>CM037461.1:11780125-12172125 GCA_021014325.1 Plazaster borealis
TTTAGTTTAATGTTCTCTTTGTTGTCAGAGACAATCTTTTCTTTATAGTGAGCTCTGTTGCAGTGTCGTGTAAGCTTCACATGTCTCTTACTACAAAAAACACAACTATACTTATCACATTTTTTCTTGACATCTAACACATAAGTGTCTAGAACAAGATCATCCTTGTCGATCTCACAAGTCTGGGTGATAACAGGGGTGCTTTCACGGGTTTCAGTTGAATTTTCAGACTCCCTGCTGCTCTCATCTTGCGATGGCATATATTTACTGTTATCATCATCACTGTCACTTGGTGTGTGCAGGACACCCTCACTTGGTGTGTGCAGGACACCCTCACTTGGTGTGTGCAGGACACTTGGTGTGTGCATGTCATTTACTTCCATCTGTTGCAGTTAGAAAAAATCCTCTCCATTTACATAGTATCATAAAAGCTGTCATATTTACAATAAAATGCTGATCAAGGATTCAATGTCCAGTGCAGAGGTTTTTATGATCATGGAAGCTGAAAATATAACTAAATCAAAACCAGCACATAATAATAAGCTAGCTGGCAGCAATGTCCCCCAGAAGCCAAATTACATAGTAAATGAAAATGCGCTGTACAGAAAAGTAGGATAAATCAAATTTCGGGTCATTTTGATGTGTCAAGTCAACCAGTATTCAAAAAAGTGGTAATGATCACCTCTCAGATTTTCTGAATGGGCCTATTGAATACAATGTTGTAGTGGATAAGAATAATTCATCAGCCATAACAAACACTACATGCCTGATGCAACAAAGTTCCAAAGGATGGGATCTGTTTCATGTTGGTTTTCTATATTCCACTTTACAAAAAGTATCATCTTAATAAGTTTATTTATCTTGCTTGTTCTGTGGGCTCAGCTCTGTTGTCGTGCTCTGAGAAGAGTTTATCAAAAGAGGATGGAACGTTTACTGAAAAAGAACAGGAAAAGACACTTGGTTCACTTGGTTTAAAATGTCTTTCATTTTAAACAATCCTTTGACAATATTAGTCATTTCTGATGATGTGACCAAACTTGTTTTTTGAAATCATTTAGGTTGCCTGTTGCCATAATAACAGGCCACATTGTGCTTAAGGCAATTTGGGGTCTTAAGAGTAAGGGACTTTAAGTATCGAAAGTAAAAAATAGATTTTCTTCTTACTTTCATATTTGATGGGCCTTTGCCCCAAACTAACAAAAATGGCAAAAAACTTCTAATATGAGTTGACCCATGCATCAACATTCCCAGAATTTCCTTGTTTGCCTGCATGCTGCCCAATGAAACATCTAATTAAACCAGCGAAAAAGGAACCAAGAACATTTTGCGCAATTTTGCGTGGCAATAAAAAAAAATAGAAAAGTAGAAAAAAACCATTAGTTTAAAAATTAGGCGAACAACTGTAACCTCAAAAAAAGGAAGAAAGGAAATTACAAAATTCCAAATTTTTTACAGTGTTTTTCATTTTGAATGGCATAAATGAGAATAAAAAAAGGAGGAAATTTAACTGATCCTAGGAAAAGTTGCATGCCTCAAAAATTGAGCCAAACTAAACAATTTTGTTTTTCTTGCACCATCATATTCCGTCATTAGGCATTCCTTGCCCCAGGGTGATATTTATGCAGTTGAAGTGGTACAAACGATTAACAATGGTTGAATAATTGTTACAGGGAATAGTTCACTGAGACAGCAAATGTGTGTGTTCTTGTTTTTAGGGTTTTTTTGTAAAATATATATAATACACAATATGAACTACCCAGCAAACAAAATAACGTCCACTGGACGTCGCTAGGACGTTATTTGAATGTTCAGAGAACGTTTTTATTTAACGTTGTATGAACGGATAAGTTTGGAGTTTTGTCAAAGACCAGAAGACATTGCGTTTTGACGTTTTATAATAACGTTGTGACAACGTAGAAACTGCACTTAAAATAAAGTTATTTTTTGACTTGATTGTGACGTACTTCAATTTAATACAAGTTGTTTATATTTCATAATAGTTTCATGATTATTAATATTGCAGATATATCAACATGATCAATTAATTACTTTCAACAATACAAACTTACCATTCCAATAGGCCTCTACGTTGCAGTTGCCTGACTTCACTGAACCTGTATACTGTGGCGGAAAGTGCATTTCCCCAGATGATAAACTGTTTGCTAAAAATAGAGCTGTAATATTAAAATGGCGTTGGAAAGTTGATCACATTTTTATTGGGCTTTAGGGAATTGCAGTTGTATTCAACATCTAATCACACAGTCGTTAACCAACATTGTCTATGTCGAACCATTCTTTTAATTTAACAAGTTCACATACCTTTATTGCCAGTGAGTATTTATTACTTTAATCCTTAAGGTTTACAGGAACAGTTGTTAAGAATCTATGAGAGAATGTTCTAGAATTATCCAGTTGAGATCTTATTGAGATAATTTAGTATTTACAAGTTTCCGATGTATATTGTTTAACGTTAAATAATACAACTGTCTGAACACGTATATAATTTGCGTACGTAAAACAGCCTATGTACATGTACATGTAAATAGTACACACACAGAGTTCGTGAATTGTATAACATTTTATGTGCACTTTGACCTTGCCATAGGAAAACTACATGTAAACTTTATTACCAATGGTTTAGTGCTTAGAATAGGCCACGCCTTCAAAGCATATTTAGCCAATCACTTTTGGTCGCAAGCGCTAATTGAAATAAGCGTAACCAATTACTTTTGGTCGCAAGCTCATGCGTGCATACTAAATTGCGGGCTGCGGAAATCTATAAAAGGCGGCGTTGCAGCAGCTCCAGTGCCTAGTTCGTGACCTGGACAGTCCCGGTGGAGAAGTAGGACGGTACTTTATATGTGACCGTCGCTAGCAAGACATGTACGACCACAGTGCGTACATGTAGTTCTTCATCGTCATCCCCTATGTGCTACAAATTAATTGTGGTTAATAGAATATGCAATGACTGTGTATTGACCCTTTAATATAGAACCCGTAATAAATGGAAGATCAAGAGAAAGGAGATAATAAATAAATGAGCAGATATTCCGGTTGAATTGAAAGTAAACCCTTACGCTTCAGAGTGAACAGTTTCTTAGAGTTCTAGGGTTTACCCTTCAGCATTTAGTCATCATTTAGTCATCATTTAGTCAGCATCTGCAGCCTTCATCATCTGCCCATGAACCAGTCATCGTCCCACCCCCCTCCTTTTCTATAACCAATTGTCCCGACCCTCTTTACAGTGATAAGTACCAAATATTGTCCACCCCTCCCCTGGTCCCAATAAGTCCTATATCCCCCGAGGAAGTTTGACGACTGGAACTGGCGACTGCCGACCGCCCTCTGACGTTGTGGGAACTCAGTAGCCTGAAACATCACTGCTCGACATTAACGGTGTGGAGGCGCCCGTTACATTTTGGTGGCAGCGGTGGGATTTCGGCTGAAGTTTGGAAGAAAATAGAGCACGCTACCACATAAAAAAAAACAGAATGCAGACTTCAGATCCTGAGATCCAATTCGGACCCATTCCAGAGGGAATGGAGAGTGATGTTTCTGGTAGTACATTTCCCGGAGCTGTAGAGATGACGATAGCTGGAGGTGACGCATCAACCCCACTACCGATTGACTTGCAGAGAGAAAGAGAAGAAGTTAATAGAATGAAAGAGGAGAATGAGAAATTGAAGAAACAACTCGAGGTGATGAATATGCGAGATGCAGCCTCGACCCCCTGCTCACTAAAGAGCGCAGATGTAGTGGAAAATCAGAGAGAGTTTAAACCGAATAGCAAACATTTTGCAGAGAAGCCCAGAGTTAGACCACCGACGTTTGACGGTTCTAGTTCGTGGACTGATTATAAAGTGCAGTTTGAATTATTAGCTGAGTTAAATGGCTGGGGAGATACGGCACAGGCGATCTACCTTGCGGCACGTTTACGTGGAGCAGCACAATCCGTGCTGGGTGATTTAGATGATGAGAGACGGCGAAGTTACAGCGCCCTCACAGCAGCCTTGGGACAGAGATTTGGACCAGAAAATCAGACGGAACTGTTTAGAGTTCAACTTAAGAATAGGCTGAGAAAACGAGAAGAGACGTTACCAGAGTTAGCACAAGCGATAAGACGTTTGACGAGGCAGGCATATCCATCTGCAAACTACCAGCTTCAAGAAACGCTAGCTAAGGAACATTTCATAGATGCGCTGCAAGATGCTGACATTAGATGGAGAGTATTCCAGTCGAGACCGAAAAGCCTTGAAGATGCAGTGAGAGTAGCTGTGGAGTTAGAGGCCTTTCAAGTAGCAGATAGACAACGGACCTGGCAGAGAAAGCCGACTGCGAGAGTAGTTAACGCCGATAATAGACCGAGTGATAGAAAGAGCACTGATGATGGAGACAATCTTCAGGGGCAGCTGTCATCACTGACGAATAATATTGAGAAAATATTATCTGATGGTTTCAAAAGTTTGCAGAAAAACTTCATGACTGGTGATAGGGTAAGAGCAACGGCCCAGACGTGGCAGGAGCGGAAAGAAAAGCGCACACCCATTGAGTGCTGGAACTGTAATGAATTAGGGCATATTAGCAGAGAATGTCCGTGGCCAAAGCAACAGACGAGGCGATCATCTGGTAATAATGCAAACCAAAGGGGAAATTTCAACCAACAACCACAGCAGCAGGGAAACGGGCAGCAGTCGAACTATCGGGCCGATTCTCGACGACCCAACCCAGGCCCGACAAACCAACAGCAACCAAACCAACACTAGGAATACGCTCGTTCGCAGCAGACAGTGATGGTCTTTATGTGAAGGGTGTAATAGAAGATGTAGATGTAAATTTTTTAGTTGACACCGGAGCAAACATAACGATCATAAGACCAGATGTATACTACAGGATAGCTGACTTTACTAGACCGCCCCTGGAGAGAAAGAAGATTGAAATGGTGATGGCTGATGGCAAACCACTTTCTTTACAAGGGCAAGGGCGTTTCCAGATCAAGATTTGCAGTGATGACGGTGCCAAAGTTCTACATGAAGTATGGGTGGCTGACATAGAGCTTGAAGGTATCCTGGGATACGACTTTTTGCGAAAGTATAACTGTAATCTAGAGTGCGGGAGAGGCGAGATCAAATTTCAAGACACAGCTGCAGTAGGATGTGCTGTGAAGAAAACTCAACTGAAATGTTGCCGAGTTGTAGCAGATGTGACGGTATGTGTTCCACCCAGAGGAGAAATAATTCTACCAGGGAGAGTTATTGATGGAGATGACATCGGAGTAGCAACAATGGAGCCTACAACAAAGTTTATGCAACAACATGACATGATGGTTGCTAAGGTGTTAGTTGATGTAAGAGAGGGGCAAGTTCCAGTGCGTTTGCTGAATTTAAGTGATCATTACGCTACTTTGTACCAGGGGACGAATCTAGCCACGTGTGAGCCAGTTGAAGAAATAATGTTACAAGAAGAGAAGACAAGGACTGCAGTTTGCCAGACACGTGACGAGACACAGATGAATGAAGGGCAGGTACCAGACCACTTAGAAGATTTGTACATCAGATGCAGTACACACCTTGACGATAAGCAGCAGGCAGAGTTGGAGAAACTTTTGATGCGGCATCAAAATGCGTTTGCAAGTTCATCCGAAGATTTGGGAAACACAGACAAGTACAAGCACAAGATTGACACTGGTACAGCAAAACCCATAAAACAAAGAGCAAGACGATTGCCTATTCACCAAAGAGCAGAAGCTGAGACAGAGGTGACCAAGATGTTGAAGAGGGGCATAATTGAGCCATCTTCAAGCCCATGGGCGTCGCCAATAGTCCTCGTGAAGAAGAAAGATGGTACCACAAGATTTTGCGTAGATTACAGAAAACTGAATGCAGTGACGATTAAAGACTCGTATCCGCTTCCAAGAATTGATGATTCACTTGATGCGTTGTCCGGATCAACGTGGTTCTCAACACTAGACCTACAGAGTGGTTACTGGCAGGTAGAAATGGCGGAAGAAGATCATGAGAAGACAGCATTTGTCACAGGCACGGGAGTTGGCTTCTACCAATTCAAAGTCATGCCCTTCGGGTTATGTAATGCACCCGCCACATTTGAGAGATTGATGGAGCGAGTTTTGTCAGGGCTTCAATGGCAAACCTGCCTACTATATTTAGATGACATCGTGACGTATGGCCAGAGTTTTAATCAGGCGCTGGAACAACTAGAACAGGTGCTGGTGCGACTCAAGACAGCAGGGTTAAAACTGAGTCCGAAGAAGTGCCACCTGTTCCAGAAAAGTGTTTCATTTTTGGGGCACGAAGTTTCAAATAAGGGAATAGCGACAGATGATTCGAAGACAAACACAGTTCGAGAATGGCCGACACCGAGAAATGTAACTGATGTGAGAAGTTTTCTCGGTTTGTGTTCTTACTACAGACGATTTGTGAAGGGTTTTGCAGAGATTGCAAAGCCGCTCCATCGACTTACAGAGAAGCAGAAACAGTTCATATGGACTGAAGAGTGTGAGATAGCCTTTAAGCAGTTAAAGACGGCCCTTACATCAACGCCAATTCTAGCCTATCCTACGAATGACGATAGTTTCGTCTTGGACACAGACGCTAGTAACCAGGGCATTGGTGCGGTATTGTCACAAATACAGGAGGGTACTGAAAGGGTGATTGCATACTTCAGCAGAACACTGACGAAAGCTGAAAGGAGATATTGTGTGACGAGAAAAGAGCTTCTTGCCGTTGTAGCATCAACAAGACAATTTCATCATTACCTGTATGGTAGCAAGTTTTTGATACGGACTGACCACGGAGCGCTAAGATGGCTGATGAACTTCAAAAGTCCAGAGGGCCAAACAGCAAGATGGTTAGAAGTGATGGGCACATACACATTCGAGATACAGCATCGAGCTGGTATCAAACATGGAAATGCAGATGGGTTGTCTCGCCGGCCATGTAATGAATGTGAGCAGTGTAACAGAGTCGAGCGTAATGCGGCGCAAGGACAGACCATCACGCACAGTATGAGAACCCCCCGTACCGGTAGTGACAAGACAGAAATTAAAGCTGAAAATAAGGAGATTGGTGACAAGATGGGTGACGAAACAGAGAAGTTACTACCACTACACTGTCATGTGATAGCAAGCACTGGGGAAAGTAAAGATGACAAGTCAGAAGATGGCAAGTGGCCGGAGGACGGTCGGAGGTATTCATCCATAGACTTAGAGGAGCGCAAGAAAACCCTGCAAGAGAAGTTCTGTAACGACAGGGAGTGCACCGCCATGGACTCAGTTGAGGGAAGAAAAGACCCTGAAAAGCAGTCTGGAGATGGTGAAAGGTGTATAGTCGTGAACTTAGGGCGAGGTGAGGAGTGCTCAGAAGAGAAGTCTGATGGAGATGAAGGTATACCAGCCATAGACTTGAGGGAGTCGCAGCTAAGGGACAAGACGATTGGACAGGTGATCCAATGGAAAGAGTCCGGAGATAGGCGGCCAGAGTGGAATAAAGTTTCCCCCGGTGATAAAGCAGTTAAACGGTATTGGACGCAGTGGGACCGTCTAGAGATGCGGGATGGCGTGCTGTATAGAAGATGGGAGTCAGAGAAGGGCGATAGGATAACATGGCAGTTAGTCCTCCCTAAGGAACTCCGACAAGAAATTACACAGCGACTCCACAGTGACCCGACATCTGGACACTTAGGCAAAACGAAGACACTAGATAGAGTACAGAGGAGATTTTATTGGTACAAGTGGCGACAAGACGTCGGCCGACTATGTAAGACGTGTGATGTGTGTGCCACACGTAAACCTCCACAGAAGAAACCGAGAAGTCATATGAAGCAATACAATGTTGGTCTACCCATTGAAAGAATTGCTCTAGACGTGATGGGTCCGTTGCCATGCACCGAAGACGGTAATAAGTACATCTTAGTGGTGGGTGATTATTTCACTAAATGGACAGAGGCATACGCAATTCCAAACCAAGAAGCAGCAACCGTTGCTACCAAGTTAACTGAAGAATTTATCTGCAGATTTGGAGTCCCACTTCAACTCCATTCAGATCAAGGTCGTAATTTTGAGTCTAATTTATTTCAAGAAGTTTGCCGAATATTGGGAATCGAGAAGAGCAGAACGACAGCCCTTCATCCACAATCAGACGGAATGATAGAAAGATTCAATCGTACTCTTGAGGCAATGTTGTCAATGTTTGTTTCAGACAATCAGCGTGACTGGGACCGATGTTTACCCTATGTCATGATGGCATACAGGACATCTGTACACGAGACTACAGGATGTACGCCAAGCGAGATGATGTTGGGCAGAGATGTTCGATTACCCGCTGATCTACTGACTGGAAGGTGTAACGATGACACTAGTACCGAACCGATAGAGTATGCAGAGCAATTACGAGATAGGATCGAACAGGTACATCGGTATGCACGGGAGCATTTAAGAATTGCTAGTGACCGACAAAAGAAGAACTATGACCTTAAGGCTCAAGCTGGAGGATACAACAAGGGTGATGCAGTATGGCTGCATAATCCAAAGCGAAAGAAAGGATTTAGCCCTAAACTCCAACGTCCTTGGGATGGCCCGTATTTGGTTACTAAGAGACTTAGTGATGTGACATACCGGATACAAAAGGGACCAAAAACAAAGCCGAGAGTGGTTCATTATAACCGGTTGAAGAAGTATTGTGGAGGGGACCCCCCAGGCTGGCTGAAACCTCCATGTGAGAAAGAGCAGATAGAAGAGGCAGAGCCGCCAACTACGCCAGCAGATCCTGACACAGCAGATACAGCAACGACAAGACGAGAAATTTTTGATGAAGATAGAGATTTGAGAAAGAGTCAACGATGCCGGCGGCCTCCAGTAAGATTTGATGATCAGTAGAAGAAAACGAGGCAAACTTAGCCACTGCGTGCTGATGATGAGGCAGTGACCTTTCATGCGTATGCATTACATGGGAGGCATAGACTGTTACGTGGGAGTGTCTATTGTGGGCAGTGACTTTTGAAATTAGCATAATTAGCGTATTACGCCATACCGGCACACTGTGTGCCCGTGTACGTACGTACGTGTGTGTGCGAGTTAAACTTCGCGCGCGCGGGTAAACGTCCATCATTACATCTTTGGTTTTCAAGCTGAAAGATCACTATTGAGCTACAAAATGAGATTTGTGTGCCGTTTCTGCAGGAGGAATTTTGTGGCGTCAAAAGATTTGAGTCGCCACATAGCATCATCGCATCGAAATGACTCAAGGGAGCAATGTGATAAGTGCTCGTATTCTACCGATAGGAGAAGTGACCTGCGAAAGCACTTAGCAAGGAGGCACAGAGTTCATCATGGGGACCGGGAGGAGAGGAGATGCGGCGTAAAAGAGAGGAGAGATAGGACGAGTGAGGAGCGAGAAGATCGCCGGGTTCGCCATCATTATGATCATAGAGAAACAAGGCCAGAGAAGTGCGCCAAGAAGGCCCCCGTTGAACTGAAGACGGGCACCGACACCGCCCCACTGCGTGATGCCGCGCCACCAGCAGCCATCGTTGCCCCTACGACAGAGCCCAACCCAGTAGTTAATAATCCCCAGGCCCAGGTGGATATTTCCATGATTGCTAGTGATGACATCTTAGTTCTCCACCCCTCTCCAGCACCACAAGAAGCTGACCATCTTACGGAGGCTGGTTGTGCATCCATGGATGAACTGGTAGAATTCATATGTTCGATAGAGAACCCCGCCGGTCCTAGTAGTAGTAGTAGTACCCATGAGCCAGAGAGCCAACCAGCACAGCCCCGAGCATTGTCCACTCCCATAAATAACCCACCACCGGCAGAGTCAGCGATGGAGACAACCGACAAAGGAGGAAAGCCGGACCCACCGTCATGCCATACACTGGCACCCGTTGTTGAATTTGCCACAGCGAGTGGAACTGACGATGACCGAGCCCCACTGAGCCCTACATCCCCGATGCAGGCGTGGATCGACGAAATAAACGCGTCCGGAATCCTCGACCCAGCAGTTCACCCTGTCCCTGATAATCCCACACCGGCTGACCAAGATAGTATTGACATAAACCATACATGTATAGTTAGCGAAGAGAACGATAAGCCTACAGTCGTCGTAGAACATCATCCGGACCCACGCTTATTCCGGAAAGGCCGGAATGAGACCCCCAAATCGGCAGCTGGAGGAGAAGTCCAGTGGATGCGAGAGCAGGCACGAGCTGACCCAAATGCCAAGAGAACACGCAGCGACATCCTACACCAAATTGATTTTGGTATTGCTGTCAGACAAGTGCGGGAAACAGCCAGGTTTCCCGACGGCAGAGTCTTTGAAGTCAACTTCACCGAATATAACATTCCCTCACTTAGCCAGACCCCCAGATCAACGATTTGGAAGTCGTCCGGACAACCCCACCTCACCCAGCCCGAGCAGTAGTCATGTTAGTTGTATGTAAGCGTAACGTTAGCCCACTTATGTTAACTTAATTAACGTTAGAATTCCGAATTCAATTCTAAACTAATGATACAAGCCGAATAATGACGCTCCGAGCCCACATCAAATAAATAAGAAAGAGGGACCATAAATAAGATATAGCGACCTCTTCGGCATGAAATGAAGCAGTACAAATTTCCCGGCATGCATAGGTAAACTTTTATTTTGTGAACACATGAGGTTGAAGGCTAGCTCGAACAGTACTAACCGAGAGCTTGAGAAATTAGCGGTTTTTGTAGAACAAATAATACTTCACGGAGAAATAGAGTTTCCAGACGAAAAGTAAGTTGCACTGATTTCTTCTTGATTTCTTGAAAAGTGAAAGAAATCGCATGTCTTAAAGATAAGACTTGAGAAAGTTTCCGTTGTAATGCAATGGTTGCCAATGGCAATGTCAATGACCCGTTAATGTGCGGTAGGTTCTGTACATATAATGCACTGCAGAGTGCAGTGAAATACATGATAAACTTTAAAAGGGAATTTTGTTGTTTTGAAATTGAATTAGGCTAGTTGAAGTAAAACAAAACTTTGCTATGCTGAGTGATTTTGAATGAGAAGACACATGTTTTGATTGATGATTGAAATTTCATTTTCAATATAAATTGGTTGGATACGCTACAGTTACAGTATGCAGTGTACTGCAAAGTGTTTTACCTTGCAAGTTCCTGTACAGTGAACATACAGGGCTTGTTGTCCTACATTTATAACAGATTAAGGAAAATTGTTTTGGAAATTTCTATGCGAATTTTTGTAAATTGATAATTTCACTTTGGCCAAACATTACCGTTTTGAAAGAAATGCTGACTTGAATTTTTGAAACAAAAGTTTACTTGTTCTCCAGTGTGGTATAAATTGTGGTACATTTATTTACTGAACAAGGACCAGATTGAAGCAGTATTTACAGATATTGGAAGAAGTTAAGCCTCGGTTCAACATGAAACGGTGTATAGATTTGAATCTTCCAGATGAATGAAATAAGAACAAATTTTTCCTGATCCAAGAAATTGTGTTGAGCAAAAGCAGATGTCAATCAAAATAGTAAATAATCAATTTATTAAATGCGGGGACGCATTTTATTCTTAAGTGTGGGAGAGTGTGGCGGAAAGTGCATTTCCCCAGATGATAAACTGTTTGCTAAAAATAGAGCTGTAATATTAAAATGGCGTTGGAAAGTTGATCACATTTTTATTGGGCTTTAGGAAATTGCAGTTGTATTCAACATCTAATCACACAGTCGTTAACCAACATTGTCCATGTCGAACCATTCTTTTAATCTAACAAGTTCACATACCTTTATTGCCAGTGAGTATTTATTACTTTAATCCTTCAGGTTTACAGGAACAGTTGTTAAGAATCTATGAGAGAATGTTCTAGAATTATCCAGTTGAGATCTTATTGAGATAATTTAGTATTTACAAGTTTCCGATGTATATTGTTTAACGTTAAATAATACAACTGTCTGAACACGTATATAATTTGCGTACGTAAAACAGCCTATGTACATGTACATGTAAATAGTACACACACAGAGTTCGTGAATTGTATAACATTTTATGTGCACTTTGACCTTGCCATAGGAAAACTACATGTAAACTTTATTACCAATGGTTTAGTGCTTAGAATAGGCCACGCCTTCAAAGCATATTTAGCCAATCACTTTTGGTCGCAAGCGCTAATTGAAATAAGCGTAACCAATTACTTTTGGTCGCAAGCTCATGCGTGCATACTAAATTGCGGGCTGCGGAAATCTATAAAAGGCGAGCGTTGCAGCAGCTCCAGTGCCTAGTTCGTGACCTGGACAGTCCCGGTGGAGAAGTAGGACGGTACTTTATATGTGACCGTCGCTAGCAAGACATGTACGACCACAGTGCGTACATGTAGTTCTTCATCGTCATCCCCTATGTGCTACAAATTAATTGTGGTTAATAGAATATGCAATGACTGTGTATTGACCCTTTAATATAGAACCCGTAATAAATGGAAGATCAAGAGAAAGGAGATAATAAATAAATGAGCAGATATTCCGGTTGAATTGAAAGTAAACCCTTACGCTTCAGAGTGAACAGTTTCTTAGAGTTCTAGGGTTTACCCTTCAGCATTTAGTCATCATTTAGTCATCATTTAGTCAGCATCTGCAGCCTTCATCATCTGCCCATGAACCAGTCATCGTCCCACCCCCCTCCTTTTCTATAACCAATTGTCCCGACCCTCTTTACAGTGATAAGTACCAAATATTGTCCACCCCTCCCCTGGTCCCAATAAGTCCTATATCCCCCGAGGAAGTTTGACGACTGGAACTGGCGACTGCCGACCGCCCTCTGACGTTGTGGGAACTCAGTAGCCTGAAACATCACTGCTCGACATTAACGGTGTGGAGGCGCCCGTTACAATACTATACATCGTACAGCATGTACTATATATACAGATCAATTTCTTGACTTTGGCAGTCATGGGTGTATGTTTTTTCTTAAGTTTTTCCAGTTTAATAATATTTTTGAAAGTAAAATTACATGTTTAGTCACTACATTTAATTTGTCACTAAATCCTCTAATAGTCTAAATAGACAAATAATTTAAGAATTGAGTACACCTAGTTCATAAATTTTGCAAACTTCTTGATATTAGTTGTAGGTATTTTACAACTTCTAAGCCCAATGCTGCTAATTTGCATATGTCATAAGTTGTCATAACGTTCCAAAGTAACCTGACAAAACAACAACCTTCAAGCAACATTGCAAAAATAGGTTAATGTGACTTTATTAAGACGTTGTGAAAATACATTGTCATAACAGTGTATTGATGTTGTTAAGTAACGTGACAAAACCACCCTCAGGTAATGTATTGAAAGAACATTCACCAAAACGTTTGTGGACAACGTTGTATATGCGTTACCAAATAATGTGACAGAACCACAACCTTCAGACAACGTTGCAAAAAACTATTCACAAGACGATTTTAGATAAGGGTTTAAATATAACATTGTTTTACCGTTGTATTTATGTTATTAAGTTACAAGAAACTGAAACCTTTTGCAACGTTGCAAGTTAGTTGTGTTTTAGTTGGGAAATAACGTAACCAAAATACAACTTTACAGTAACGTTACGATGACGTTACGTGTTTGCTGGGTAGCCTCCTTAAAATCTTGCAAGTGAAATTTAATCTTATAATTAGTAAGCTGTTGAACATCAGGCACAACCATTTACAAACTTGTTAAACCTTGCTGCAAAAGCTTTTCTTGCTAATATTTTGTACCAATGTTAAGAAGATGACGCTCTGAGCAATGTAGTTTTCCAGATCGGGTATGAGTTTACAAATGTTATACATGATTGGCTGCTGCCCCAGACCGCAAAGAAACATCTTAACAATGGGATGCCTCAAAATAATCATCTTGAAATGTTGCCTGTGTAAGATGTCATCCTATGCTGTCTGATGGCCCCTCCAATTTAATGCTTACCATAAGCAGCAGTTTGCACGTCACACTGAGTGCTGAGGCAATACTTCGGAACTGGCTGGGTCATATAGTTTGAGATGGTGTCAGCCATTCTTGTTTTACAACTGGAACTTTGTTTTTTTCACTCCAAACTATAAGGCAAAGAGAAGAAAAAAATTATCTTTAATTTACATGTACAATCTCTCATTCATTATTGTTTGTACTAGAGTGTTTAAATTAGTTTGTGCTAAGCTAATTGTGAACTAATGGGTGTACTTATGTTCACATACCACTGATGTTTCTTTTTAGAGGATGATCTTGCCAGTTAGGTCCAATGAAGACAATCAAATTGTTGTGGGCATTTGTGGTGCAGCTTGCACAGCCTGGCCAATTCTCCGTCACTGCACCACACAATTTCAGAAGATAAAGTGTGCATCTATCAAATGAATACAAAGATTTCAAATAGTTAACTAATGTATAATTAATGCACAGTAATCAATTTATGGGGGCTTGTCCGGGAGCCGAGAATAAACATATGAAATATGTTGCCTTATGGAATGAATGGAAAGTGAACAGATCAAATACCTGTGGTAACATATTAGGGATCTACTTGTTATTGGCTGCGCTTTTATGCTTTTTTTGTGCTAGCGACTAAAACTAAAATGGATATCTGCACCCTAGTTGAGGCTGGCAAAAGTTTTGGGTTGAGTGGAAAAGAGTTGATGGAATTTATGGAAAAGCGTGAGAATGAGGCAAAAGATAGAGAGAGTCAGAATAAGAAAGAGAAAGCTAGCTAGGGAAGATAGAGTCCATCAATTGGAAATCCGTAGGCAAGACCAACATAATCTAGAAACCGAGATACACCTTGAAAAGATGAAAACTGAAGAAAAACAACATGGTCTAGATACGTCAAGTGTAGAAAAGGGCGTTACAAGTGTAGACAAAAGGCCAGAACTCCTAAATTACCCGCCTTTATCGAAAACAAAGATGATTTAGATGCATATTTGAAACGATATGAGAGATATGCCACTAGTCAAGAATGCTGTCAAGAAGATTGGGCTATTAATTTACGTGCACTATTAACAGGAAAAGCTCTTGAAGTTTATTCTAGACTCCCCATAGATGAAGCCAACTACTACAAGAAATTGAAGTCAGCACTATTGAAACGGTTCCAGCTCACTACGGATGGATTTCGCTTGAAGCTGCGAACAGCCAAACCAGAAGTGGGAGAGATCGGTGGACAGCAGTTTGCAACAAGATTGGCTAACTACCTGACACGGTGGATCGACCTAGCAGAAGCAGAGAGAACCTTTGAGGGTCTGATTGATATCCTGCTCAGAGAACAGTTCACAGCTGGATGTGGTCGTGAGTTAGCACTTTTCCTTAAACCATTGAAACTATGGCTACCATTGCTGAACAATATCTTGAAGCACGTGGTGGAATGTTTGGGAACCCTTGTGAAACCCAAATCAGAGAAGTGATAATACAATGAATGGGAAGATGGAACATAGAAGTATCTGGCAATCATTTGGGCAGTTCGTGAGTTTGAACCATAACTTTATGGCCGAAGTTTCATACTGAAATTGATCACCAATCCTTGGCATTTCTACAGAAAGCCAAAGTAGCAAATGGAAGAATAATGCATTGGGCCTCGCCCTACAACCCTACATATTCCACATTGAAGCGATAAAAGGAAGTGATAACATAGGGGATGACTTTTTAAGTCGTTCTTCAGCAGCCAAGTAAGAGAACAGCAGAGAAAAAAAATGTATAAATACATTTTTTTTTAAAGGGGAGTAAAATGTCACAAGTGAATTGTTTATTGTACTTGTTAATAAGTTTTCTTTTTGTAAATAAGCCACCTTTTCTTTTAAAACCCAGTGCATTTAGTGGTTGTTTAGAAAATGTTTGCTCTGATTGGCCAACAATTCTTAGACCCAATGAATATTCATTAAATGTATGCATTAACAGCAATATTAGATTAGTTGAGTAAGCAAGTCCTTATTTGGAAAGGCATGTGTGAGATGACTGAGGGAGTATATGTGGGTATTGTTGCATGAATGTTGTTCTTAAGTTAAGTGCCATGGTTGGATAACTCTGGAGTGTATTGGCAAAATTAAGTTAGGGTGCGGTCCCAGTCATTTTATGCAGAGTCTGCAAGCAGGAAGGTGGCATATACATTTGGCGTGTTCAACCAAAAACCTGTGGCGAATAATTATTAACAAGCAGACACCGTTGTATTGTAAGAGAAACAAGTAGTTATATCTAACCATAAGTTGTACATTTTATTGTGGAGTTTTATATAAGATTTCCAATACAAAATTCAAGATGAAAATTTACCTTTTGAATACTTTAGATTTTGATGGAAAAATGTACTGTGCAGCCTTTCACTATTGTAGATAGGTTTTATTGGGTAAATGTGTTTGATGTATTAATTTTGTAGATGGCACTAATTCTGGTATAGAGGCTGGTATGAGGGCAAGAACACCCGAACATCTCTTTGTGAAATGACCCTACCACTACCCGATGTTTGAACTGAAAAGTGACGGTCTGCAACATTACTGGAGAACAATTCGTTCTAGAAACAATCAAATGGAATCGAAAGCCATTAATTTTGGTGGAGGGAAAGCTTAAAGATTATCAACTATATGTAATTGTAGATTGGTACTTTGGAGTAATTTGACTTTGGTTGTAGAATCACACAAGCTGATAAGAAAGATAGTAATGGTTGAGATTGAGATAGTAATCGTTAATATTGAAACAGTAAACCTTCGAGATGGAAGTTTTGAGGATGTTACAATTTTGCAGAGTATTTTGAGTATTATTATTGGAAAGACCAGGGAAAGAACTCGTGGTTGTTCTGATAAATTTAGTTGTGAAAGAACTTGTGGTTGTTCTTAAAGTTTAGTGTTAAAGAACTCGTGGTTCTTCTTTAAGTTTAGTGTTAAAAAACTCGTGGTTGTTCTTAAAGTTTAGTGTTAAAGAACTCGTCGTTATTCTTTAAGTTTAGTGTTAAAAAACTCGTGGTTGTTCTTAAAGTTTATTGTAAAAGAACTCGTGGTTGTTCTGATAAACTTAGTTGAGAAAGAACTCTTGGTTGTTCTGATAAATTTAGTTTTGAAAGAACTCGTGGTTGTTCTGATAAATTTAGTTGTTAAAGAACTCGTGGTTGTTCTAAAAGTTTAGTGTTAAAGAACTCGTGGTTGTTCTTAAAGTTTAGTGTTAAAGAACTCGTGGTTGTTCTTAAAGTTTAGTGTTAAAGAACTCGTGGTTCGTAGCGTGAGAACTATAAGGTCCTTAACAAACGTGATGGACAAAAGGTCCTTAACAATTTTTTTTAGAGGTTATAAAACAGTAAATAAAATATAAAAACCAAAAATTAGTGTTTCCTTAATGACAATCTATTTTCAGATTTTCATAAGGAAACATTAATTTCTGATAGGCTTTAAAAAATGTTTTGTTAAGGACCTTTTGTCCATCACGTTTGTTAAGGACCTTATAGTTCTCACACGACGGGTTGTTCTTAAAGTTTATTGTAAAAGAACTCGTGGTTGTTCTGATAAACTTAGTTGTGAAAGAACTTGTGGTTGTTCTGATAAATTTAGTTGTGAAAGAACTCGTGGTTTTTCTGATATATTTAGTTGTTGAAGAACCCATGGTTGTTCTTAAAGATTAGAAGAACTTGTGGTTGTACTTAAAGATTAGAAGAACTTGTGGTTGTTCTTAAAGATTTGTGTAAAAGAACTTGAGGTTGTTCTGTGAAACTATCATGTTTGAAATTGTGAAGAGTATTGTTAGTGGTTTTGGTTGAAACTCGGAACCAAGAATTGCATTTAATTGGTGAATTCATCTTGAGGAGAAATAATTTAAAGTTGTGAATTTATCTTGAAGAAAGGAATTTTGTTACAGATGGGCTTTCTCTCCCCTTTAAACTCACCTGTTTCTTTTCACACCCACCTGTTACTTTTGTTATGGCATATTTGTTGGCCTTTAAGAACATCTGTGGTATTTGGCAACATATGCAAGCCTGTTACACAGTGTGTATTGTTAAATGTTATGCAACGGTCATAATGTAACATTGTGTCTACACTCCAAACTATCATTGTTAATGTGCAGTGGGCACAGTGATTAGTGTAATTGCCTACTGTATTGTGTGCTGTTTTTAGCCTATATAAGACTGGGTATGCCTTTTGCTGGGTTACACTCGTCACTCCGCCACCACTGAGTCAGCCAGGGGCTCTGCCCAACTCATTCGCTGATGGGTGTCACCACTTCAGCCTTGGCCTCCACCAATGTCCAGTATTGGTGTTTCAGCCATGTTCGAGTAAAGATAATCAGTCACAACTGTGCTCTTTTCTCCTTCAAATTGATGGCTTGACCCACCTGGTTCTTAAACTGAGCAGTGAGTCTGCACTGCTCTGTTCTCCTTCAAATTGATGGCTCGAACCACCTGGTTCTTGCGCTCTGAAGGCCTAAAACCCATGCCCGGTTTTGAGGCTCTTCCTAGATGACCTAAACCCATGCCAGGTTTGAGGCTCTCCCTAGATGCACCAACCGATGCTCAATCCAACGCCAGACGTTAACTTGGAAGAGACACCCGTAACCAGCACGTCAAACCCAGTCATCAAACTTCCGGTATCTGATAGGGTCTTTTATTTGAATTGTAGTCTAATTTGCAATGTGCATTGTTAATTATTCAATTGCTTTAAATCAAGTTGTTTGAGTATAAAATAAGTTACTCTTTGTAAATAAAATCGCTGGTTAGGTTTCACTTTTCCTTTTGACATTATGAATTAGCAGCACGTAACAATTTGAAGCTGTCAATTTCATCTAAAGAAACTAATTTATTGACGTGTTTGAATTTTTGGTTTTGTTTAATCGTAGAGTATATCAGCATTTTGTACCACATAATTATATTCAAAGTTTTGTGAAAAGAGTTACACGGTGTGATAAATTTTTAGAAATAAATTAAGAGAGGGTTGTAAATAGAAAATCTGAAGTTTAAGTATTCATTTATTTCATGGCTGCAGTTTTTGTGTGTTCATACTTTTAATTTGTCGTTTTGAACCACCCACCGTGGTTGTGTGACAAATTTATGGGTGTAGTCTAGAATGCCTATAAATGAAATGACACGAATCTGAATGACAAAAACAAAATCATTGGTGCACGAAAAGGAAATTGAACACAAACACATTTCTCAAATAGAGTTTAAACTGTTTTCAAACAGAAAAATAGGCTGTAATTAGTCTGTATTGCATATGTGGTTTAAAGGCACTGAACAGGCTTTGTAATTGTCAAAGCTCAGTATCCGAACATATGCATAAAATAACAAGCCTTTGAAAATTTGGGCTCAATTGGTCATTGAAGTTGCAAGAAAATGATGAAAGAAAAAACACCCTTTTTGTACAAATTAGTGTGCTTTCAGATATAATAGGAATAAAAGGCTTCTGGCCAGAAGTCTTTTATTATTTTAGTGAGAAATTACCTCTTTCTCAAAAACTACGTTACTTCAGAGGGAGTCGTTTCTCACAATGTACTATCAACAGCTCTCCGTTGCTCGTTACCAAGTAAGTTTTTAAGCTAATATATATTTTGAGTAATTAGCAAACGTGTACAGTGCCTTTAACTGCTAAAACAGTGATGGCAGGTAACCAATAGTCAATGTGAGCAACTTGAACTAGGCCTATAAAAATGCAATATTTAATCTCATTAAAATGGGGCATTGGCTAAATCTTGCAGAATTTGAGTTGTGTGTGATGAGTCATAGTTTTGCCATTTAATTGAAGTGTTTTAAATGATGTGTAGTTCTCCAGTTTGATATTTCTCTTTTATAATTAATTTTTCCTGTTTCAATAACTAACTGTTTTTGCTGTATAGTTTAGATTTGTCTCCTAATAATGTATGATGTTTAGCCACTAAACACATATTGATGAGTGGTGGCGTTCTTTGTTTTAGCCTAGTCTTGTGTGACCAATTGACCCATAGACCTATTTAGCCCAAAGGTCACCACACCTGCACACAACAGGCACAGCATCTTCATGAGGTAAGACTCACCTAGTTTTTAGATCCCCAATTTTCACAAGTGATCAGTAGTTATTGAGACCCATCCTTTACTTTGATATATTCTTGGAAAATTATAAGGCACTGCTATGATAATTTGACATGTTATGCTTTTGAGAAGGTTAATTTTAAGTAAGAATTGTTGGAAAAAGTGAAAGTGATTCACTAATGTGTAGGTATTGTGTAAAGGCACAATGTGATTAGTTGGCTGTATTGAGACATTGTGTTACAAACATGCACGAGTGCATTGAGACTGCATAAGTAGTTAATGGCAAAGTTAAGTTCAAGCAAATTAATGAAAGAGATTACAGATCATTGAATATTATAGAGTGCGTGTGTGTTCCTGGGAATGAAAGTGATGTTAGCACTAACATAAATGCTAGTGAGCTATTTAGACCCTTTTTTATCATATGTATGTTGTTTTGAGACCGTGAGTGTGAGGTTTCGCAGTATCGATGTGACATGGTCATCCAGGTGTTGACATGGTTGAGGGATTCAATGATCCAAATTAATAAATTAATAGTTTATAATGATTTAAAGGGTGTGTACAACATTGGTAATTGTCAAAAACCTCTATGTGTGTATCCACACTTGATGTGATCATGTGACCCAACATACATGAAATAACAAACCTGTAAAAGTTTAAGTTCAATCGGTAATTGGAGTCATGAGAAAACACTGAGAAACCCCATTATATGTTTTAACTTGTTTTCAAACATCGGATTTGATCCTTCAGAATAACAACTATTGTTTTACTCATTTACTAAAAACTATGGCATTTCAAGCAAAATTATTTCAAGGTAAGTTTTCCACCATGACCTTCTTTATACCATTGCAAGTTATTTGCAAATCTGTGAACATTTATATTTTCAATCTTACTAATGTTGTACACTCCCTTTAAAGTGCCTAGATTTGAGTGATGTAGTTCAAGTAAGGAAACTTGACATGCAGAGCAGAGAATTAACTTGATTGATTATTGACATCTATGATGATGTAGAGGCATATATTTCCTACACTAATGCACTTATCAATTACAAGACGGACGATGCGAACCCCGGGAATGGTGCGTCATTGTACCTATGATATGTGAGTCATCTTTCAGTGTACAATGATGCTCATAAGTCAACAATTTGACACGCCATTGACACACATTTGACACATAGGGCCAACGATTTTGCGAGATCGCGGAAAACGGACGGAATTCGCGGAATCTGCCACTAATTGAAACGGAAAATGGGATTTGAATTTGAAGGGAAAAAAGGGACAAAAACGTTTGGGTTTTTTTCATGTTAGTAATTGTAAAAGTGTTGAAATTGAATCTAGGCAAGCCAATTTAACATTGTGTTCTTTATTTAATTTCTTTTTTTTAATACTAGAAAACATCAACAATCAGACCAAAATAGTGAGATCGTTAACCGTTGAGCCTATGAACAATGTACAAATGAATACACGTTGTTTACTACGGAGGTCAAAATCATCACTTTCACGGCACGGTCTTTACATTTTTTTCACCCAAATTGCATTTTCCCCCTCCCTTTAATCAACACCCATACACAAACCAGCTTACCCCTGCTCTATATGAACACTCACATTGATTGCTCACTCATAAAAGTCTAAAATCAACCATAAACTTGTCTCCAAAGCAAAAACAAAATGGCTGACGTTCTGTTTCTATCTTGAGAAGTACCTGATGACGTCATGTGCAATATTTGATAACGCAACGGCTGTTGCGTGTTTCTAACTTTTGTATGTTGCAGGGATCAGTGCATTGATCTCTATAACAGTGGATCAGTGCAGTGCAGTAAAATGTTGGAAATTGCCATCTCCGGAACTGAACCAGCTGTTGATTAATACTATTCATGTGGCACTATATTTGCCATAGTTGGCTTTCCATATAAGTTTGTTTGACCGAATTTTGAACTCTAGGAAAGGTTAACCAGTTTTCCACCTTGCTGCTGTAAGTAGCTAGTTAATTAGTATGGTAAACCCTCTTTTGTAGCAATTCTAATTCAGCCCAGCTGGGGTTTAGCTTTGTACCCAGGATTGATTCTTTATCCAGATGCATTAGTGAAGTTTAATAATTGACACTATTCAATTTACTGTGGCATGACATAATTGTTTTAGACTCCCATGGTGAGTTTGGTATAAAAATAATGTTCATCATTGTTTATCAGGGACTTGTGACTGGGAGATCAGAGCCTGAAGAAAACTTTTCTTGGGCTGTGTTGCAGGGTGTGTGCCAGTAGCACATGGTTGCAGTGCTCTCGACTCTGCATCTCAAGACAGCGCTACTTTGATTATGTATGTAAGTCTGTGCTTGCTTTTGTTTCTTGTACCTTTGGTCCATTTCAGCCATTCCAAATCTATTAGTTCTTTCATTTCACTGATTATATGCTCATTTATTTGTATTTAGCTGTTCCGACGTGGTAGTCAGAACAGCTATTGTAATCGTCAAGATTTTTTTTTGTTATCATACATAATCGCCTCGAATGCGCACATGCAGCGAATTAAAAATGCAGAACAAAAATGATATTGAGACAAACTTGCTATTTATTTCCTACAGACCCCTGGAACTTAAATATGTGCATTCCCCAACTCACTTAAATTTGTTATGTAGTTCTCAAGGTTTGATATTTCTCTTTTAGAATTAATTTTTCTCACTTACCTATTTCAATAATTAACTGTTTTTGTTGTATTGTTTAGATTTTTGTCCTAAGTGTATGATATTGATGCAGCCACTGAGCAAATATTGATGAGTGATGGCGCTCTTTGTTTTAGCTACCCTTGTGTGACCTATCGACCCCTTGACCTACCTAACACTCCAGGCACAACATCTTCAACAGGTAAGATTCACCTAGTTTTTAGCAAGATTTTCCCCCCTAATTATCACAAGTGAACAATAGCGGAAAAGCCTTTCTTTTTGCTCTGATTTTTTGCTTTTCAGCATGCAAGCGTAATTTAAAGCCTTTCTTTTTGTTCTGATTTTTCTTCTTCTTTCTGTTACAAATCCCATAGAAATCTTATGGTTTTTCTGTGCACCACTTTTGGCACTAATCTTTGCTGCACATCATTTTAAGTTGGCATAGGCATACAGAAAAGATGTATGCCGAAGTGTGACGTAATGATGACATCATCATGGATCATGTGACGTCCCTTAAAAGATTTACTTTTTAAATATTTGAATATCCATAAAGATTCAACCGTGTGAGACTGTAGGTATATGTTTGCGGGACAGGATAGAGGTAATATAGGTCTTTATTGCATTCAATATGCGTGATCTCATGTGACCTGTACTTCCGGTCGAAACTGGATGTGGTAAAGAAAACTAGACTTTTTTGTAATTTTGCCAACAATTCTAAGTGGGTAAAGAAGCAAAAGGAGGCAAAAAGAGAAAAAATATATACAATAATAGTGCATTGTACCTACAAATTATAGATATGTGTTGTAAACGTCAACATGTAACCTCCGAAACACGTTTTTTCAGAGTCATGTGTTCAAACATCACCCCTTCTTGATTCTTTCCTTATAAACCTAATTATTTTAATCCCTATGACTGCAGTGTTAATACACATCGTCTTTAGGTCTGAGAGTATTTTCTTAGAGAAATAAAATTAATGAAACCAAACTGAAATGTTTCGGAGGTTACATTGTGTTTCGGAGGGTACATGTACCTGTGTTAATGGAAATGTAAAATTACACATAAAACCAAAAAGTCAATGTTTTTTTACAAAGATATTTTCTTTGAATGATGGGTTGTCTTATCAGTTCTTCTTAGTTTATTCACTTCATTACCACCTTTTATTATTTCAGAGGTACACCCTATATTCCAATGTTTTGGAGGTTACGAAACTTTTAACGGAAAAGTGATGCATAATGTATTGACAGTAAAAGTTAACGGAAAATGTAACCTCCGAAACACGACATCCCTAGTAACATCGTGTCAGAACGAAAACAGATTCAGAGGTCAAAATTATATAGCAGAAAGGTCCATCCCTTGTACTCAATCATAACCCAAAAGCAACCTGAAATTGCATGCATAACAGCAAAAATAGTTTGAATAACAAAAGGTACAACAAAACGGAATTGCTCAATGTGGTAGGATTTACCCCCTTCTGGGGTATGGGGTATGGGGTATCCATGTGAAGAAACACAGGAACTTTATTAAGCTACCCAAGGTAGTTGCACGACAAAAATATAACAATTCTATCCACTGGTTAAAAAAATACAGACCCAAACCTAAGTTTCAAAGTTACACCACTGATTGTGAAAATGGCCTATATGTATTACAGAGATGCCAACATTGAATTCCGAAAAAGAGTAGCACCGCCGAGCAAGTTTAGGTCAAGCATACAATACAAGTTACAACTCACCGAGCCGTAAAAAGAAAAAAATTATTACATTATGATAAAATCTAATATTCGTGCGCATCAGCACCTTGTAAGCCATTATATGGTGCTATGTGAAGGACTTGGTCTCATACTTCAAAAACATAGCTCCACAATACCTTGCAGGAAAATAAAGAACGTTAAAAGCGCCTTGAGTGTCACTGAGTGACGGATATGTGCGCTATATAAGAAGCCACTCTTATTATTATCGTGAATGTTGGCATCTCTGGTATTACCAATTCTTTCTGTCCCTCCATACTTCCACATTGACATTTGTTTGTTTTTCCTCCATGGCGTAATATTGAGCCTGATTTTGGGCGTCAATTTCAGTTCACAAGTCTTATTTTTTTGCCATGAATTTATGGAATCCATTTGCTATGTAAATTAAAATGTTAAAATCATTCTTTTGTTTAAAGGTCAAACTTTGTTTCCTGAAATTGATGTGACAACGGTAAACATCGGTCGTTGCTGTAGCAGACAGTCAGTGAACTTTTCATTGGAATTTTCTTATTTGAGTAAGGGTAGATTATAGATTTTTTGAGATCGAAAGGTAAGAAAACAAACTAGAAATTCAGTTTTTGTCATGTGACAAAAACAAGGTGTTCGTGGGGAGTGATTGAATGAATAGGTCACAACATTTCTACCTAATCAATCCAATGCCTGGTCCAGGAGTTATGAATTTTTCAAAAAATTAAACATCAACTTCTGGTTTGGACTGGAAGTCAAGGTCAAATAGGGGTTACATTTTGTGTAGCGCTTGTTTAGTTTATGAAGACGTTTAGATGATGTATGGATTGTAAACCTCCAACGATTTGTTGAAACATTTACTTTCACTTTCCGGTTTGAACCGGAAGTCAAGGTCAAATGAGGTCACAGTGTGTAGCGTTTCTTTGGAGCCTTTTCTGATATGTATAGATGATAAAAATCCAATGTGTGGTTCAGGAGTTCTGATTTTTTTCAAATATACAATTTCATCTTCCGGTTTGAACCGGAAGTGGAGGTTAAATGGGGGCATATTCTGTGTATCGTTTGTTTGTTAAGTTGTTACATACTTTCCCAATGATGTATAGATTGTAAAAATCCAATGTGCGGTTCAGGAGTTATGAATTTTGAAACATTAAATTTCAACTTCCGCTTTGAACCGGAAGTCAAGGTCAAACGGGGTCACAATTAGTGTAGCGTATGTTAGTTTTTATAAAGACCTTTCAGATGATGTATAGATTGTAAAAATCCATCGTGTGGTTCAGGAGTTACCAACTTTTCAAATATTAGATGGATTATCTTGATGCCCTGGTGCGCAATATACAAGGTAACAGCGATGCTAAGTTATTGTATTCCTACATGTAGTTGATGTAAACTGAACTACACGTACAATGTACATGTATCTGTACACGAGTTATTACACTATCTTGTGTTATCTAAGTGGGTCAACACAAACGTGCGCTTTAATGCTGGTGGTTATAAGACAAGATTTAAATGTCAAAATGTTGTTATTTCTGTGCAAAAGTTTGAGCAGGCTCAACGTTCTACAACCTGATGCAAAAATTATGCTGAAGTGATGAGTAGTTTTTGAGATAGTAATTTTATAAAAAATTTCAATTTCTGGTTTGAACTGAAAGTCAAGGTCAAATGGGGTCACTTTTTGTGTAGCATTTGTTGAACTTTTAACGAACTTTCCGATGATGTATAGATTGTAAAAATCAAACATGTCGTTCATGAGTTATGATTTTTTTCAAATATTAGACTTTGATTTAATGTAATTCAATACCTAATGACGTCATCATGACATCATCAAGTTTGTGTCGTCTTGATATTTAGGTTCAAATATCTGATGAGTTTCAATGTAAAATTCAATTTCAATCTTGAGTTATGCTGTAGATAAGCCCGAAAATGATGTTTTTCAAGAAAAAAACCAAAGGCAAACTTTGACCTTCAGTTATTACCAGAAGTAAAGGTCATACAATTTTGGCGTTAACTTTTCAAATGTTGCCCCAGTCTAGATTTGTCTGATGCCCAACTATGAACATCATAGCTTTCAAATTCAAGGATATACAGCAGAGAGCAAATGGACACTTTTCAACTTTTAAAACCTTGTAATTCGACACCTGATAACGTCATCATGATGTCATGAAAACTGTGCCGTCTTCTTATTGAGGTTCAAGTGTCTGATGAGTCTCAAATTCAGTTTCAATCTTGAGCTATGCTCTGGAGATGAGTTCTTCAGAAGAAGATGGAGAAGAACTAGAGATTCAGTTTTTGTTGGTTACAAAAACAAGGTGTTCGTGAGTGATGTCATCAAATTATGATTATGAATTGGTGAAAAAAATCTTATGTTTGGTTCAGAAGTTAGTTTTTTCCATTATAAAACTTCAACTTCCGGTTTGAACTGGAAGTCCGTTCAAATGGGGTCACATTTTGTGTAGTGCTTGTTGAGATTTTAAAGACATGTTTAATGACGTAATGATTGTAAAAATCCATTATGTGCATGGTAGAGGAGATATGTTTTTGACATATTAAATTTCATTTTCCGGTTTAAAACGGAAGTCAAGGTCAAACGGGGTCACAATTATTGTAGCGTATGTCAGGTTTTATAAAGACCTTTCAGATGATGTGTGGATTGTAAAAATCCAGTGTGTGGTTCAAGAGTTACGAATATTAAATTTTATCTTCCGGTTTGAATGGCAAGTCAAGGTCAAATGAGGTCACATTTTGTGTATTGTTTCTTAAGTTACATACTTTACCAATACTGTAATAATTGTAAAAATCCAATGTGTTGTTTAGAAGTTACGATTTGTTGAAACTTTAACTTTCACTTTCCAGTTTGAACCGGAAGTCAAGGTCAAATAAGGTCACAGTGTGTAGGGTTTCTTAAATCTTTGGAGCCCTTTCTGATGATGTATAGATCATAAAAATCCAATTTGTGGTTCAGGAGTTCTGATTTTTCAAATTTTAAATTTCATCTTCGGTTTGAACAAGAAGTAAAAAGGTCAATTGGGGGTCACATTCTGTATATCGTTTTTAAAGTTGTTACAAACTTTCCCAATGATGAATAGATTGTAAAAATCGAATGAGTTGTTCAGAAGTTAAGATTTTTTAAATATTAAATTTCAACTTCCGGTTTGGACTGGAATTCAAGGTCAAACAGGGTCACACTCTATGTAGCGCGTGTTAAGTTTATTAAGACCTTCCAGATGATATATGGTTTGCAAATATCCAATGTGTGGTTCAGGAGTTATGACATTTTCAAGTATTGAATTTTTTGCTCGTTGTTTCTTTGTATATTGCACAGTCACGCCAAATGTATTCATACATGTAGCTGTACAGAACATACATTAGTGCGTCTTGGAACCAAGACTATACACACTGTCACTCACTACAGCATGTTCGCAGGGCCTACACATCGTGCCGTCGTGCGTTGTCAACATGAGTCACGTCAATGTTTATCCACAAGAGGGCGCTATTTTAGGAAAACTGTATTAGCAAACCGTTGGACAAAAAAAACGTTCACGGACTTGGAACCAAGTCTTATTCGGCACATGTGTACACATATCACGCGTTGTCAACGTTCGCTTTAACGTCCGGTTTTGACAAGCTGTAAACATCAAAATGTTTTTATATCTGTGCAAAGGTTTGGGAAGGCTCAATCATCTATGACCTGATGCAAAAATTATAATAAACAAATACGGGGTTTTTGAGATATGAATTGAAATTGAATTTTTGAAATTTTCAGCTTCAGTTTGAACCGGAAGCCAAGGTCAATTTGGGTCATGCTTTTTGTAGCGTTTGTTGAACTTTTAACAACCTATCCGATGATGTGTAGATTGTAAAAATCCAATATGTGGTTCATGAGTTATGATTTTTTACATATAATAAACTTTGATTTATTGTAATTCAATACCTGATGACGTCATCATGACATCATAAAGTTTGTGCCGTCTTGATATTAAGGTTCAGTTGTCTGATGAGTTGTTTGTTTCTTTATGAAAAACAAACAAAGGCAAACTTTGACCTTCCGGTACAACAGGAAGTAAGGGTCATACGATTTTGGCGTTGACTTTTCAAATGTTGCACTAGTCTTGATCTATCCGATGCCAAACTATAAACGTCATAGCTTTTAAATTCAAGGATATACAGCAAATAGAAAATGGTCATTTTTCGACTTTAAAAACCTTGTAATTCGACACCTGATGACGTCATCATGACATCATTGTTAGGGTGCCGTCTTTATATTGAGGTTCAGTTGTCTGATGAGTTTCAATGTTCAATTCAGTTTCAATCTTGAGTTATTATTTAGAGAAGAGTTCCGGGGAAGGAAGATGAATAAGAACTAGAAATAGAGTTTTTGTTTATTACAAAAACACGGTGTTCGGTTGAATGTAACGTCCCAATTTCATGGAGCTGCTTAAGCACATAATTATACCGGACCATTTCCTGCCAAAAAGAAAAATGAGCAGGGTACCAGTCACAATATCTGGATAATCTTATCAGGTAAGCATAATAAGCTTGGCTACTATGTTGTAATTGAGCAGGTCAATAAAATTAAGCCCATCAGTTGGCTGAATCATCAGGAAGGTTTGAACCTTACTATACTCAATGCAGTCGTGGCAGTTATACTCTTGATGAGCAAGATGCTGTAAGCATAAATTAATTTCTGTCCCAAAATCTTGAGTGTTTTGCATACGGTATGCTGAAATGAACGAAATGTTTGCAATAGACAGAGATATCGATACCATTATCAGGTCTTCTTATGTGTATATAAATACTTTAATTAAAATAAATGCTCTGTTAATCTAGTTGCGATAATCGTAACCCTCCTCCCGACGGTCGGAACGACCGGAGGGTTACGAGTTAGACAATGGCAATATGGTGCGAAATGTGAAATGTGAAAAAAAAATCGAGACTTGTGACCAGATTTGCCCAATTTTTACCACTTTCAAAAATCATGACCCACATTCCAAGAACACGGATTTGATCTTGAATGTGTAATGAATCCATTCATAACACTCAAAACATCATTGAAAAAATATTTAGAAGAAAAAAAAGACAAAAACTTACCGGAGACTGAGTGAACATGGTGAAGTGCCAAGCGTAGACGAGACGAATACCAGACCACTCTGGAGCAGACTGGATGAACATTTAAACCATGCACTTTTCGACCAATCAGCGTAAACCTGGGAAAAACAGACTTGGGTGGAGCTTCGGCTGTAACCCGCTAACCGGCTATTCCCACTTCGGTACTAACTGCACTGTTGTGCTTGTTGTATTATTGTCTTGTACATGTACATACATGTAAAACAACGTACTTGTTACTGTACACTGTACATGTACATCGAACGTTACGGTGTGTACTGTGTGCACGTGTGTGCATACAATGTATCGGGCGAATTAGCCACGCATTGTAATATCCGTACATTATGAGTAGGCATATGGATGTGTGTGTTGTTTATTAGGCTTGCAGGGGGGGGGCGGTAAGTTTGTAACTTACTCTGCTCTGATGTGATCGGCAATAGACAATAGACTCACAATAGATGACTTTTTAAATTATTATTATTTTTAAGTTAATATTTTAGTGAAGGTGATTCAACCAATTTGGCATAATTATGTAGCACGTTGTTGTTTGATCATCCCTCACTGTTGCACAGAAACAAAGTTACGAATGATGTTTTATTGATGTTCAAATTTTGTATTAAAACTTTTCTTGAAATTTTATTTTCGTGTCACTATGTGATTGCTACAATAGAATGTACCATAAATGATAAGTCTCATTGCTCACTTACTCTAATGTGCTACAAATTATGCATTATCAGTTCGTATCGATTGACACGTATAGATGTCCCTGCTGACTCCACTTTAAACATAGAGCAAGGACCATCTACAACAATGAAATACAATCTTGATTTTGTATTATAAAATTATATAGTTTTCACAAGATTGATAAAAGTCTGTGCAGGATCTTTAATGGCACTTGTTATGCGGGAGCTATTTCGTTTGTGAGTTGTGGAGAGCTGTGTATTCAGGGCACTTATAAAAATAGTAATAGGTCTACCGCCTTGAGCTTGATTTATTCACTTTGGAGCCACTAAGATTCAAATTGATGCCTTGATAAGCAACTCAATTTACATGCAAGGTTTATGCACGCAGGTCTATAGTACACTGAGCAAACGACTCACAACTATAGTGTTCCCGTCACTTGGTAGCAGAAAAAAGAATGGATGCAGCATATGACAATCTTAGAAAACAATACCCATTATTACCGGCTAAATTAAAATACGAACACAGGAGAAAATTATTCAACACATAATAGATAAAAAACACGTTCTTGGAGTTCTGCCAACTGGATTCGGGAAAACGTTGACGTTTGCAATACCACCCCTTTTGAAAGATGGTGGGGTTGCACTTGTCATCTCCCCCTTGAGGGCTTTAATGGCCGACCAAGTGCAGTCTCTGAGAAAAATGGGCATTTCAGCCGTCGCCCTCATGGAGGAAAACACATCCGATGATGTAAAAAGTAAGTTGATTTTAAGTTTCTCATTTAGTTTTATCAAAATCTTTAAGTCTGGTTTGTATTTCAGTCAATTTTGTTTTAAACATGTTAAATTGGCGAAAGTAGTCTCCCTGGTGCAATTGTCTTTTGTTTTGATTTATTTTTTGTCGTTTTTTTTCTTTAAGCCAACAGGTGTCGGTCCGGGAAATCACAATTAAGAATTTGATGAAAAGTATGTACTGTATTTATACAAACCAAATAAAATAAATGCATCTCAAAGCTATGTATGAATGTGCTATCTGTACAATATTTGTTCACCCATCTTAATAAATTGGAATACTTGAATTTTTAGACTGTTTTTAAAAATAAAGACGTTTAGTTGTTTTGTCATTGTTGTTATTTCATTGTATAAAAACTAACACTTGTGTCTTGTGTACAGGTGTGAAGTCAGGAAATGCCCAGGTAGTTCTGATGACACCGGAAGGGCTCCCATCATGGATTAATGTCATCAATACCGAAGGCTATCGGGCTAAACTGGTTGTCATAGCCTTTGATGAAGTACACATGCTGCCAGCATGGTAGGCCTACAGTAAACAAAATAACCCGTTGTACAGTAGTTCCTAGGCTTTTTCAAGGCCTTCGTGGCTTGGACAGCTCCGTAGAGCCGCGATCCCAAGCGACACGAAGGTGAGACCACGCGGGGCGGTAAGTTTGTAACTTACTCTGCTCTGATGTGATCGGCAATAGACAATAGACTCACAATAGATGACTTTTTAAATTATTATTATTTTTAAATTAATATTTTAGTGATGGTGATTCAACCAATTTGGCATAATTATGTAGCACGTTGTTGTTTGATCATCCCTCACTGATGCACAGAAACAAAGTTACGAATGATGCGCGTTCCATGCAGTCGCTCCGCTGTTTACTCTGTGTCCAAGCCGGGAGGCCTTGACAAAATGCTCATATAAGTTCCCGTTCCCTCTCGTGTGAGGGGCCGTCGAAAGTTGTCAACACTTTTTTCTGGTTGTAAAGAGAGTCCTAGTCTTTTGAGGAGTTCAATCCCGAAATAGTATAGTATTTATCAACATTTCTCTTTCAAAAATTAAACACATCATTTAAATATAAACATTGTAGTCATAAAGTCGTTAAAAGTGATCTCCGATCCCCCTCCCCGTCATTCTATGCATGCTGGACCGTTGAACTGATTAAAACTTTGGATGGCCCTCATGTGAGTTGAAGAAATTTATTTTCATTATAATTTTCAAATGCTTCTGCTCTGGGATGTAAAGAGTCTGTAATTGTTCAAGACTCGATCCACTTATCAGTCATGTATTTATGTAGTATACGAAATGTAAGGGCGATAATGTTAAGGTCTGAAAACAACAGATAAGATTCTGGAACACAACGTTAAGTTGGAAAATGTGACTAGCTCATTTAATTCAAAAACGGTAAAACACACACGAACTATTAAGTGATTTCATTAAAAACAAAGTTTACACACACTTTTAATTCATCAATGGAAAGGGTCGGTTGTCATTGGAAACCTGGGAAGAGAACCAGTGACTATGAATATGTTGACCGGAAAAACATAACAACAATAAGACTACATGTATAAGGTGTCTATTGCGATATTTACTTTACACGAATAAGTAAGTGGGAGATTTTTATTTAAAGGCATCGTACACGTTTGGTACTACTCAAAATATATATTAGCATAAAAACTGACTTGGTAACGAGCAACAGAGAGCTGTTGATAGTATAAAACTTGTGTGAAACGACTCCCTCTGAAGTAACGTAGTTTTTGAGAAAGAGGTAATTTCTCACTAAAATAATAAAAACTTCTTGCAAGAAGTTTTTATCATTCTATCTGAAAGCACACAGATTTGTACAACAAGGGCTTTATTCTTTCATCGTTTTCTTGCAACTTCGATGACCAATTGAGCCCTAATTTTCACAGACTTGTTATTTTATGCATATGTTGGGATACACCAAGTGAGAACACTGGTCTTTGACAATTTCCAAACGTGTACGATGCCTTTAATGGATAAAATAAATAAACAATTCATACAACGGGTAAACAAATGTCTAAGACTGACGATGGTCCTCCACACCATTTTAAAAAGTAGTCCAATGGGGTGAAACTTTCAAAGATGTACAAGATGTTTTAGTGTGACCGATAAAGCATCTCCAAAAATATCGTTTGAACTAATAAATTGCCGGCCAGTGACAACTATTTCTACCTAACATACGATGCAAGTGTACAAATTCACAGTTAGGTTCTTGAGATGATTGCCTCTCAAGCAATTTTAATTGCAGCCAGATGTGCAACTTATCCATTTGCAAAAACAAGGAATTGGCAAACACGCTTGAATTGGTATGGATATTTACATTTCTTCTAATGACACACATTTAAAAAAAATATATACAAACGGTTCTTATTTAGATTACTTGATCACACGGGCCCGTAACAAGAGGGGCGGGGGTTGACGCCCCCCCCCCCTGCAAGCCTAATAAACAACACACACATCCATATGCCTACTCATAATGTACGGATATTACAATGCGTGGCTAATTCGCCCCGATACATTGTATGCACACACGTGCACACAGTACACACCGTACACGTTCGATGTACATGTACAGTGTACAGTAACAAGTACGTTGTTTTACATGTATGTACATGTACAAGACAATAATACAACAAGCACACCAGTGCAGTGAGTCCGGAAGTGGGAATAGCCGGTTAGCGGGTTACAGCCGAAGCTCCACCCAAGTCTGTTTTTCCCAGGTTTACGCTGATTGGTCGAAAAGTGCATGGTTTAAATGTTCATCCAGTCTGCTCCAGAGTGGTCTGGTATTCGTCTCGTCTACGCTTGGCACTTCACCATGTTCACTCAGTCTCCGGTAAGTTTTTGTCTTTTTTTTCTTCTAAATATTTTTTCAATGATGTTTTGAGTGTTATGAATGGATTCATTGCACATTCAAGATCAAATCCGTGTTCTTGGAATGTGGGTCATGATTTTTGAAAGTGGTAAAAATTGGGCAAATCTGGTCACAAGTCTCGATTTTTTTTTCACATTTCACATTTCGCACCATATTGCCATTGTCTAACTCGTAACCCTCCGGTCGTTCCGACCGTCGGGAGGAGGGTTACGATTATCGCAACTACTGTTAATCATGTCCTTTACGTATACAAACAATATATTGTTTCAATCTCTTGCTAAGAATGTAATACATTATCTGGTATTATTGAACCATTCTGTTTTTGTTTGTTCCACAGATTTCAATAAAAACATTGAACAATAAAGAATAATTTTTATACAATGTGTCGTGAATTTATTATTAGGCCTAAACTTGCATCACAATTTTTAACAACTCCTGTTTCTTCACAAATGCAATGTTTGTTTGACATTGGCATTTGGTTTTATTTTGCACCTTATGAAAGCCCTTTAAAAATTTCGCTTATCTGGCACAGGATGTTGTAAACTAAAGATTTTGATAATTCCCTTAAAATGTTTTAGAAAAATTACACAGACTGCCACAATGAAATCATTACTGCAAGTCCACTCCAGATTTTGAGGTTTAGTTATAATCTTATGTCACGATAACAACCCGGTTCTAAGCGAAAGCAATGTCAAAATAGGTCACTAACAAAAAAAATTGTTCATGGAATTAGACTATGAAAATAGCTTTTTGGTTGTAGCCGCAGGTTGGCAACGCCAATTTTTGTGTTTGTCGCCGGTAGAGTCGCAATATCGACTAGCTTGGAGAGACACACATGTCTATGTGGACGCAAGTTCAGGATGGAGGTCAACACGTACGGGCACTATAATGACTTAAAGTAAAGGTCAAACAGATATTATGTCAATGCAAAATTTTGATCAGGCTAAACGGTCTTCAAACTGATATTTGAATTTTTTTGATACGGTATTTTACAGCTTAGCAGGGAAATTTTTTTTTACGCTTGTTACCACCATATCTCCCTAAATTAAACGTCCAATTTTCAAATTTTCTTCAGATGTTGACTCTCTGGGTATTGAAGTTGTGCACAATGAAGTAATTTTATATGTCACGTCGTCATGACATCATTTATAGCGTGTTTCGTATCCGTGTACAAAGTAATGAAGAACAGTGTAAACTTGTACTAAGTCCTGAGGCCGTTTGCGCCCGATGCTGTCGTAGTTTTTGAACTGTTGGCATGAGACTGCATCAATGGCAGACTTTGAACGAGTCTATTCAAAATATACAGTAACAATATAAGGTCTTAAATTCCGCCAAATGTGTTGATGGTCCAATGGCACCGCGGTTTACCGTGTTAATTACCAAGCCAGTGATCACAGTTCGAATCCTCCGGGAATCTCGACAAATTCAATATCTTAAGGCATACATTTTACATTTTTTTAAACAATAAGCAATTTGTACCTAAATTAGAACGAACAGAACCACATACTCTTTTTCCAATTTTTGGCTCCTGAGAATTTTATTTTTCCGGAAAATAAAGCGATCATTATTTTGTCCTCGCTCAGCTATACGATCTTTGGTTAGTACGCTCATGGTTCTATCAATACCATGGAGGAGGTTCTCTGAAGCACCAGGTTATAGGCAGACAGGCGACAACAACTTGTTCGAGTAGCGCTATTTTTGCAGTTTTTCGCTTTTATGTATGTTGTCAATCACCACAAAGTGCCAGCATTTTCTTTCTGAAACTTATCACTGAAGACAAACCTATGTGGAACACAGGCATCAAAATACTCCGTATGAGTAAAAGTGGACCGTGCGCGGACGAATACCTGCCCGAGATTTGGAAGTTTACACTGCATACACATTTTATAAATGACCATGGTGCGCCTACTACCAATGTTCATCTATGTGTCTTGTGGTGAATCAGTGATGATGTAGTGTTAAGGCGCGCGGTCCAAATAGAAACGGTTCGGCAACAGTCGAACGGTTCCCAAACGGTTCAAAAGAGAAACGGTTCAATAGCATTTCCCAAACGGTTCGGAGGATTATCAATGTGCTAAGCTTGCTTGGTCCTCCAGAGTCTGAACAAAGGGGCTATAATCGGATTACTGTCCATTGTTTGGGGATTATAGCTTCTGTTGAAGGGGCTCCGACTTATATTTTTAATTTCAAAATTAAAACACACAAACCTTTTACAACTGTTTTCCGTTTGGTTATTTCCAAAATGCTTGCAAAATGTTGTTATACATTGTACTTTAAATCATATAAAACGACCAAGTATGCCCTTAGATCATAACTTGTTGATGCATTCAACCCCAGCACCACCGCCAATGCCATCACGAGCGACGAAGGCACATTGCGATCAATTGCACGTATTTACAGCAATTTTTTAGGCGGGGTACGAACTTGGTATCTATCCACTTGGCGACAGTGAAACTCTGCAGAGAAGAACATGAAAAAGCAGCTGCTGTTGGAAACCAAAGAGGTTAAGATTCGGGCCGGAAATTCACATGTTCGTCGTGCGTAATGCACAGTGCGCAATTCTGAAAATAAAGGCCAAGCAATCCAAACAATTTTCACAGATAACGTAGTATCCACAATGTGCATTGCTTGGCGTTTACTTTCATTTTGAGCATTGCGCACATTGCATAATGAGGCCAGAAATCTATGTATTCCTTATAAAAGTCAGTCTATTTCAATGAGCAGTATGTTGAAACCAATAACAAAAACAAAATAAAAGCTAAAATGACGGCTTTGCACCAAACATCATCCATTGTTCTGGACATCCATGGCAACCGTTCGACGGTTGCCGAACCGTTTCTATTTGGACCGCGCGCCTAAGTGTAATTAAGAAACTTCACAATCTTTATCACCAAGAGAGATTGGCTGTTGCCAGCTTGGCGTTTATATCCCCTTGTGGGAGTTTGCCAAGTTCCCTTGACGGGAAAATCATCTAAACAAGCGTAATGGTTATGAATGAGCGAAATCGTTACTAAAGCGAAATGGTTACATACAAATGAGCAAAATGATTCAGAATAAGCAAATTAATTCCAAATAAGCAATATAATTCAGAGTAAGCGAACTGATTCCAAATCAGCGAAGTGATTCTGAGTAAGCGAATTGATTCATTCACATTTTATGAATAAAAAATCGAAAGTGTACTATCATTCATGTGTCTTGTGGTGAATCATTGAATGATGTAATGTTTAGTGTAATTAACTTTACAAATCTACATCAACAAGCATAATGTTTACGAATGAGCGAAACCATAATGAATAAGCGAAATGGTTACGAATCAGCAAAATTATTCAGAATAAGCAAAATGATTCTGAAGAAGCGTATTGAAATTACATGGCTCTGCTTACCATAAGGAAAGAATCGGCGCTTATGGAAGCAGGGAATTCTGCGCTTGCGTTAAGCGTATTTTACAGCTTAGCAGGGAAAGTTTGCTTGAGTGTGTGCATATCCTCAACGCTAATTTGCATTCGTATAGCTTTAAAGCTAGCGCAGATATTTGGCACTTGCACAGTAAGCAGAGAAAGGTTATCCATCGGCGCAAAATTTTGTGGATAAGCAGAACCATAAACTGGGCCCTACGTTGGGTGTAGTTTGCTTTACTTACTTGTGTTCCTGCGAATGCAAACGCGATACAAATTATAAAGACACAAATTCGCAATGAATAATTTGCTTCAGTTGACTTGTGCTCAACCCCTGCAAAATTTCGCTGCAAAAATAGCCCTGTGACGCAAAAATTTGTTTCGCATTCGCAGGAGCTATGAACCGGGCTTTACTTGGCACGTGCAATTCCATGATATAGTAGGCCTGGCGACTAGTGCGACTAGTGTCATAGTCGCAACTATTAAATCATAAGTTGAGTCGCGACTACCATTTTTCAACTACTTGGATATTGATGCCGCCACGATTACTACAAAAATAGTCGTGACTACCTGTTTGATAAACCAGTTGTGTCGCTTACAACTTTCACATCAACATAAATTACTTCAAACACAATCAAACATCAGTGAAACAATCCTTTCCTTTCGAGCTTGAATTTTACTATATTGTTCTTGCGTTACACATTGCCGCAATGCACCTTGAGAATTAAAAAGTAAGTAGTCGTGATAAGTGTCGTAGTTGCGACTATTTGAGGTGCGACTAGACGAGTAGTAAATGTCACTCATCTACACTGTAAAAAATTTCTTGTATATTTACAGTAGTTTCTTATGTCAATTAGGTACCACAAAGGTGACTTCCTCGTACAACAGACATTATTCTGTGTTGTAGTTCAACATAGGTTAAAGTTCTGTTGTAAACCAACAACGGTGTCTACTTATTAATTAAGTAGATTCTACTGTAAAATTGTCTGTACGTCAACAGATGGCGCTTGTTAATGTACTACTGTTCCCTGTTGCCCAACAATCACTGCTTGTTTCTAGACAATAGAACTGTGAGTGTACGTTTACAATATTTTGACAACAATTAAGAATGTATAGGCTTGCAGACATAAGTACACATTGAAACCGCTCAGAATATAACTTTGAAAACACATTTTATTGAATACTCCTCAATAGCTGTAATAAAATTCATTCCAGCAATTTAAAACTCAGTGTACATGTATTTACATCTTTCACAAATAATTAAAACTTTAGGATAAAAACAGTTTTAAATGTGAACAAATAAATATATTTGAAAGGTTCATATTGCATAAATCAATTGTTTAGGTATAAGGTAAAGAAATATTTTCACTGATTCATATAAATAAACAAGAATTTTGTTAGGAAAATGGCTTGTCCGTGGTATTTGACATTCACTGTTTTAATTTAAAAACTTTCTACTTACCAATTTGAATTTTAAATAAGGACCTTATATAACACTGAGCCGATGAAACAAAATGTTAACTTTCCATAAGAATGTAATAGTATAAAATCATCTTCTGTACCATATACCATTTAGTCACCGGTAGATGAAGCCCATAAATAAACTCAACTGTCCCAAGCCCATCAAAATCAATCGGCTGAATACGCTTGATTCCCTCAGTTCACTACCAGATTGATACATTGGTTGATTTTGATTGAGTTGGTCTTTCAGCAATTTAAAGGGTATGTACATTGGTTATTGTCAAAGACTAGTATCCACACTTGATGTGACCCAACATATACATGAAATAACAAACCTGTGAAAGTTTAAGCTAAATCGGTCTTCAGAGTCATGTGAAAACAGTGAAAAAGCCCCTTATGTGTTTTAACTTTTTTTCAAACATCAGATTTTATCCTGCAGGATAAATACAGTTGTTTTACTCATTTCCTAAAAACTGTGGCATTTCAAGCAAAAACTATTCCAATGGAAGTTTTCCACCATGACCATCTTTATACCATGTAAGTTAAGTGCAAATCTGTGAACATTTATATAGTTTCAACCTTACCAATGTTGTACACACCCTTTAATACAAGAAAGTTGACACTGATGACCCCCATATATGTTGTACACACCCTTTTAAAGGGGGGTGTACAACATTGGTAATTGTCAAAGACTAGTATCCACACTTGATGTGACCCAACATATACATGAAATAACAAACCTGTGAAAGTTTAAGCTAAATTGGTCTTCAGAGTCATGAGAAAACAGTGAAAAAACCCATTATGTATTTCAACTTTTTTTCAAACATCAGATTTTATCCTGCAGGATAAATACAGTTGTTTTACTCATTTCCTAAAAACTGTGGCATTTCAAGCATAACTATTTCAAGGGAATTTTTTCCACCATGTCCATCTTGATACCATGTAAGTTATGTGCAACATTTATATTTTCAACTCTACCAATGTTGTACATACCCTTTAAAGGGAAGATATACATATGGTAATCACTCTTAAAATTAATTGCAATAAAAATTTACTTGGTTATAAGTACAGCAGCTTTTTATAGTATAAAGCATTTTGATAATCAATTCACTTCGGAGTAATGCGGTTAAGGAAAAAGATCTCAGTTTTTATCCCCACAAATTTGAATCTGAGAAGCGTTTCTGTCAGAAACGCTTCTCAGATTGTGTATTCCTATTGCGGATTATTCTTCCAGCGTGGACATAACTGCTCCTGATTTTCAGTGATATCTAAAAAACGCTCCCACCTTTTGAAATGAAATTTTCACAGGTTAGATTTAAATAGGACTAAAGCAATCGAACGGTTCCAAAAACCAAACGTTCTAGTTGATTTCTGTGGAGTTGGAAGCCTACTGTACCAAACCAGTTAAAATACTCCAAATGTTAGTGGTTGATTCAGTACTTGAGCAAAAAGTGCATTGGTTGATTAATTTTGGCGGATTTGGTATGGTTTGTAGCGAAAACATTTAGGGAGTTAGTGTAAAAGGGGCCCTCTCGCCTATCCTGCAGTTGTGTACAGAATCATAAACTAGTGAGATGAACCCAGCAGCATGTGACCTACATCCTGGGTGCATGCGATTACATCGCGGGAGGGTGGGTTGGGGGAGGTGCAGGATGTAGGTCCTCGTGCTGCTTGGTTCGTCTCGTCAGTTTATGATTCCATGCACATCAACAGCAGGACAGATGCAATAGCCCCTTTAAGACACAAAAATTCACAATCATTTTATCTTAAAGTTTACAAACTCTTCGTAATTATAAATACATGTAACAGGCTTGTAAAATATGAACATCGTATTATGTTATTGGGGACGCAACGATTCTGTTGTGAATGCTGGGAGGTCTGAAAAAATGTACAAAAATAAACACCTGCCTCATCTGCAAACTTTTATAAAATCTGCAAACATTTACAAATGGTCAACCTGCCACTCCAGTCTCAAGAACAGTGTGTTTATGTACTGCACACTTTATCAGTTTTTAATTTGGTGTCTGCTCCAAACACTATCATGCCACATTTATCCAGTTTTGAGAACACCGGCTTTAACCTGCCATATAGCATGGGCCTTCTTGAGATTGGATAAATGTGACATGATGTTTGGTGTAGACACCAAATTATACACTTTGATAAAGTGAGCAGTGCACTCACTGGTTGTGAGACTAGAACAGCATTGTTAGCTTGACCATGCCTGAATGTGTGCAGATTTAGCATTTCTTTTTTTTTTTGGGGGGGGAGGTACATCCTGTTTCAGAATCCAAGCATTCACAACAGTTGAAAGCCGAAAACAGGTGTGATTGAAACAAATCCCCCCCACCACCAGCGGCGAGGTGGGGGGGTAGTCTAGTAACAGACCAAGACCTAATAAGGTAACAGACCAAGACCTAATAAGTTGTTGTCTTTACTTGGGCTTTTCTTTATGTTGTTTTTTAAATCCTGGTTTGTTATTGCTTGTTCACAATTTATGCCTTTAACATTCTAAAGGAAGCAAAAGTTTAGTAGTAGTGTAATTGAATGTCAAAACACATGCCTTTAAATATTTTTGCAAATTTGAATGCAGTTTTGATCAATTGCTCAATTTGGTGGTTATTTTGTTAAATGGAATGACTTAACAGCACTTTTGCCTAGTCTTAAAACAACTTTGAATAGCCATTTTCAACAGCATTCAACTTCACGCAAAATAGATTTGTTGAATAAGCCATTTGCGAGTTAGATTTGAATAATGTCTGGTACAACGACTTGCTTAGTCACAAGTTAATGCTTAAATTTGAATTCCGCAGGCTAAAGAGACAGTTGCTATGTCACATGGTTCGGCGCAAGCTTTTGCGTAGTTACGTAAGAGACGTCAAACACCCATACACAATTCTGAATGAATATGTATGGCACAATGGTATCAGGGTTTGCTCATCTGGAGGTTGCTATACAAAAGCTTGCCCCGAACAATTGACATAGCAACTGTCTCTATAGTCTGCGGAATTCAAATTTAAGCATTAACTTGTGACTAAGCAAGTCATTGTACCAGACATTATTCAAATCTAACTCGCAAATGGCTTATTGGCTGCTCATTTGCTAACATTTAAGTACGATGACATAAATGAACATCTTAAAAAGGCATAATTAACCAGGATCAGGATCCTCAAAATGATTTAAACTTGATGTTTACATGTATGTTTTGGTTTAATTAAAGGGCGTGTACAACATTGGTAATTGTCAAAGACTAGTATCCACACTTTATGTGACCCAACATACAGAGTGAGTCAGAAAAAATGTCCCACTTTTTAAAAGTTGTATTGTTTGAAGTATGAATTTTTAATCATGGGTTTCATGATATGTCTCGATGGAGTTATCCTCCCAGTACATTTAGGTACCATTTTCATTTGAATCTCTGCATGCATGACTGAACATCAGACAATCTTTACAAGACTGCCAGATCTCACTTGCGCCAAGTTACTGGGTGAGGAATAAAATAGTGTCTTGAACAAAGACAGTCAGACAGACACACACACACACACACAAACAACACGCACGGTAACAATTGTTTCATTATTTCCCCTTTTCTGGTTGAGCATTGATTTTTATCAAGATGGCTGAATGTTTAAGTGGCAATTCACTGACAATCTTTCCCTTTGCGTGTTTTTGTTAGTCTGGCTGTCTTTGTTCAATGCAGTTTTATTGCTCACCCAGTAACTTGGCGCAAGTGAGATCTGGCAGTCTTGTAAAGATTGTCTGATGTTCAGTCATGCATGCAGAGATTCAAATGAAAATGGTACCTAAATGTACTGGGAGGATAACTCTATCAAGACATATCATGAAACCCATGATTAAAAATTCAACTTTTAAAAAGTGGGACATTTTTTCTGACTCACTCTGTATAAATGAAATAACAAACCTGTGAAAGTTTAAGAGTCATGAGAAAACAGTGAAAAACCCCATTATGTATTTTAACTTTTTTTCAAACATCGGATTTTATCCTGCAGGATAAAGACAGTTGTTTTACTCATTTCCTAAAAACTGTGGCATTTAAAGCAAAAACTATTCCAATGGAAGTTTTCCACCAAGACCATCTTTATACCATGTAAGTTAAGTGCAAATCTGTGAACATTTATAGTTTCAACCTTACCAATGTTGTACACACCCTTTAAGCTAAATCAGTCTTCAGAGTCCTGAGAAAACAGTGAAAAATTGTATTATAAGGTGAACAGTCTTTGTAACAGTTTAAAAAACTATGAACAGTTTCTAGAGCACTCTACTGAATCTGGAAGGGTCTATATCTAATAGTTTGGGCGATTTAAATGGATTGTGTTCTCCAAAAACATGTATAACACGCAAATATATAAAGCGGACACTTGAAAAGTGCCTGATAGCGTAAGTGTGTGAGATTTTTGCTTCTACAGGGCCCACTTCTGTTCATAGTCTTATAATTTGTTACAAAGACTGATAACCTTGTTGTTCGGTCCTCCAGATGTGTTCTTGTCTCTTTTTGAGCCACGGTCTGGTCGTATCTCAAAAAACAATCTGGGTAAATTGACACAAAAGATACAAAGGAAAACATTTTCATTACCTTACACCAAATGAAAACTGATCAATACAATATTTAGAAGTTTCCTTTAAAAGCATACATATTTCAATTTTTTTCCCCTTATAAGTCTGTGCAATTACGGGTAATTTTGTAGACATGAACCCAGTTTCTGCTTCTTGGGGCCTCAAAAGTGGACGCACATCCCCTCCCCACCCCCTTGACTTTCAGAAGAAAACATCATATTTGATTTTAACAAATATAAATTGCTATACCTTCAAAAAGGTCACACTGAATTTTACAACAACTTTTGAACTGATAAAATGGAACTGGCCATCGATGTCAACATTTGAGAGGCCTACTTTTCTAAATCTTAGGTCAGTTAACTGTTTTTTTCAAAATGCAAATTATCCAGCAACTTAAATTTAATTAGCCAAGATTCATAAGCTGCAATGGTGGTTCCACTTTAATTCAGATCATTAAAAAAAGGAATGAAACACATGTTAACTTAAGTTGACACTTTGCTTCAATAATAGACTTAATGAATATGACAAAAACTGCAGTAGGGCAACCCTTTGCTATCGCCTTCACGTAGAGGTGAAAACCAGTTGATTATTGGATCATCCAGTGCTTAGGTTTACATTTCTATTGTTTCATTACTGTTTTACCTTTAAGAAGGTGGCAGGACGAATCAATGCAACAAGTGTATTAAATGAGGATTTCAAGAATTGTTATTATAACTTACCTCTGCAAGAATTCCAGAGTCGCAGCAATTTCTGCGGGGTATTTTATGTTGAAAACATAAAATGAGATAAACCAAAGCTCAATACCTTGTAATAACGAGGTAGCTTTAATCTGTGGTTCGCCATCTATACAAATTGCAAACTTCGTTGCACTGAACGGATTGGGACCTGTAGTAAACAAAATTCAAAGTACGTAACAAAAAGAGGAACAAGACTATGAATCCAACTAAAACTCCAACCCTAATTTTGTATTCGTCCTAATAAATTTGATACTAAAATTTGTTGGTATATATCCACACAAAGCCCAGTCCATATTTCCTGCAAAGTGACATCATTTTGCAGCAAATAATTTACCCGTGGAAATGTGCCAAACTCTTCTGAACACTTTACAATGAAGTGTAAATGATCCAGGGTCTGTTAATGCTGATTTACAATTATTTAGCAGGTCTCGTTAATATGAGACCAAACACTAAGCATGACCTATTGATCCAACATTTCATTTTTACAATTTTTTTATAGGTTGTGAATTAACTTTTTGTTTTAATGACAGTGACTTTAAAAAGTGAAAAATTCTTTTTGTGCTATCCTTAGTTACCTGCATAGACCAAAACTGGGCTCTCCCTTGACATCTCTGCAAAGTCATCAGAAGTGGCAGTTTCCTAATAATAAGAGAAAAGATGTAGATATTTTAACTTTAATGTTGTTGTTTTTTCCCCCTTCTTTTCCCCCCTTGTTTTCCTTTCTTTGTTTTCTTTGTTTGTTTGTTTGGGTTATTTTATTTTATTTTATTTTTTTTTTGGGGGGGGAGGCTTGATTCTGCATACTTCAGGGGAAAAGATAGTATGAATGTTTTTTGCTTTTGGGTGTTTACAAGTTTGCTGAATTACAAAGTATTTATGTTTTTTTGTTACAACTTAAATTGTTGTACATTTTGTACATTCCTTTTTAAATGATTTATTTTCTTTAGAAAACAGACTTCAGGAACACCTCCATAAATAGGTCACTTGCTGACATGGCTAGACCAACTCCGTTACATCACATGCATTACATAAAAGATAATCATGAGTGAATTTATTAATAGAAGGAGCGTTTGTCATTCCTTGAGATATTCCAGTGAGTAATGAATCTGGGACAAGTTCTTCCAATTGGCAGACAGCTGGCGTGTCGTGGCCGAGCGGTTTAGTTCACCGGACCCAAGCTCTGGTGTTGTCAGCAGCAGATGTGGGTTCGATTCCCAGTCATGTCACCTTTGCCCTTGAGCAAGGCACTTAATCACAATTGCTTCGTAAAAAGTTGGGAAGGTAGCTAGTGCATTCTTCTCTACCAACCAGGCTCCTATAGTGGATGATACCCATGCCTACATCCTTAAGGACTGTGAAGGGGGTAACCCTGTTTCAGCCCCAGGAGTAGGCGGCAACATGTCCCTGGTGACAGTTGATTTGGGTCGATAGCCGTCCGGCCTTGTGAGTTGGGAGATATCTCATAAAATTAAAATAAAAAAACTGACAATTGGCAGACCCTGTCACAGAACAAATACTTGCTGGAATAGCTCATATGTAATGAAGATGTCACGGACAGATTCCACTCATGTCAGCAAGTTTATGTGGGAGTAGCAAGTGACCTATTTTTGAGTGTAAATTCAGTGTCTGGTGGTTTAGTAGGTAAGACATCTGCTCAAGATTACAGCGCCTTGGATTTGAATCCCACTTAGGTAACATACCTGTGGATTAAAAGAACAGATTATAGTGCTTATCACACATTGGCATAAGGGTAAAACCAATTAACTTTAAAGTACCTTATATCCCTTCAAGAAGAAGTCCTCCTCCTCCCTAAAATATTGTGGGAGAGTGCAAATAGCCGCACAAGAAGATACGGTTGCTTGAGAGGGTGAATCAGCAGAACCATCTTTAATGAGTAATTGCCATCGGTCGCTGATTTTCTTCTTTTCACTCATGAATTGAAGAATAGAGCTGCACTTTGATGCTACATTGCTTGTGAACACGGTATTGGTCTCTTGTCCAACAAGATACTGGAAATGATCTGACAAATGGCGAGGCTGAAATAAGAAAGGCCATGACTGCTTTACATCATGCAGAGATGCTGGCTGCTTGTTGATTTCATATCGTTGGTTGATATATGTAGATTTCATGTGCTCTACAACTCTAGAGATGTCTTTGTCTCTCTTCTGATACTCATGCTGCAGCCAGGTTTTTTTTCCTCCATTGACTCCTGGTCCTCTCCATCAGGAAATGCTGTGGGCTGCCACTGTGAACAGCCATAAGAATCTTTCACAGGAGTTTTTCTGGGGCATTTACTTGTAGTGCTATTCAAAGCACGCTGCTTCCGTTTTTCAGCCATTGCATGACGAATTGAGTGGTGATTATAGTATGTTGTTTCCAGCGATCGGGCAAACCCTTCAACACCCGTTCCAGAATCGTTTTCGAATGATGCTGGAGACATATCAACGATAGTGTTTGCTATGGCTTTGAAAATCGACCTACAAGGTCTCTCTCCGCAATGGATAAACTCATCCACAATGATTTTTTGTGTCAACAGTCTATCTTTAGGTGATGGCCTACGGTTTTCATTCAATGCAGCTTTAAATGTATGGGGCCACCTCTCTTTCCTTACTGAGAATCTCCTCTGTGAAGTACTAGGAGTAGCGTCATTGTGAGCTGTAAAGTAGGAAAGCAATTCTGTCACATTAGTTTATATGCAAGGTTTGTTGGGTCACGCTTTATTTATAATGGCTTTACTTTTTTGTTGTCAACTGTGAGCTCAGCTGAATGTAAACAACACCATGTCTGTAAATATGAGTCTATAAATACGCGCGCACCTATATTACTTCAAAATGGATACATTTTCAGTGCGTAGGCGACTGCCAATGCATAAACATGGTATACAGCACAAAGGCCAAACATGACTAGTTGTACATAATGCTGGTTTAGGGGACATTTGCTAATTTCCATTGTATCACATGTTGAACTACATCGATCCCATGTGATCAGGTGTTGACCAATCAGAATCTATAAACTGTCCGAAGTATCATAGTACAGGTTTGTTCCAGTCGGTTAATCCACACTGGCACAAACATTATTCTTAGACTATGAAACAAGGGGATTAGATTATTCTGTTTTGTGACAAACTTAGTTGTCTGATTCAATACTAAGCTAAATAGTTGTTGTACACAATAAAAAGTGAGCATGTGTCTGACTACTTTGCCCACAAAATGTAATACACGCTAAGCGCAGCCCAAGGGAAGCAAAGAAAGAGGCATTTTGATAATTGAATGCTAAAATATGATGCTGCCCACTTAACAGACCACTCAATCTGTGCCTAATTAAGTGTGGTAGTCTCAAGTGAAGCTTGATATTTGAAATGATACTGACCTTCAACAACTGAATCAACTTTATGCTGCATACCATCTTTAGAGGAAGCGTTAACCTGCCGCAGTAGGTTACTGATGTCATCGTCCATTTCTATGTTGTCATCATCTGCATTAAAACATATTTTCAGAAAGATCTCTCAACAACAGGGAAACTTGTGACAAAGTACAATGTTTTATTATGATTTCTGCTGCTGTCTTCTTATAAAACTTATAACATTTAATTGGCTGGAAGTTAATGCAAAATGAATATGTACACATATAAATGGATCTATTGAAGATTAAAAAATAAATAAAAAAATACTCCAGCCTTTAAATATTCATGTGTTAAATCAGCATAATTCAGCTTTTTCTTAACAACCTTAATACTCAGCAGAAGTTTGTCAGTGTGTCATTTTTTAAGAGGGCTTTAGAGCCAAATTCTGTTTTAAATGCACATATTGTCCAATACACCGATCCAGTAGGCCACGCCCCTTGACAAATTGACCAATCACAACGCGTGATTTAAGACAGAGAAAAGTAGTATCCGCTGGGTTAGTGTGTGCGTGCGGCGGGCCGAATACTCGTCTGGCTGTGTACAAATCCACAACGATAAGCCACACACGCGACACGTTCGGTTGTTGCTAGGCAGTTGCTATGGTGGGCGCGGCCTACCGGATCTGTGTATAGATCGAGTCCTTATTACAGTGTGAAAAATATTCTGAGTCTCTTAACCTCACATTAAAGTGGTGTCAAGTGTAGTTTCATTTGACTAGAGGGAAACCCGCACTTCATACGGGTCCAGCTAGTTGAGTTAGTACACCTGAATATTTACACATCTGCTTCTTGTAAGCATTGTCGACAGTCTCATGATGATTTACACAATGACCACATGACAACAGTAAAGTCCTGTGTCCCCCCCCCCATACAAGCCCCCCCATCCCCCATGTCCTTGTGTTCCCGTCCAGTGTTCCTGCCCCCCCCCCAACATTTGCCCCTTTTGGGGGGCAGCTTGAACAGATAGTGCAACTCTCTCCGTAGGCCAATCATTATTTTACCTACCATTTATAGACACTGCATAGAGAACCTCTCCTTGTTGCACCATTCCCAAAGCTATGTCATCATCCACTTCAGTTTCGTCTCCTAGCTGGAGTTGGAAATTTGTGATGCCCATCTTGAGACCAACTGTATTTAAAGAAAAGGGGTTGAGAGCAAAGGTCTTTGTAAATGGCATTGATAATCTTGTTATCGTTCAATTCAATTCAAAATGGTTTATTGACATATCAAGAATGGTAAATATAACCAAGTGGTAGATTTTCAACCAATGGGATTGCTTATACTTTTAGTTGTTTTTTTACTGTATTATTTTAAGTTTTTCAACAATCAGATACATAGCCTAGTTAATAATTACTGCACTTCTGCTTGTTGGGGGAGTGAGATGTATTTCTTTTTCAAAACAAAATTGGCAACGTTATAATCACAAAATTCTCACCATTGTCTTTAAGGTCCTCCAAGTTCTTCCCTGCTACTATCTTTTTCAGTTTTCCATCGGAGGTCCAGATTTTGTATGGTGTGGAGGCAGCCATGTTGTGTATTAGAGTCACAACTGATAGAAACACTGAATGCTGAAGTTTGGAAAGAAATGCCAATTTCAAGTTACCACAGGGCACCGTCTCTTTTAGTCAAGGAAAGCACTCTTTGGTACCACGTAATCACACCTGAACTTGTTATACAAAGCAAGGGGATAGTTATATGGAAGGTCATCAGCCATTAAACACAACAAACTGGACTGGTGGTCCTCAGCATTGGCCATCTTAAATAGGTTGATTGCTGCATCCCTCTCAAATTCTTGAAGTTTAACAACTAAGTATAGTGACTGCTCACACAGTAGTGCACATTGGATAACTCCCATTCGAACTTTCTGCCAGTTAATCACACTGGTGACAATGATTTGTCCCTTCTTGTAGTCAGTCCCCTTGTATCGTACATCATGTGCTATAGATACAATATGCTGATTCTCTGCACAAAACCTTGGACAGGCAAGCAGACAGGATTGAAACTGTTGATTGTAAAATTCCATTGAAAATTCTGTTGCATGCTTCACTTGCAGTTTGGGAGGATACAGCCTGGACGTGCTGTATGAAGCTTGCAGCATCTGATGACGTGTGGACAGTGTTTTGGAGACATTTATAAAATTTTGAGAGGATGCTATGACATATTTGAAGTATTTATGCTTACTTTCAAATCGCATTGTCCATACCCAGATTAGGGGTCCGAATCTAAATGTTAGTTCTGAATAATGAAGAAGAAAGTGGTGCTTTGGGCGCAATGCAGTGTCGGGAAACAATCTAGCACGATCTAGCAGGTGTTCTTCTGAACAGGTTTGTAAGTGCTCAACTTGTCCAACAGATAACCTAGGTGCTGTGACCAAACCTGTAACTTCCTGAAGTTTTAGCAATACCCTCCAAACATCATCATCAGTATCTACTTTATCCCAAATGAGTAGAGGAAGAAATCGTATAAATGTCCAATTTTGGACAGCGTGACCACTCAGTCTTTTGCTTGTGATGTTTATCTGTGCAGGTATATCACCTTTGTCAGTTCCATGGAAGCCAAATTCAGTTATGCGTTTATTTAGTAAGTCAGCATCAAACCATTTTTCTGTGTTTATCATGTATTTTAAATAAAGCATGACATCATAGCTGACGACTCCTTCAAAGAGGTCATGGCCAAGGCATGGTGGAAGTCCATCACAAACATGGAAATGTCTTAACTGATTAAACTGGGAATTGCCTTTGATACCCATCACTGAGACACCATTTGGATCAAGATGCAACCTGTTTACACACCCTTCATAATGACGTTTTGTGCGTGTCTCTCCAACTGAAACTGGATCTTCACTGAAATGTTGTTTGTGTATACAACAGAAGCGGCAAAAATAGTTTGCGGAAAAACTTTCCAGAAAACCACCGATGCCATGAGACCCCAAATTGTCACCGCATATCATACACAAAAAACAGTGTATTGTATTCCCTTCTGGACCAATAAAACCATTTTCTTCTAAATCCAAAAGATCGGTGATAATTGGCTGGAACACTTCTTTGGGAAACTGTTTATAGTCCAACTCCTTACAGAGCAAAACCAGTTGCATTTGATCAATTTTTGACCTGTTAAAGGTGTGAATATTTCCTAATGACATATAAACACCAAGCAGCTTGTGTTTTTTTCTAGCAGACCCCAACGGGTTCACCACTTCAAATGCATCCTGGTACAATACCAGACGTATTGCTGTATCATCTTCTGCGAAGGATGACTTCTTGTAGCAAGACCCACTTGTCCAATCTGAAAACACACCGTCCTCTGGAAGATCTTGATTTGTATATTGTTCATATACTGATTGGTCAGAGAGAAGATTTTTCAACGTCTCCTTGATGGGAATATAATGCATGTAGCAGTTTTTATTAGTTCTCTCATTTTGACCAAGGAAAAGTTCAACAGGTTCAACATAATTGAAAAGGGATTTATAAAGTCCCATTCTACAATGTTCTGATCGCAAATTTGTTTTATGAACATCTTTAAACATGTTACTTTTTCTGAACAAGTCAACAATTTGGTCGATGTTATCACTTTCAAATCCGTCTTCAAGAAGCAGCTCTCTAATTTCTTTGATCCTGTGTTCATCAGCAAACCCATGGATTTCAACCACATTGTCAATCAAAAACTGTATTGTCTTGTTTGGTAAGTGATACTTGGCCTGTAGTTGGATGTATAAAAGTGCTGCCTTTTTCAAAAGTTGACTTTCAAATTCTTCATTGTTATCTGGGATGTTGTCTTCAATTTGATCCCCATCATTTTCTTCAACAGACTCATCGATGAATTCTGCTCCTCTTGCATTAACATACTCAACAGCAATACCCAAGTCATTTTTGTGATATCTGGAGATGTGGCTTCGAAATGAGTTGACACTATTAAAAGAATTAGTACAATTCAAAAATGGACACTTGACTGCAATGCCGCTCTCTATGTGAAACACAAGGTGTTTTTTAAAATTCTGCAAATCCTCAAACTGCTGCTGACATACAAGAATTTGACACTTGTATATTGCTTCCTGTTGAAGTTGGGCGGCCGCACCTTGAAACCTTTGAGCAGTGTGGAATTTGATGGTGTGTGTACTTAAGGACTTCAAGTTTAAAAAAGTATTTGACTTGAGAGAACAGCTGGCAACAGGGCATTTGTATTGAAAATTTGGTTCATTTTGATGCACAAAACGACAGTGCTTTAAGTATGCGTCAGCGCTTGGACCCCGAAAACCACAGCTGCAGGCATTCATCTGTTACGCGGACATATCCATGCCATCCATGATATGTTGACAAAGTTCAAGTATGTGTGTTCTTAGTCACTTACATGTACGCCACATGCAGTCTTGGGGATTGCTAATGTTGCTAGTTACTTGTACACGTAACTGTAAAAAAAAAGAAAATAGAAAACAAAATTATAATAAATTTAATGTGCATGCTTATCCGAAAGATAACTTGTATTGTTGTTTGTACCCTCAAATTCCCATAAAAACTTAACAAACAAAAGTGGTGAGGTTTTTTCTGTCCAATTTTAATGGCATTTCGAGAGTGGTTTAGAAAAAATAGTAAATAGACAAACGAATCAGCTGAAATTATTTTCAGTATGGGCCTGATTGTCCATACGTTGAAACACTATTTACGACAGCATGGTTGACATGGTTGATAGTGTTGCAATACACTGATTTATTTTTTACGCTGGATTTGAAGCCTGACTACCATACCCCATTCTAGCAACCCTTATCCCACGGTGCGTATGGGCCTGTTGCGTTATCAGAAGTGTGGAACAAAATAATAACAAAATCGTGTCTGCGTCCCATATCCAACTTGGCCTTCGACCTTAAGTTATAGGCCTACATGTAGGACATGTGGTATGATATGGTGAGCAGACCAGAAGCGCCAACAGTAACAACATTATAAAATAAAACAAAGAACTTCAGGAAAAAAAATTAATCCCAAGTCCAGGCAATCCTATATAGGCCTAGATAGGTTAGTCCAAAAAAATACGCACACAAAATTATGTTAATGACCACGAACATAAGTGATACTACACTAGCTAGGCCGGCCTAGGTTGTATTGTAAGTCTTAACATTAATTAACATTATGATTTAACATTAATCTATGCATATGACTCTATGACCTGATGACTCAGAGTCATGCCTAAAACGTTAGCAGGTTAGGCCTAACTTTAGTCTTTATCATTTTTTGTGGTAGGGTAGGCCCCTTATACCAAGAAAATCATAGCAAATTGACGTGGTCGTTTAATGGATGTTGTGAGTTTCCCTGGGGCTTCAGTACGAAAATGCAAATGTCAATTTTTGTTTAACTGAGAACAGAAACAGAGCCCCAGTTACTCAGTTACTGGGTCTATTCAGCTATTCCAACACAACACTACACTCAACAGTTAATCATTCATTTCTTGTCAATTGTCATTCATGTGATGATGCCCATTATAGTATTAACAATCATAAACGCTGGGCTGGGTTGCTGCAAAAATAGCAAAGAATGTCGAAATTTTCATCGGACATTCACACACACGTCACCCAGGTAACGGGTTGGAAGCGTGGGAAGTGTGGCTGAAGTAGTAATCTAGGCCTATAAACGTTAACCACGTTGTCAAACTCAAAATCCGTCATTAGTCACAATCACAGAGTACAGACTGTCTTCCTCCATGGTCTCAGCAATGTAATGAGTAAGTAAAGAGTAAAGTTAGTAAAAAAGGCTAACCATGCTAACGACGTTGGTGTCATCCGTTAAAATTGGTGGGTCCGAATTGGTAATTTCATAAACTAAAAACTGCCATGAAAGTTGGTCTGACACTGAAAACATTTAGCCAATGTATCTCAAACAGAAATATTTACATGAAACAAAATACTTACATTATAATTGATACTGCAAACTGACAAGATGACACTGATCTGGCCGACGACCAGACGACTTATGACCTCGAGAGCGACCGCCAATTTACAAATCACTGGTAACCACACACCCGCACACGCATACAGCAATCACACCATGAGACAAGGTACCATTTCATGAACAGTGAGTCTATACAGAACAAACTTTCTCATTGGACAAGACTTGCGGGAGAGGAATGGACAGGACGTAGATTAACCAATGTATGAAGAGCTTATAAATAATTCATTACAATAAGTTTGCGCGGGCGCGGTGACAAACTTTAATGAGCTATACGACGTCATGCATGTCATTTACATGAACCAATTACAGCACGCAGCGGCTTAGAAAGTAATGAATATTCTTAGTGATCACGCCGTGCGCACGTGTGTTTACGTGATGTGTCGTATGTCCCATGGGATTCGTCGTGCGACATCCGGTCTGACCTTGCGCATTCGTGTCTTTGTGTAAACAACGCGCGATTTATGTCAACAATGCGAGAAAACAGGGCGCCCGCGCGCGGTCAAAATGCATTCGCGGGCTTTGAGATTTCAAAAGTTTTTAAACGGACTAATCAAAGAAAGGGAATGTAAGACTGGCCGGAAAGATAACCTAATGAATGTTGAACACCCCAATCGATTCCCCAGTATCCAATCATCATTCTAGGATAAGCGTCACCTTCTATTAATACGTAGATCTGATGTAGCGCTCGATTTTCTTGGACGCACTTCACGGTAAATAATCACCGTTTTTGTTTACTTTATCCCAAATCCCCACCCAAAATATCTTTAAAATATAAACAAAAATAAAACATAGATTGTATAATTGTGCGCAAATCTACGAAAATCCCATTATTTTAACTTCCTTTTCCAGGTTATTTCATGAATGACGTTGGTTTTGGTTTTAGAGCTAAACTTTTTTTAACGGTACAGTGTGTAATTCGTCAAGGTCATTGGGGTCATTTGTAATTTGACACCGTTATATTTCACGAGAAACGCGTTCGGCACAAACAAAGCCGAACGGCGCGCCGTGAAAATGAAGTGTTTGTCGGGTGCGTTTGTTATGGGTAGTTCGTGTCGCTCGGTCTTCACTCGTAGTATTGTACCTGGGTAAACATGGGATTTGTATGGGGCATGTAGGTGCTTAATGCTTTAAACATGGCCATTTACTTTATTGGCAATTACCATGGAAGTAATTCGGACATAAAGCAGGCTTAAAATAATAGTTAAACATAAATGCGACCTATATTTCTACAAAGGATCAGTGTATTGATGCATGAAAAAAAAAAACATTAGAAACATAATTATTCAGACTGAGAATGTTTAACAGCCCCACACCAGGCTTAATCAAATCAAACGGGCTATGCTCACCTTTATTTTATTTATTGTTTCAAAACATTTATCCATCACAAGTAACTAGCTTTTAAAGAATATAAAGCCTAAAGTCAAAGATGAAAGCTAGTAACACTGTACATGTACTGTATATTCACATTTACAAATTTGAAAAACAGCAACTTTTCAACTAGCAATGTTGTCTTTTTTTTGGGGGGGGGGGGTAATGAAACAACTCCATGTATTATTTTAAATTTGATTAAACTAAAAGAAGTTGCAAGGACTTTTTTGTTTTGTTTTAGTTTAACTGATTAAATAATACAAAAGGACAATTTGTTGTTATTTCTTAAACACAGATTATACATGGATGAGCACAAGACAATTCTGAAATGTAATGCACTGTTTGTACAAATTCTGTCCTACAGCTAAAAGCCGGTACAGAAAAGAAGCAGAAAAATCCATCGAGAGACAGCCCTAGACCCCCCGCCCCCCGCACTTCTTATTTTGAGCCATTGTCAAGTAGTACTAGTAGTACACCCCCATCAGATGTAAAATTTGAAACAGGGAACAGAAACGATTGCTGAAGGGATACAACATTCTGACTGAAGGCAAAAATGCCATGCATCGACAACAAGATGTCGTGGCGGATATCGTCATTGCCGAGAACCTCCCCGTTTCATTCCCTGATGACGTCAATGGAGGAGTTACCATCAAGCCAACACGCTGTGTAGCTGTGAAGTCCCTCATCACTAAAGTAAAACAGCAACTAGATGCCTAAGAGAAGTAAGACAAAAATTTGATGCTTATTTGTATGAGTTTTTGGGGTTTTTTTTTCAGAACAAAATTTAATATTACCTTTAAAATTATTATTTGCTCTTTTTTTCCTAACAGGATCAACAAGCTAACTTGGTACGAGGGCAACATGCCACATGACGAGGTTTGGGTCAAAATTGGAAACAAGGCGGGCGGGACAATCAAACAAATGTTTTAGATTGCCAAAGTTGGTTGTCCCAATTGCCCTTTGACACATCTTCGACACATGTGATCAGGGAGCCCATGTTAAGGATTTCGCTGACACAGGTAAATAGTTTGCAAATCGTATTTAAATCAACAGAGTAAAAATAGATGAATGAATGCAATGGAAGTGAATATGAGGTAATATTGCATTTACCTTTATGACAGGTCTGCCAACTCAGACTACACATCAGTCTCGGGTTATACCTCAAGCATGTCATGACCTTGACAAGCAAGTGGCATCTGTGTTGGCCTACGAGATGAACATCACACCGAGGAAGAAAATCCAGCACTTGGCTCCTGCTTCAATAGTGTCGTCTCTGTGTTGAAAAGGGCTCGGCAATTACATCTGCAGGCAGAGGCCTTCGATGGGGAAATCCGTCTCAAAGTCAAAGAACTTCTGGACACCATCATGTCACCTGTGGAGGGAAGTGCATGCAGAGATCCAATCTTACAACGACTCCACTGTGGAACCAACAAGAACATCTGGTAAGTTTTCATAAACATAAAATGTAAATCTGATAAGCTTTTATTATCAAGTGCACAAGGCTTTCTATGAAATAAATTTGACCATACATTATTTTTTTCAGTTGGCGGAAGCAAAGGCCCTCCATGAAATCGCATTGTCCCGGGAGGCCCAGCTGTGAGCCAAAAGATTAACAACTACCTGGCTTACTTCCGCATCTCCTTTTCCATCTGGGAATGCAATGCCGAAGATGCATCTACTTGAAGACCATGTCACTCCATGGCTGTGACAGTGGCACTTTGGTCTAGAATTCAATGGCGGGTATGGAAGAGGGGAATCTGTCCATGCCCATCTCAACACCCTCCGGCATGATGTCCGAGGACTGCATGAAGAGGTGGATATTCTGCAGTCTGTCATTGAGTCTCATTGGGTCATGACCAGCCCTGCCTACGCACCACCCGCTGCCTTTAAAAAAAAAATTTTTTTAAATTAATTTCCACACAACCACAAATTTCAATAAAGAACTTGTCATTTTCTCAAGTGTAAACAATAAATTTGTATCTTAATCTTTAGCGTATAAGCCGCAACATTTTTGAAGATCAAAATCAATATATTATGCGGCTTATACGTCAAAGATTATGGTACAAAAAACAGCTGTAAATTTCTCCTTTTAAGAAAATGTGCATATAGGAATTGAAAAAAAATGTTGACTTTAAATAATTTGAAACACTGCGATTCTTTGGTTTTTCACTTATAATTTTCTTTCTCAAGCAAATTGCGAAAGTGAGGCAAATTTCCTTGTGTCACAATAAGAAAAAACCCTGTTTTGTTTGCATCAAAAAATTTGCTTTGTATTTGCTTTCTCGTCAAGTATTAACCGAGCTTACAATATTATAGAACTACATCATGTACCATACTGATGACATGACATCATGGTTTGTTCACCAGTTTCCTTCACCGTAATTAAAACATGAAGCTATCAGCACATTTGTTATTTTTAACCATATACTTTTCGAAACCTGTGTTTTCATTTAATCCCCAAAGAGTCCAAGGAATTTATTAATGAATTATAAAAAATTATTTTTTACGAGAATGGTTACTTATTTATTTTTCATCTTGCAATGATGCAATCAGATGTCGGTCACTTCTTACTCAAGTCACTTCGTACCCAAAATATCATACCCAGGTCACTTCGTACCCGTAAGCGAAGTCACTTCGTACCTCAATTGTCTGAGTCATGTGGCCGCCCCGAATCAATAAAATTGTTTTGAAAAGAAGAAAAAAATGTGGACGGCCCCAATCAATAAAAATTGTTTTGAAAAGAAGAAAAAAATGAATCATGAATAGAGTAACATTAAACATGAGGATGACAATTTACACGAAGGTTGTTTTAACAATTGTACCCAACCCAAGTCAAGTCATACGTGTATGACTTGGCTTAGGGTACGAAGTGACCGACATTCATGAAAATGGGAAGATGATTTAGAACAATTAAAAAAATAGGATGGGATATTTTTTTTCTTCATTCACCCCCCCAAAAACCCCTGTAAAAATTAAAGTCAACATACATGATAATCAAGCATTTCTGAATCTGAATTATAGTCAGCAAAGCATCCTAGTTGAAGCATTGAACAAGGAAGTAGATCTTTCCATGTTCACATTTCATGATCACTGCCCCAATACAATAGTAGTAATAGATGTTAAATTTGCATCGGGGATAAAGTATATAAATTTTGGTTTTTACCCATACACCGATGTGTGTTAGCACTGTATACTCAGTACTTTCCCGAGTCCTGTGAAAAAACAGTGCTAACACACATCAGTGTATGGGTAAAAACCAAAATTTATATACTTTATCCCCGATGCAAATTTAACATCTATTATAATCGTTGCGGTACCCGCTGCCAAAATCATAGGATTCGAACTGCCTCTAGCTACCGGGCAATCTCGGTAGTCTAGTTGGTAAGACACTGCTCTAGAATTGCAAGGGTCGTGGGTTCGAATCCCACCCGAGTAATAAGCCTGTGATATTTTTTCACAGGACTCGGGAAAGTACTGAGTATACAGTGCTAACACACATCGGTGTATGGGTAAAAACCAAAATTTATATACAATAGTAGTATTCGTGATTAACATGATCATCGATTTGTTGTGTAAGTTTAATAATGGGAAGATGCCTAATAAAATATTAATAAATAATAATGCAAGCAGGAATAATCCTTCATGTTCATCCACTATATTTTACAATAAATAGCAGACTGCTAAATAGCTGAGAATGACTAAATACCTGAAAAAGTCGAGCCTCTCCACCTGTTTTCTTCACCAGCTAAGCGTCCCCACGCCATTACATGTCAATGCACACAACGAATTGCCGAATTGCCAACGTGTGGCTAGGCTGGGCTTCTTATCTTGAAGACGCCGGTGTCAAGTTACATTACTCATGACCCCTCATGGCTGCATTTAGTGTGGTCGACCATGTACTGCCTGGTGGCTAAGCTAACGGAAATCTTTAACAAATGTGCAATTTTTCTGCAGAAAATGGACTTTCAAGAATTCTAAACGATCCTGTTTACGTACAAACTTACTATTTTGATGAAGAAAGATGCCAGAAAATGCCATATTCATGAACAAATTTACGATTGAAAAAAGTTTAGCTCTCTTCTGCGATATACAGGATCGTTATAAACATCCTCGTTCATGATATTTCAGATTCCATATCCCTCAAATTGCGCTTTTAAAAAACCGACAAATGCCTGAATTATTCACAAAAACGTATTTTTGGGTACAAAATTGTCCTATTTTGGAGCGACAGTCATATCGTCCAACAATCATATGTTTACAAAAATTAAGCAATGACGTAAACATCGAACAAGGCTTTGCTAATGCATATTCATTAAAATGACTATGGCTCCTCCTTCGCCCTCTTAAAACCGCCTCCTTATCGATGAGTCATCGCTTTGTTTTCTTAGAACTAAAAATACATATGCATGAGCAGTTAATTTCCACGTGATATGACGTTTTTTCGCGCGTGCGCGTTTGAGATATACCGCGGTGTACATGGATGGCGTGACCCGGCCCCGTACCCGACCCGCGGCCACCGCGCGCGAAACATGTATTTGTTAATGTCGTTTCATACATACAGCTCTCGCAGCGGCACTGATGTGCAAAAGTTGTCGTTTTGAATTTGACTGGTACGTGTGTAAAAATTTTCTCAAAACAACCTTTTGGGGTTTGTACAGCAAGTACACAACCTGAATATTTTTGTGAAACCGTTACTCTTGCTCAATACGAGTTTCTTTTGGGAGTTTGGGTTTCATACAAAGTAGGGCATGTGCATTTGCCTTTACTTTTCTGTGTGCGTACTGCAGCATGTTTTTCAACGCACATGATTTGTATGAGAGATGTCCGTTTACTTATTGTAATGTAAAATAACTAAAAATCTCTTAAAAACATGGGCAACGCGTTTTATTTTTAATTTTACGAATATCGAAACGAACAGATACATAACTGCAGCAGTTAAGCAAGATTCTACTTCTGTTTTAAAAAAGTTTTGTACATGTACACCCGGACGGGACCAGGGCGCGGCAGGCCAGCATGCAGTGTGGGCTCGATGAGCGAAGCACCATGCGCCGTCCGCGTGGGGCAACATCCCTCATCGCCCGAACTTAACTCGTGACGTCGTAGAGACGGCTAAAGCTTATTGGCCAGTGCGCACAGACAACTTTAAGTCATAATTCATTGTTCACATACAGCGCTGAAAGGTCGAACGATGTGTTTGTACTACAGATATTATGTATGTTGTCCTCTAACAATGTCTAAAGACTGTGTTGCTCTTTCACAGTATATTTCTTGTAAATGTACAACACTTTTTAAATACAGAAGTTTCTGCTGTGGATTTATTACAGAAATGTACTGTAATCCACTGTAAATGTACGTAATTTTTAACAGTGTAGTGGCCCAGGCCTAATATGAAGGGCACTTTGCTTCACATGAAAAATCTTGTTAAAATGGGCCAAATTTCATGGCTCTGCTCTGGAAGCAAAGATTCGGCGCTTAACAGAAGCAGTGAATTCTGCGCTTACGTCAAGCATATTTCACAGCTTAATAGCAGGGATTTTTCTTACTTGTGTGCTTCAAAGCTAGCGCCTTACATTTGGCGCTTGCACAGTAAGCGGAGAATGGTGTTCATAAGCGCTGAATTTGGCAGTAAGCAAAGCCATGAAATTTGGCTCTGTTCTGTGTAAGTGGGTTTAGTTAGGCCTATACTTCAAACTTGTGAAATTTCTTGTAGATACATGAGGGGAAGTTGGCTTCATGTGTACAAACCTTGTGGGACCAGCCCAATTTCATGACTCTGCTACTGTAAGCAAAGATTGATGCTTCGGAAGCGGGAAATGTGCTTACGTCAAGCGTATTTCACAGCTTAGTAGTATTTTTTTCCTGTGCGCGTGCTAACTCATGATGCATATTCTTCGCTTCAAAGCCTGCGGAAATATTCAGCGCTTGCACAGTAAGCGGAGAATGGTGATTGTAAGCGCACAAGTTATGTGGTAAGCAGAGCCATAAAGCTGGGCCCTGTTCTTCGTAAGTGGGTTCAGTTTGCTTTAGACCTACTTTATTACTTGTGAAATTCCTTGTTGATATGAGGTCACGTATGTCCCATGGGATTCGTCGTGCGACATCCGGTCTGACCTTGCGCGTTCCTGTCTTTGTGTAAACAACGCGCGATTTATGTCAACAATGCGAGAAAACAGGGCGCCCGCGCGCGGTCAAAATGCATTTGCGGGCTTTGAGATTTCAAAAGTTTGTAAACGGACTAATCAAAGAAAGGGAAAGTAAGACTGGCAGGAAAGATAACCTTATGAATATTGAACACCCCAATCGATTCCCCATTATCCAATCATCATTCTAGGATAAACGTCACCTTCTATTAATACGTAGATCTGATGTAGTGCTCGGTTTCTTGGACGCACTTCACTGTAAATAATCACCGTTTTTGTTTACTTTATCCCAAATCCCCACCCAAAATATCTTTAAAATATGAACAAAAATAAAACATAGATTGTATAATTGTGCGCAAATCTACGAAAATCCCATTATTTTTAACTTCCTTCTCCAGGTTATTTCATGAATAACGTTGGTTTTGGTTTTAGAGCTAAACTTTTTTTAACGGTACAGTGTGTAATTCTCGTCAAGGTCATTGGGGTCATTTGTAATTTGACACCGTTATATTTCACGAGAAATGCGTTCGGCACAAACAAAGCCGAACGGCGCGCCGTGAAAATGAAGTGTTTGTCGGGTGCATTTGTTATGGGTAGTTCGTGTCGCTCGGTCTTCACTCGTAGTATTGTACCTGGGTAAACAAGGGATTTGTAGGGGGCATGTAGGTGCTTAATGCTTTAAACATGGCCAAATTGACTTTATTGGCAATTATCATGGAAGTATTTCGGACATAAAGCAGGCTTAAAATAAAAGTTAAACATAAATGCGACCTTTATTTCTACAAAGGATCAGTGTATTGATGCATGAAAAAAAAACAAAAAAAACATTAGAAACATATTCAGACTGAGATTGTTTAACAGCCCCATACCAGGCTTAATCAAATCAAATGGGCTATGCTCACCTTTATTTTATTTAATGTTTCAAAACATTTATCCATCACAAGTAACTAGCTTTTAAAGAATATAAAGCCTAAAGATGAAAGCTAGTAACACTGTACAGGTACTGTATATTCACATTTACAAATTTGAAAAACAGTAACTTTTCAACTAGCAATGTTGTCATTTTTTTGGGGGGGGTGTAATGAAACAACTCCATGTATTATTTTAAATTTGATAACACTAAAAGAAGTTGGAAGGACTTTTTTGTTTTGTTTTATTTCAACTGATTAAATAATTAAAAAAGGACAATTTGTTGTTATTTCTTAAACACAGATTCAACATGGATGAGCACAAGACAATTCTGAAATGTAATGCACTGTTTGTACAAATTCTTATTTTGAGCCATTGTCAAGTAGTACTAGTAGTACAACCCCATCAGATGTAAAATTTGCTGTGTAGCTGTGAAGCCCCTCATCGCTAAAGTAAAACAGCAACTAGATGCCTAAGAGAAGTAAGACAAAATATGGATGCTTATTTGTATGGGTTTCTTTTTTCTTTTTTTTCAGAACAAAATTTAATATTACCTTTAAAATTATTCTTTGCTCTTTTTTTCCTAACAGGACCAACAAGCTAACTTGGTACGAGGGCAACATGCCACATGACGAGGTTTGGGTCAGAATTGGAAACAAGGCAGGCGGGACGATCAAACAAATGTTTTAGATTGCCAAAGTTGGTTGTCCCAATTGCCCTTTGACACACCTTTGACACATGTGATCAGGGAGCCCATGTTAAGGATTTCGCTGACAGAGGTAAATAGTTTGCAAATCGTATTTAAATCAACAGAGTAAAAATACATGAATGAATGCAATGGAAGTGAATATGAGGTAATGTTGCATTTACCTTTATGACAGGTCTGCCAACTCAGACTACACATCAGTCTCGGGTTATACCTCAAGCATGTCATGACCTTGACAAGCAAGTGGCATCTGTGTTGGCCTACAAGATGAACATTAAACTGAGGAAAAAAATCCAGCACTTGGCTCCAGCTTCAATAGTGTCGTCTCTGTGTTGAAAAGGGCTCGGCAATTACATCTGCAGGCAGAGGCCTTCAATGGGGAATTCCGTCTCAAAGTCGAAGAACTTCTGGACACCATCATGTCACCTGTGGAGGGAAGTGCATGCAGACATCCAATCTTACAACGACTCCACTGTGGAAGCAACAAGAACATATGGTAAGTTTTCATAAACATAAAATGTAAATCTGATAAGCTTTTATTATTAAGTGCACAAGGCTTTCTATGAAATAAATTTGACCATAGATTATTTTTTTCAGTTGGCGGAAGCAAAGGCCCTCCATGAAATAGCATTGTCCCGGGAGGCCCAGCTGTGAGCCAAAAGATTAACAACTACCTGGCTTACTTCCGCATCTCCTTTTCCATCTGGGAATGCAATGCCGAAGATGCATCTACCATGTCACTCCGTGGCTGTGACAGTGGCACTTTGGTCTAGAATTCAAGGAAAGGAAGAGGGGAGTCTGTCCATGCCCATCTCAACACCCTCCGGCATGATGTCTGAGGACTGCATGAAGAGGTGGATATTCTGCAGTCTGTCATTGAGTCTCATTGGGTCATGACCAGCCCTGCCTACGCACCACCCGCTGCCTTTTTAAAAATAATTTTATTTTATTAATTTCCACACAACCACAAATTTCAACAAAGAACTTGTCATTTTCTCAAGTGTAAACAATAAATTTGTATCTTAATCTTTAGCGTATAAGCCGCAACATTTTTGAAGATCAAAATCAATATATTCTGCGGCTTATACTATACGTCAAAGATTATGGTACAAAAAACAGCTGTAAATATCTCCTTTTAAGAAAATGTGCATATAGGAATTGGAAAAAAAATTTGACTTTAGGTAATTTGAAACATTGCGATTCTTTGGTTTTTCACTTCTAATTTTCTTTCTCAACCAAATTGCGAAAGTGAGGCGAATTTCCTTGTGTCACAATAAGAAAAAAAACCTGTTTTGTTTGCATCAAAAAATTTGCTTTGTATTTGCTTTCGCGTCAAGTATTAACCGAGCTTATAATATTATAGAACTACATAATGTACGATACTGATGACATCATGGTTTGTTCACCAGTTTCCTTCACCGTAATTAAAACACGAAGCTGTCAGCACAATTTTTATTTTTAACTATTTACTTTTCGAAACCTGTGTTTTCATTTAATCCCCAAAGAGTCCAAGGAATTTATTAATGAATTATAAAAACATATTTTTTACGAGAATGGTTACTTATTTATTTTTCATCTTGCAATGGTGCAATCAGATGTCGGTCACTTCTTACTCAAGTCACTTCGTACCCGTAAGCGAAGCCACTTCGTACCTCAATTGTCTGAGTCATGTGGCTGCCCCGAATCAATAAAATTGTTTTGAAAAGAAGAAAAAAATGTGGACGGCCCCAATCAATAAAATTGTTTTGAAAAGAAGAAAAAAATGAGTCATGAATAGAGTAACATTAAACATGAGGATGACAATTTACACGAAGGTTGGTTTTAAAAATTGTACCCAACCCAAGTCACGTCATACGTGTATGACTTGGCTTAGGCTTAACAATAAATAGCAGACTGCTAAATAGCTGAGAATGACTAAATACCTGAAAAATTCGAGCCTCTCCACCTGTTTTCTTCACCAGCTAAGCGTCCCCATGCCATTACATGTCAATGCACACAGCGAATTGCCAACGTGGCTAGGCTGGGCTTCTTATCTTAAGACGCCGGTGTCAAGTTACATTACTCATGACCCCTCATGGCTGCATTTAGTGTGGTCGACCATGTACTGACTGGTGGCTAAGCTAACGGAAATCTTTAACAAATGTGCAAGTTTTCTGCAGAAAATGGACTTTCAAGAATTCTCAACAATCCTGTTTACGTACAAACTTACTATTTTGATGAAGAAAGATGCCAGAAAATGCCATATTCGTGAACAAATCGTCGGTGTTTTTACGATCCGGCAAAACAAGCAATTCGGTTGAAATCTGGATTTCGAGAAAATCGGGTTTGACGATATTAGAGTTTTGAAACGCTTAATTGAATAGGCTTACACGCACAATTGCGGGTAAGATTTCCAGAACAGTTGCACAGGGTTTACTTTTAACAGTACACGTGTATATTTTATCAGTACTTTTGTTTTAATTAAGATAATTAAATGTAAATAACTTGTTCAGTTCGTAAAAATATGTTTTACGGTACACGCGCATAATGATGTACTGTGTGACGGTTTTACGAACTGTCGCGCTTACTATTTTGTCACTTCGTAAAACTAAAAACACGAGAGTGTAAGTATAATGATGTACTGTGTGACGGTTTAACGAACTGTCGCGCTTACTAATTTGTCACTTCGTAAAACTAAAAACACGAGAGTGTAAGTATGATTCACTTGGTAACGTTTTACGAACTGACGCTGCAGTAGTCTCGACCCCATTTCTGAAACAGTTAAACTGCATATGCAGCTCCGGTTTGTTCCCAAATTATCACAAAAGGTGATTTCAAACATTATTCAACCTAACCACAAAATATATTTTTCTGTACTAGGTAAAGGCGTTAAGAATATGGATCTAGTTAACTTATTGGGAAAATAATTTCTTAATGTCAACGTTTTTTCAAAGCTGCCCACCAAGATAGATCCCCCTGTCAGAATACACAAAATACAACAAACAATCAATACAAACCAAACAGCAAGTAAACAGTTTAATTTATGAGAGTCAGTTTATTATATTTTATAAATAAAGCATTAACACTTATTCTGTTCTTTCAATCAATTTTAAACAGACTATTATTAACATAACAATTAAATTCATTGAAGTACAATACCTTAACACCAAAATGTAAATTCATTATTTTTATCATAATATACAGCACATTAAGTTTTCAAACGTTTTACTTGTGCAGCAATTAATGTTAATATGCAATTTGGTTCCTGACTTGTCCTGATGCATACTGGTATTGGTTTATAATGAAAACGATCAGTATTGTGTAATCCAAAATTCATTAGTGGGATTTGAAACTTGTACATATTTTGTTAAAGTTATCGTTTGAAATAAATCATTTTCACCTCTTCCAAACTGTATATGAAAAATTCAGTCAGTCCATGTGTAATGATTTTATGTTAGTCAGTCAGAGCTAGCTAAGAATGATTTAAGAATGATCTTAAAGCACAAGGACAACATTGGTAATTGCTGAAGACCAGTATCAACAGTTTATGTGACTCAACATATACATAACATAACAAAACTATGAAAGTTCGGAGTCACAAGAAAATAGTGAAGCAAAAAAATTGTATGTTTTCACTCTTTTCAAACATTTGGATTTGGACTTGCGATATCAAAACTTATTGTTATAAGCATTTCTAAGCAACTGTAGCATTCCAAGCAAAAATATTTCAAGGGAAGTTTTCCACCATGACCATCTTTATACCAAGTTATTTGAAAATCTGTGAACATTTATATTTCCACTCTTACCAATATTATACACAGCCTTTAAAATGCATATCATTATGAATCTTAATTGCTAAGCAAAGTTTGATGTCACAATGTAAATTATTATTGCAATATTAACTTAAATCTATAGTGATTTGTGAAATCTAACCCAAGATAATGAGCCATTGGATCACCCCTACCTATAAAATCGCCTTCGGATTGTCAAAAAGGTTAATTTATTGTTGATTTTATAAATATTTTGTTCGCACACAGTTTTTTGATATTATTGTCTTTCGAAAAGCTAAAACGTGTTGTAGATCACTCCTCATGAGGCAAGTTTTTATAGTAGTCGACAAGATCCTGTTGAGCAATTACTGGGAAGGACCCCGTGCAAAGACTTAGTAGATCTTGATATTTACCAGCCGACAGTTTTGGACGATTCGAGTACAAGCATTTTGGAAGATCTGGTTTGGGGCTAGGAGAAATTGAATTATTAGCTGAACGGAGGTTACGCAAATTTCCCAGTGTAAGAGTCTTAAACTCTTTTTGTGTGTGTGAAGTCTTAAAGCTGATCACATTGGCCAGATGTTTGTGAATTTGTATCTGTTTCACTTTGGTCCAGTCCATAGAGCTACCATCATTTGCTTCCCTGCATTTTAGAATGCCCATGGCTTGTCCGTATGACTTCCAGTCTACTATATCAGAGGTTTTAACATGTCTGACTACATAGGGGCAAGGTTTGTGCCTAGCATCCTCTATTATGTTGGATAGTTCACAAGGATGGAAAACCTCTTCTGTGCGGGCCAGGTTTTGCTCAATTACCGAGTGCATGCTATCGCCCTCACTTTGTCCGTGATTGCTTTCAAAGTAATATATGGTTATTACTTTTATGTTCAAAGATTTTGACAAGAAACCTTTAAACATTGCTGGCAGAATCGAATTTTTATTTTGACCCGCACAGCCGTCGCAGAAAAAGTTGACTGACTCCTTACCCTCTATGTCAAGTTTTTTGAGGTAGTCCATGACGTGAGAGGACACCTCACATGCCCCTCGCTTTGTGATCGTTTCATTGGAAAGGTAGCAAAACCCCTCATGGGAAGCCAAGTCATAGATAGTAAAATTGTAACATGCAAGGCGGCGTTTATAGAAAATTTCGCCCCTGTTCGATTTTGGGAGGTATATGTTCTGCTGCAAGTCAAAGACAGAAGAATTGTGGGAAACGTCTCCAATGGCACGTTCTTTGCTTTGTTCTTTGAATTTTCTTACTTCAGAAATCTCTTCCCTGTGTCTGTCGTAGTCAGTTTGATGTTTTGGACGTTCTGCTTCACTACAATGACGAAATGTTTCGCATCGTCCGCATTTATCTTTTTTTGGCCTGTGAATTTTCAGATTTTGTTCTCTCATTACTTTCTTATAAAGAGAAAACGACCCACAGCCAGGATGATCCTTTTTAAACATCCTGTACATCTTTCTCCTTGTTAGTTCTGCAGAGAGGTAGTTCCACTTCGTAGATGCTCTACAGTAGTGGGATTCTATTCGGGGAAAGCGATTGAGATGTTGAAGAATCCTACGTCTCTTGTGAGGCTGTTGATTTTGCTTACCACCCCTTTTTTCTCCTTCAAGTACCCCAGTTTGCCTACTTTTCTTGTGCAGTACTGTACGGACCTGGCGGTCCGCTATTGCAAGTGAACTCAAAAAGTCGTTCTACAAACTTGAACAACTTCCCCTGGGATGGATGGGTGTGGGAGAGTGTATTTAATTCTGTTTTTGTGACACCTACTTTTACTGACAACAGAGTAACTGACATGTCGCGCTATGTACTCCCTTTGAAGGGCCAAGTTCCCTGCTTCATAGAAGTCTTCTCTTAAAGACTTTACTGCCTGGTCATCAAATTTAGTGCAACTAAGCTTATATTTACACCGTTTCCCTGTACACTTTTGCTTGTGTATGGTTTTCCTACCCTCAATGAATCTGTGAGACTTTTCAGAGTAATATGATAGACCCTTGTTACGTTTTTGTTTGACCATCCTATTCTTTGACCTGGGTGTTTTCTGTTGAGGAGGAGTATCAAACTGATCAAGTAATAAGGCATTATCACTACCTACAGATTCATCGATGATGAAGCTTTCTGGATTCTCATCATCTGTATGAACGGCTACATCGTCAATTGTGGATAGCTGTGAACCTGTAAAAGAAAAATACAAATTCTAAATGTAAATTATCACAAGCAAACAACAAGACAAATTTTAAATTCAAATTAACTCAATTGAACAGAATTTGCTGATCAGAACTAAATAAACTAAACTCAGCCTAACTATTTCTTCTTGCTGATAAAAATATTCCTCTGTTGGCAAAATTATTTGACCAAAACAGGTGGCTATAAAACCTAGTCATCCAGACAAAATGTCCATACTGGATTATTTTCTCAAGCACAACACTAAAATATAGACAAAAGTAATGGACTGTAGTATACTAAAGAATTTACCTTCCCAATCAGACTCTATTGACATTGGCTCATCTTCCGTTTCTAAGTCGAGTGACATTGCAGGAGCTGCAAGAAAAAGGTATGCCAATTTTTTAAAAGTAAAAAACGGGGGGAAACAAAAAATAAGATAAATGAAAAATGAAATGAAGAAAAAACACACCTTGGCCCATGATTTCCATCCAGCCTCTAGGTGGAACAGACGATAACATAAGTTCTCCATTTGAAACAACTGCCTGGATGTCGATAGTTGCTGGAGGATAGGAGGCTTGAATTAAAAAAAATTAGAAATATTTCACAATTAATTCATGTACATGTGTGTGCAACAGGTGTAGTGTAAAACAATTCCACTTTGAGAGATAATGCGACCAGATGCGACAACAAACATTTTGTTCATTTTGAACAATTAAGGTTCATATTTTAATCTTACACCTAACAGCTAATGACTGGCAGATTTTAACAACATACTTTATTTTAAAACATTACGAAAAGTATTTGATAATTCTTACCAAGGATTGAGAGTGGGATGTCATCATTGTCTTCTTCTTCTGTGTGTAGTAACAATTCTAAATGTTAAAAGTGAAAAGGGATACAAGTTATGCACAAGAAAGACTTATCAACGGTATGTATTACTTACTGTCTTGAAACCTTAAAAAAGTGTATTGCTACACTCCAATCCCTCACCATATTCAGACTAAACTAAAAGAGAACATAAAAGTTTAGACTAAACTAAAAGAGAACATAAAAGTGTGCTAAGAAAAATTAAGGTTGCAAGGGACTAGATTTTTGTTTTTGAAACTCGGTCTCTGAGGCATAGAAGCACTCCATACACAGGTGGGGGGAGGGGTGTAATCACATGAAGTAAATGTGTTGTTGTCTACAATTTACCTTCAGTTGGCAAAGAGCTTGATTCTGGAAGAGCTGGTGATCCTAAATTAGGCAGGACAACATATTGGATGTCAGCCTGGGTTTCATGCTGGACGACAGTCTCACCATGGTCAGGCTGGGTTTCATGCTGGACGACAGTCTCACCACGGTCAGGCTGGATTTCATGCTGGATGACAGTCTCACCACGGTCAGGCTGGCTTTCATGCTGGTCGACAGTCTCACCACGGTCAGGCTGGGTTTCATGCTGGACGACAGTCTCACCACCGTCAGGCTGGGTTTCATGCTGGTCGACAGTCTCACCACCGTCAGGCTGGATTTCATGCTGGACGGCAGTCTCACCTCGGTCAGGCTGGGTTTCATGCTGGTCGACAGTCTCACCACGGTCAGGCTGGGTTTCATGCTGGTCGACAGTCTCTCCACGGTCAGGCTGGGTTTCATGCTGGTCGACAGTCTCACCACCGTCAGGCTGGCTTTCATGCTGGTCGACATTCTCACCACCGTCAGGCTGGGTTTCATGCTGGTCGACAGTCTCACCACGGTCAGGCTGGGTTTCATGCTGGTCGACATTCTCACCACCGTCAGGCTGGGTTTCTTGCTGTACGACAGTCTCACCACGGTCAGGCTGGGTTTCATGCTGGTCGACAGTCTCACCACCGTCAGGCTGGGTTTCGTGCTGGACGACAGTCTCACCACCGTCAGGCTGGCTTTCATGCTGGTCGACAGTCTCTCTACGGTCAGGTTGGATTTCATGCTGGACGACAGTCTCACCACGGTCAGGCTGGGTTTCATGCTGGACGACAGTCTCACCACGGTCAGGCTGGGTTTCATGCTGGTCGACAGTCTCACCACCGTCAGGCTGGCTTTCATGCTGGACGACAGTCTCACCACGGTCAGGCTGGGTTTCGTGCTGGACAACAGTCTCACCAAGGTCAGGCTGGATTTCATGCTGTCCAGCAGGATTAACAGGCACTGCTCGAGAGGCTAAAAAGAGGGCAGGAAAACACAATTTTACTTGCAATTAAAACACTGTGTCATGATTCCATGCCTGCTTGTGTAAAGTTAAATTTCTGAGTGAGAATCACAATCTACCCCATTTGTCTATTAAATTATTATTATTGTTGTTAATATTATGATTATTTTGTTGTGGTTCATTAAAAACATTCAATGTTGTTGCAAAAGGCAAAATTACATTGAACATATATTTAAAAAATACATCTAAAATCTCACATAGGATTGAGATTGAGAGAAGCTGGAACATTAAAAGATAAAATATATACAAAAAAGTAAACACTAAAATAATGAGTGGATAATATAAATAAAAACCTACACAAAAATTGTACATTGCATAGGCCTACACACTTATCATAAATCTACTTACCAACAATTGCTAAAGATACATCATCATCACTTTCATCACTTTCATCACTCTCCTGGTAATCCATTACTGTGGTCTTTGGTAATATTTGAATGATTCGTCCCTTCCACCAACTTGCTTTGCTTCTCATTTTGACGCTTGTTCCCTTCTGTAGAGGTCTCTTGGAAGTTATGCAGAGATCTTTTACATTCACTATGTTGAGCGAACCATCTTTCTTCCATTTAACGACCACATCAACATACCTGCCAACCATTCCGATTTTGGCGTAATCATTACGGAAATACGAGCTGTGTTACGGATTACGAATCACTCACCCTTTATTACGCATTTCCTCAAAATCATGTACATTGTTAATTTAATACAGTGATTTATGAATATTTTGAACGGTATGATGTTTCAATTATTTATCCGTCTTGTTTTCCAAGCAATATAATTGTCGCGTAAAAAAAATGCATAAAATGCTCCGCATTGGTCTTTCATTGGAGCCGTTGTTGTTAATTTTTCGTCTAGCGCGATTGCCATTATACGTGTACTTCAATGCCATTGTTCCATTGCATCAAGAGAGGGCGCTTTACTAAAAGCTGTATTAAAAAGCCAACACCTTGAGACAAGACTAGGCGCACATGGTTTTCCCACACGACGTACGTTGTGTGTGTGTGTTCTTTTGCGACAAGTAAATAATATGGGCAGTCTGACCATGGGTCCAACGAGGACGCATCGCGCTTGTGGAATTACTCTAAGGAATGCTACAAAAATATCTTGAAAATGAGGATGCACAACACATTGTTACAATGTAAGAATTATGGCCTATGTTTCTGTGAATGTTTTGTCTACGCTGCAGTTTATTTTTTAAACGTTCGTTATGGTGGCCCAAAATCCGGACACAATTTTTCTCGCTTTTTTAAATATTTTTTTTAGGGTGCACATTCAATTCAGGGTGCATACTTTTTGTAAGAATCACATGATTTTGCTTGATTTTGCTTGATTCCTCTTTTTCATTTCTCAAAGTTGGCAGGTATGCATCAACATCATCTGTTTATTTAATTGTTTTGAAACACATAACAAAATTAAGTCAACATGAAAAACAATTGACTGGACTAGAGACTCAATCTTGTTGATACTAACGACTCATAATAATAATGATATTGAGTAAATATTATGACTCAATTCGGGAGTCACAATTTTCAATTATTTGAGAATTCAAGGAGGACTAAAACGGAACATGCTAAGAGAAAAAAGAAAGAGAAACCCATCACTTACCTGTTTCGTCCATTCTTGAACCCAGCAGTAATGTACAAGTTTGAGCAATCTGTAAATTATAAAATGAAATGGATGAGGTTTATACTTCCACTCCATAGAAGAAAACCTATAAACTGCAGAGATATTTTTGACTTTGTTGAGACTCGTTGTTCTGCAAATAAATGTATTTAATAATTATTTCCAAATCACGATGAATACTTAATGTGCACTAAATTCGATGAAAAGTAAATTTACTTCAACAGTAAACATAACTAACTATTCTGAGAATACATGACTGAGTCAGTGAGTGACTGATGAATGATTATTAATTAACATCAAGACTGATCTTTTAAGATAACAGTAGGCTAATAACATTTTATCTTTGTATTATAAAGTTTAATAATAATGTAAGTAAATATAGACTATAGTTTGAAAACACTATGCAACCTTGTGATTATTGTGAGGTTTGGCATAAGCCACGTTTAAGCCTTAGCTGTTTTGTTTACATTGTTGATAACCCCCCCCCACCCAATTGCAGATTGTGTCCGATTGGACTCCATCTTGGAATGGGCCATGGGTCATCCATTCATTGTGTGCGTTGCCGCGTTAGTTGGACCAGTCCAAGTATGAGTTGGGTGAAAATTGCAGTTGGGCGTAAATATCTGTGAACAATCTTTGAGAACGTACTTTTACACTAGCTTTTTCTATTACAAAATACAATGTTGCAGGCTGGTTTCCAGTCTGATTTGAAAGACGACAATTGACTTACTTTTAACGGGGATGTTCTGCAGATGTTAGCCTCGTGAAGGAAGGGACATCAAGTTGGAAAACCCCAACAAAAACAATCATAAACATGGCGGCCATGGCGGCGTGCCTTTTAGTTTCACGCAGGCACACATACGCTATGCGTAAGCTGGGTGAGGACTAGTCATTACGAACCGACAACACAACAACTAGGTCAGTTCGCCAAGTACAGCGCGTGCACACACGTGGCGTGTGTGGATTTTACGAACCGGTGACACAATGTATTGTCGATTCGTAAAATCCAAATTTTTACATAAGTCTACATTTTGGACATTTTCCCCTTCCAGACATTCACCATATCTAAAAAAATATCGCGTTTCCAGGGTTGAAATTTTGTGAAAAGGTACAATTGAATAAATACTTTCAGAATATGAAAAGATTAGAAAATCGAAAATTCATGTAATTTGGCTATTTTGCCAGATCGTAAAACCACCGACGAAATTTACGATTGAAAAAAAAGTTTAGCTCTCTTCAGCGATGTACAGGATCGTTATAAACATCCTCGTTCATGATATTTCAGATTCCATATCCCCCTCAAATTGCGCTTTTTAAAAAACCTGACAAATGCCTGAATTATTCACAAAAAACGTATTTTTGGGTACAAAATTGTCCTATTTTGGAGCGATGGTCATATCGTCCAACAATCATATGTTTACAAAAATTAAACGACGAACGTAAACATCGAACAAGGCTTTGCTAATGCATAGTCATTAAAATGACTATGGCTCCTCCTTCGCCCTCTTAAAACCGCCTCCTTATCGATGAGTCATCGCTTTGTTTTCATAGAACTAAAATACAAATGCATGAGCAGTTAATTGCCACGTGATATGCATTTTTTCGCGCATGTGCGTTTGAGATATACCGCGGTGTACATACGTGAGGGGAAGTCATAGCTTAATATACTGTAACGAACTCAAACTGTACGTTCTTTGTATATGGACGGAAGCCCCGCCGGGTGCGCTGGAGTACCCCGTCGGATCATGAAGGGACAGTGCTCCCACGGCAGCTGGACTGAACTTTGTATGAACTGTACAGTGATTGGACAATTTACGCGCGCATTGACTGAGGTATAACAATCTTGTATAACAGTGTATAACAAATTGTGTAGGATAATAGATTATCCAGGTGCGCTGACAGGATGCGTTCGTTGTTTTGGCGCCCCTTCTAGCGTGTATGTTTTGTTGCTAGAATAGTTTTGAAGTTGATGTTGTCCCGACACGGCTGTTTCAGCTGCAATTAATGTGCGCCCTCTGTTGGCCAGTTATAGCCAGCGCATTATGACGTCACGAAATTGTGATGCGGCGCATTATTTATACGCAGTACCTAACGGTTCATACTTATGAATTATGCAAGTAGTTTCCATTCTTGCTTTTTCATTGGTTACACTTTGTTATTTTTGATGAATATTCATATACTTATTTTCCATAATTGGATTTTCCATAATCAGTCCCTCACCTTTGACCTAACGAGTTGCAAGTAGTTTTAACTCGTGATTGTTCGTGGGGCACTCGTGTCGAGTATTTTCGTGGAGCTGTGTTGGTGGTCATGAAATATGTTCGTCGAAAATTTCACATAGTTTGCAAGTTTCGGTGGTTTATGATTAAAAACACATATCACATGAGAGTTTAGACATAACCTTACATGAAACAAGTGATGGAATTTTTGGGACTGGTATTTTAAAGGACACAATCTACGAAAGTTTGCCGCTGTTTTTCGAGCCAAATATGACGACAAAGCATGATAAGCGTAGATTCACATGTCTGCAGCATGTACACAACGGGATCGCCGTGCGGGCCCGCACACACGTGTGTAGGCCATGCTGTCGTCTTCTCGGTGGTTTGCCACCGTACAGTCCTTCGGTAAGTTCAGACTGAATTGTGACTTAATTTTCATCTTATGGTATTTTCCCCTATATTTTTAAAAAAATACGGACAATTTTGGACCCATTTCGAAATGTATTCATTTAGTTGAGATAATCAAACAGCCGTAGGGTAGAAAATATCTATCATTGATATTATGAGAAGCGGATTCAACAACTACTGTTTTATGCAGTGCAGTTGGTTTGCAAAATACACATGTCACTTAAAATCATTAAATCATGGAGGATTTAATTAAGTATTATTAATTTATCGGCCCCTAAAAATAAATAAAAATAAAATTCTTAAACAATAACTTATAAGTGATTCTTAAATTAATATTTTTGAGACGCTTCAGTCAGTCTTCGTTTGTGGCTATATAGGCCTACCTAAAACTAAAATAAAAACCTAAAAAGTAAAAAGTAAAAGTACTTTTAATTTTTTTCCTTTCATTTTCAGACATCCACTCAGTTTGCAACAAGACAGATATTTATAGAGGTATGCAATCTGTTATTGTTAAGATCTTTTACCCGTGTCTATGTTGACAATAAATAACGCAAAACAATTAATTAAGCGCTTCAGGAGGGGGCAAGATTAGGCAGCATTTTTAATCATCTACCTACATTGCTGTTTACTTTTGTGTTAACAGCATGTACAATTGTGGATGCATATTTATAGAACACTTAAGTTTACTTATAAATATAAGTGATACGAACTACATCATGGTACATTTATCATGTCAACAGAGATGCTACTTTCTGATTGAAATCAGAATTCTGACTTTTTCAAGTTTTATAGCTTACCACCACGATCCATTAACTCTTTCTGCGTGAATTTTACAAAATTGTGCCCGCGGCAAACAATGCCACTATGCACCTTGGGAATTAGTAACGACTATTGTCGATGTCGCAATTATTTGAGGCGCATCTAGTCCAGTAGTAAACTTCACTAGTCACCCAGGCCTTTAATAGTACCGATGAATTTAAATGTGATGTGCAGCTGTTGTTTGCAACATCAGATCTACAGAGATTTGAAATGTAGATACAAAGACTAGATAGTAGTATTTATTGCTCATGTTTGTGAATAGGTTTTCTGATGTTTCTGCATATTTCAGGTGCTGTACTGACGTGATGCCTTCTCATTGTGGCCATGAGCTTCGTCAACCCGCCTTTCATCCCCTGCATAACTCGGCCTACTCTGTTGAACTCTGAATGAATCAATTCCCCTCCCTGCTCACTCATCAAGCCAAATCTAACACCGAGCTGTCCAAGCTGAGCAGTAGCGTGATCCTCCAGTAGGTGTAGCTTTGGTGTGATATTCTCATCAGGGAATAGTCGGCGATACGTCCTCAGCAGCTCTCGTATACTTATATCTGAGGGGAAAATTGAAAGTGAGTTAATACAGAAGTCAACATTTTGAGAGACATGCATAGGGTTTTTTTGTGCACATGTTTTTGAGAAACTTTAGTTATTTGAGTAGACCCACCTATACGATTTATGTCTTCAGCTGTGACAGCTTTGGTGTGGTTTATGCCACAATGGACATCTGCAAACTTCAGGAGTATTTCCCTGAGTTTGTACGAATAAGCACAGCTTGCCGTCTAAGTTGCTCTGATGATCCAAGTGACATGTCATCAGTCAAGCTGTTTTCTAATTCTTGTTGTGGAGCTTGTGTAAGGGCATCAATTACTTCAGGCTAGAAAAATGTTCAACGATACAGTCAATAATAAGTTTATTTGACAACAAGTGCATCAATTTCATTTAATGATAAATTGAGCTTTAATTACACTTTAAACCAAATTAACTTTTACCTTGCAGCACTTGTGGACATGGTTTCCCACAAATGCCTTGCCATGATATGCCTGCCGCTGTACATTGAACTTAATTAGAACTTTGTCTAAGCAGCTTGCTATAGGTCCCGATGCATACTCTAGTGGTACTGCTGCAGCTTGATTTTCCTGTAATACAATAACATGTGCAATATTATTATACAAACAGTTAATTTAAAAGTTTATACACAAAAAATCACCAACAATCTAACAAATATTGCTTTAAGATCAAATAACATACCAATTCCAGTATTTTTGCACGTAGTTTGAAGGCTGTATTTGCCATGTCTCGGAACTCTTCATCGATGTCATTAATTTCATTCTGCATGATATAAAGTGGCAACTCTTCTTCAGCATCATCTAACTCTGCCTTCTTTTCCTGGAGTTGTTTACGAATTTTTTCCTGTCTTTTGATTTCAGTGGCGACTTGTTCATCAAAGTTGTTCACTTCTTGACTGTCCTCATCACAACTGACACGCAGCTGAAAGATCTTAACATCCAAGTTGTGACATTCCTGCTCAAGTAAGTCATACAACTTTTTGAAGATGCCTAAGGAAATATGCAGGGTAGGCAGAATAACCTGCAACAAAAATGTGTGTATACTTGTTAGGCTTCATAAGTTCCTATTGTTAGCCTTCATACATACAAAACAATATTAAAAATTAAGGTTCTTACATTGTCCACTTCTACAGGAATCATAGGTGGATGTATGACACTGAAAGAAATGTCTTTGGCCCGTGACTGCTTTGCCCCATCGTCTATGTAAAGCTGGTGGTGGTCGTTGATTGTCTGCAATGTTCGAGAAGTACACCATCCCCTTTCAGAAAGTGGCTGTTGCATGGCTGCTTTACTGGCCAGGCAGTAAATACAACAGTACCGGGCTGCGATGAAAAGACATTGTGGTACAGTTAGTGTTAGTGTTACACTGAAATGGATAGACATGAGGTACGCTGGTAGTGATGAAAATACATGTAAATTGGTTGTTTATAGGGCTTTGCTAATAACACGTACCATTGCATCCACATATGCCATACAGTTTGTTCAGCAGCTCGTAGTCTCCAAAGCAAAATACCTTGACAGAGCATTGTCTGAAAAATAACAAAGAAAAAACCCCGAAACACGTTATTGGTTTAAAAAATAACTTTTTGAATTGGGAGTGCTATAGTGTTATTTCTTCTTAATAATTTTGTTCTGCAATGTTTCATTTTTTCACCAGAAATCAACAGATCATGATGCTAATTGAGGAAAGCAAGGATAATGGATGAACTTACCGCCATTTTAAGGAGGTCAGTGATGAAATCTGGTCAAATATGGGGGGTAGTGCTCGTTGGATGTTTGCATAGGAGTCGAAACAGGCAAAGACAATGGTGTTCTCAAGTGAATTGGGATGTTCCAAATTTGCAATTTGGAAGGCCCCCTTGTCCCCACCTACTTTCAGCCATATCTCATTCTTGGGAATCACACCACTGTGCCATGTCAAGTTGTTATTCCTGTAAAAGGTGGAAAAACAGCAACAATTACCTTGGTTAATACTTTAAACAGAATTGCTTTACTGATTGTGATCTCAGTGCGCAATACAATTGCAATCTTGAAATGAGTCCATATTTTTCATAAATGAGTCCATGAATTTTTAGTTTGTTTTATATTAAATAAATTTCTTTTATACAATTTCTTACAATTCATGTCGGTCCAAGTAGTCGGTGACAATGCCACTTAAGTTCTGTACATACACGAAAGGAGCCGGTCGTTGTTCAAAGCCCTTGACTCCATCAGCTCTGCTGCTCCTAAAAAGGAGGTTCACCATTTCACCGTGCAGATAATCCTTTATTAAGGTTTTGCGCTGTGTTCTGAGTGCCCGTTCAGATGGAATTTTGATGTCAAGATACCTGTAAATGAATATCAGGAATCTAAGATGAGTCGGTGCTAAATGCTGTCGTCTTCCAGTACTAATCCTCCAATCAATCAATGCTCGATCCGGAGTGTGATATTGAGCGATAACTTACTCCCAGTTTTTATATTGCACTCTGCGTATTGCAAGTGTCAATGCATCACGCCTTGCTATGGTCATGGCAAACTCATAAAATAACTCTGAATTTTTTTAGTTAAGGTTGACATTATAAATGTGGGTGTATGAGGCTGGAAGATAAACTTGTAATAACCATAACATGCGCGTTTGTGCAATACGGAAAAAAATATAGCGCATCTGCTTCCCATATGGAGAAGCACTTTATTTTTAGGTAGTGCATGAGCGCTTGTGCATGGGATAACTTATAATATTTGTTCTGTATCGCATCCTGTATTTAATTACATTTTTTGTGTGCCTTAAATTAAAAAATGTGTTTGGTTATATATTCCATTTCTTGTTTTACTCCTTTGTTTTGAAATTCTAGATACCTTCTCAGCTTGCGTAGTTGATTCCAAGCCATTTGACAATCTCTCATCATAGCAAGGGATGCCTCTGTTGTCAGCGATGGATGTTCATCTTCAGGTTTGGAGACAGCACTGGGCTGCTTTGACATCACACATTGCTTGATATATGCTGGCTAAAAATAAGCAATGAAAAAAACCCCTATCAATTAATTATTATAATGTACAGCGTTTGGTTGGTGGGGGGGGGGGGGTAGTATCGATTAATTGTGGTAGAGTGCAATAATTCTGAGTTCCCTCCCCCTGATTATTCCTCTGTTCAATGTGCTCTACAAAATTAAAGCTTCGTCAAAGATAAGTTAGACAAAATTTTAGGCTTTTATTGACTTTTCAAAATAATGGCATGTGTTTGTCAATATTTATGTTTCGTTCAAAGTTTTACTTTCCTCAGCTCATCAATAAATCATCAATCAATAATAATGCTGTTTAATAATAATAAATATGTTTGGACAAAGATACACTTATGAACTGAGTGAGATTTTTTCAAATTTACTATCAGCTTTTAATTATTTTTACCTAGTTACTTAATCTTTGTTTTTAAATTATTTAACATAGTTTGTGAATGTAAACTTACTCGTCCTCCTGTTTTGATGGCTGTAATACATTTGTCACGTTTAAGTTTATGCCACGTCCATTTATCCGCAACCTCTTCAACCTCCCGTGGTATTGGTGTTCCCGGTTGATGCGACGCGGCAAGGTCCTTTAGCAGTTTTGTAGCCGAAGCTAGATGTGTGGTCGACAACTCGGGTTCTTGGGGGACGGTGATTGTGGTGCTTTGACTATTGTTACTTTTGGAGGAGTGAGTTTAATTTGAAGACAATCATGGCGCACAACATCTTCCAGTTTTCCAATTTTTGTGCAATTCGAGCAAACAACAACCAAATTGTCAAGTTGCACAGTTAACACTCGTGGACTTTTGGTCACTCCCATGTAGTTAATTTCAGAATTGCAAGCAGGGCATTTAAAGTCATTACATTTTGCATATTTGAAACAGCTACTGAGGCAACCTGCACAAAAGTTGTGCTCACAAACTGTTTGCACTGCTGGTCTACTAATTATGCCCTGACAAATACAACATACAAATATGCTTTCTTCTCCTTTGTCACTAATGATGTCCAGGTAGTGTGGAACCTCACACACAGAGGAGTCCAAGTGTTCAAATATGTTTTCTTTTGTATCGTCAAAAGAGCAGTCATGAGGATTAATCTTGAGTGTTACTAGTTTTGGAGCTTTCCTTTTGTGGGAACCCCCACCTTTCCCTTGCTGCTTAAAAAGCTCGCAAACGAAACAGTTACCAGTTCTTGAATGTCTGGGCCAATCATTCTTGATTGTCTGGTTGACAGTGCTAGGGTTGCATTCCCGTGTTCCTCCAGTGCAGTGCCTAACTTTCCTAGAACATTTGTCGAATATGGCTGGAGGATGTTGATCTGTCTCATCAGCCCAAATACTCACACCAAACACAGTGTATATCTCCTTTGGCATAGACTTACAAAGCACTGGTTTTCGTGTTGCTGGTTTTACTTGTAATCTGTTAGTGCATATTCTACATATCTTTTGCAAAGAAATTTGATGGAACTTAAAACTCATGTTGTTTGTGAATAAAAATATGAAGAAAACAAACTGAAAAACTGAAGTGATTGTCTTGAAAACTCTTATTTTGCCGGCAGTTTGAACATGTAGGCCTACTATGTTGTGAAAAGAGTTTTTGTATTGTGCGCCACTTAGCTGGTACCCGCAGATGTACATTAGAATAGAGTTTAATGCGCACCATTGAAACTCCCGAAAGTTAATGTCTGGAAAAACTTTATTTGGGGGTTGGAACATGTTATATAGGCAAAAAGAGTTTTTGTATTGTGCGCCACCTTGCTGGTACCCGTGGATGCGCATTAGAATGGGGTTTGTTGCGCACCATTGAAACTCCCTAAATTCATCGGCAAACTGAAAATCTGCGTTGGATAAAAACGCTGTTTTTGTTTTGACCATAGTATCCACCACAATCCTGTCCCAAAAAAATCAAAACAATCTGTGGTTGTCCCTTAATGTTGAATTTAATTTGGGGCTATTGGCGTGTTGAAAACCACCGTGCTTTTTGTTGCCTGGCACAATTTCCAAACCTATTTTTTTATGAAAGACACGGACAAACGAGTCAAGCAAATGAGACTGAAATACCTCATAACTTTTATTTCATTCATAAAAAATCACGTTTTTCCCTCAGTTTTTCATAGAAAATATAATTTACAATACATTCCATGTCATACTCTTTGGAAATTCGAAAGTTTAATAGATTAATTCTGCTTTTTAATTCACGTTAACGATCTCGACGACGCAAAGGGCGCCGCCATTTTGTTTTTTAATTCTGCATCCTTGCCATTGGAGGAACTAAACACAAACAGTCGAAACAAACGGACTTTCGTTGTGTACATGCTATGGCGCTGAAACTACCGTGCCGAGTGGACTTGTATTTGTAGGTGAATAAAGTCTTGTGAATTGAAGTTATCTGATTGCCGTTGTGTTTTCTTGTTGGCGTTTTGTAACAGGTTAAACAAGAACCCATTTAGATCACGCTACAAATGGTGGCAGCGTCGGGATTCTATTTCAACGGATAAACCTTAATCAGAAGGATGGCGAGTTATCGGACCTTTGAAGACATTGACAAGAGTTTGAAGGAGATCGAGGCTGCACTCACTGACCGAAAGACAGTCAAACAACAGCGAGAGAGAACTCCCCGTGAAACGGAACAGCCTAGATCAGAACAGCCTAGAAACGGAACAGCCTGGGACGACTCAACGTCGCCTGCAGTGAACCAACGCTACCGAAGGAAGTGTCACCGAGACACGGCAACCGATTTTGACCGATTGTTGGATGAGCCGAAGAGACAGTTACACGGTGAATTTGCTGAATCCATAGCTAACACCGTAAAGAGTACGGATCAGGTCAGAAGCCACAGAAGTCCGCCCCTTTTTGTCCCCATGGCAGTCGCTGGAGCCGGGTCTAGTTCTGGGGACGTGACCGGGAAACACATGGAGACCGCTTGCAGCGGTAGCCCTGCTGTTTACACGGATCGTTGTCCTCAGGACGGGGCCCACTCCACGAAAGCACCGAGGGTGAAGGCCCGTGAATTTGATGGTTCTTCTGGCCTCGAGGAATATCTCGTACATTTCGAGAGGGTGGCGAGAATAAACAAATGGAGCAAGCTTGAGATGGCCGACTACTTGCTGGTTGCTTTGAAGGGCCCAGCGCTGGAGTTAGCTTGCTCTCTAGGTAAGGGATCTCAGTCCAACTATGAGGACTTAGTTAAAGCCTTAGAACGTCGTTTTGGGTCAGAAAGACAGCGAGTACGACACAGAGCGGAACTGACATCGAGAACACGACGACCAGGTGAAACGCTTGCTGAACTAGGCCAAGCTATTAGAAAACTGGTGAGGCGGGCGTACCCTGATAGTGGGCTGGATTTTCAAGAGGAGTTTGCTATTGAACAATTCAAGAATGCATTGGAGGATTTTGAATTGAAACAAGCCCTGTTTCAAGGAAAACCAAAGACCTTGGATGACGCTACAGAGATAACTACCGAAGCCGAAGCTTGGCTTAGGGCAGAGAAAGCTGGCCGGTCTAGGGTGGTCAAGGCCACAGATGGCGACGGTAAGGAGAATTCCACTGAACTTTCTGACATGTAAAGAATATTGAAGGAGGTTTTAGTAACAATTAGCCAGCAAAGGAGCACCAGTGGTAGCAACAAACCGAGAGAGTGGAAACCAGGATGCTGGGCTTGTGGTAGTTTGGAGCATTTCCGGTCCGATTGTCCGTCGGCTGCAGGTAAACCTAACCAGTTAAAATAGACGGGGCTGTATTTGAGAGCCAAAATACAGCCGGTCTTGACAGCAGGCTCAAAATCGTGGAAAATTTGACGAAGACCATGTGGCAAATGGATGCCTCGCAAGTGCAGGCAGCCCCGCCAGCACGGGAAGCCCCGTGATGTTCTCAGGAAAGGCACAGACACTGCCACGCTAGACCCAGTATACAGCATGGTGACGGTTGAAAAACACCAAATGGTCGGTGGTGTTAACATGGTTTACGACGCAGGGAACGACATTGACAACGAAGCTGTGTTAGAAGTACCAGAACACTTGACCGATCTCTTTGAACTGAGTTGTGAAGGTCTAACTTCTGGTGAAAAGGATCAATTAAAACTGTTGCTCCGGAAGTACGAAGATTATTCTCCAAGATGGACGGTGACATCGGTAGAGCTAACATCGCCAAACATCACATAGTGACCGAGAATGTGCCACCAATTCGACAAAGGGCAAGAAGAGTTCCCTTGAGCCAGCGCGAAGTAGCAGACAAGGAGGTGGCAAAGATGCTTGCTCAGGGCATCATCGAGCCCTCCGATGGCCCTTGGTGTTCCCCTATCGTGTTGGTGAAAAAGAAAGACGGAACCGTCAGAGTCTGTATCGATTATAGGAAACTCAACGAAGTAACAAAAAAAGACGCGCATCCCTTGCCACGCATTGAGGACAATTTGGACTCCTTAGCCGGATCACAGTTTTTCTTAACACTGGATCTAGCCTCTGGCTATTGGCAGGTTGAAGTAGCTGAAGAAGACAGACACAAGACCGCTTTCAGCACTGGACGTGGTGGACTGTATCAGTTTGTTACAATGCCCTTTGGGCTATGTAACGCGCCCTCTACGTTCGAACGCCTAATGGAAAGAGTGCTGGAGGGTCTTCAGTGGCAAGTAGCGGTACTGTACCTTGATGATGTCATCGTTTTTGGCGTATCGTTTGAACAGCACATGCATAGACTGAGCTCGGTTCTGGGGAGACTGCAAGCAGCAAATCTTAAGCTGAAGCCTAGAAAATGTAAGTTTTTTAGAAGGAAGGTGGAATTCCTCGGCCATGTTGTGTCGACGGAAGGAGTTGCAACGGACCCCGAAAAGGTTCTTGCGTACAAAACTGGACGCAGCCAATGACGGTCACTGACGTGCGAAGCTTCCTGGGCCTGGTATCATACTACAGGCGATTTATTGAAGGATTTGCCAGGATTTCCCGCCCACTCAATCGTGTGACGGAGAAGGGAAGGGAGTTCAGATGGACTGCCGAGTGTCAAGAAGCATTTGAGGTGCTCAAGAGCTGTCTGACCTCCGCTCCGATTTTAGCTTACCCGTGTGCAGAAACTGAATTTATTCTTGATACAGACGCAAGCGGTTTTGCCATTGGAGCCGTATTGTCACAAGTTCAGGGAGGGACGGAGCGTGTACTGGCCTATGGCAGCAGGTCACTCACCAAAATTGAAAGAAACTACTGCGTAACGCGACGAGAGCTGCTAGCTGTGACATTTTTTATACAGAAATATAACTGCTCACTTTCGGGTCAGGACTGACCACCGACCTCTGAAGTGGCTGCATGGAGTTAAAGAACCACAAGGACAACTGGCAAGGTGGCTCCAGAAGTTGGGCATTTATGACTTCACCATTGAACATCGGCCGGGTAACCAACACGGTAATGCTGACGCCCTATCGAGGAAGTGTTTTCCTGAATGCGACCATAATGGACCTGAGGCTAGTGTTCCAACTGGTCTTGAGCTGGAAATTGGGACCATACGACAGGTTGATAACCATGCAAGCATAGAGGGACGGCAGCAAACATCTCCACCGGTGCAGAAATCACCGTCAGCCCATACAGCCTCACTGGTGCGGGCGGCCCCTCCGCTGTCGGCGGCCATGCCAACGCAGGCAGCCCCGCCGGGTCGGATTGCCCCGCTGGTGTCGGCAGCCCCGCCGGTGCAGGCAGCCCCGCCAGTGCAGGCAGCCCCGCCGATGCAGGCAGCCCCGCCGGTGCAGGCAGCCCCGCCGGTGCAGGCTCCGGTCGGAGCAAGAGCAACGCAAGAACATCTGAATGAGATTAGCCCTGGGTCCGTGGTGCGAGCACAACGAAACGACAAAGACCTGTGCGAAGTGATTAAGTGGTTAGAAAATGAGAGTAGACGACCCGCTTGGGAGGAGGTATCTTCCAGAGGTAAAGAACTGAAATTCTGGTGGTCCCGCTACGAACAATTGGTCGTTAGCCAAAACATGTTGTGCATCCGCTGGGAAGCCGCCCGACCGACAGACCAGGCTCAATTGAAGATGGTATTGCCGACTAATCTGCGTCCAGCAATTATGGAACAATTTCATGACAATAAGACCGCCGGGCACCTGGGAATTGCCAAGACTTTTTCCAAGCTGTGCCGCAGCCAATTTTATTGGCCAGCAATGCGCCAATATTCACAACGATGGGTACGGGATTGTCAGCAATTCCAAAGGCGTAAACAACCAGGTCGAACGAAACGTGCAGAAGCAGTTAGCTATCAAGTTGGAGCTCCACTTGAGAGAGTTGCTGTAGACATCATGGGACCCCTCCCAATTACAGACTGCGGAAATAAATACATAATGGTGGTAGGGGACTATTTTACCAAGTGGACTGAGTGCTACGCAATTCCAGACCAGAGGGCCCCTACAGTGGCTACCAAACTTGTTGAAGAATTTGTGGCGAGGTTTGGAGTGCCGCTGGAGCTTCACTCCGATCAGGGAAGGGACTTTGAATCGGAAGTCTTTCAAGGAATGTGCTTACTGCTTGGTATCAGCAAGACACGTACAACACCTTATCACCCGCGGTCAGATGGCATGATTGAAAGATTCAACCGGACAATCGAAACAATGCTGAGCCTCTGGGTTGATAAGTCCCAACTGGACTGGGACCAGCACCTTGCCCTTCTAACCATGGCCTATCGATCAGCCGAGCACGAGTCCACGAAAGAAACACCAAACACAATGATGCTTGGCGGGGAAATAACCATGCCCGTTGACTTGCTAGTCGGGTCAAGAACACCCCAAGCACCAGTGCCGACCAATAAATATGTAATGACATTGCAAAACAAACTTCACATGGCTCACGAAGTGGCAAGGGAAGTCACTGGTAGGCAGATGCTAGCACAGAAAAGACATTATGACCGGAATGTCAAGCACGTACTGTATGGTGTTGGTTCAGTGGTGTGGTTACACGAAAAACGCCGGATGAAAGGACGGAGCCCCAAGTTGACCCTAAACTGGACCGGGCCATATCACTTATGTCCCATGGGATTCGTCGTGCGACATCCGGTCTGACCTTGCGCGTTCGTGTCTTTGTGTAAACAACGCGCGATTTATGTCAACAATGCGAGAAAACAGGGCGCCCGCGCGCGGTCAAAATGCATTCGCGGGCTTTGAGATTTCAAAAGTTTTTAAACGGACTAATCAAAGAAAGGGAAAGTAAGACTGGCGGGAAAGCTAACCTAATGAATATTGAACACCCCAATCGATTCCCCATTACCCAATCATCATTCTAGGATAAGCGTCACCTTCTATTAATACGTAGATCTGATGTAGTGCTCGATTTTCTTGGACGCACTTCACGGTAAATAATCACCGTTTTTGTTTACTTTATCCCAAATCCCCACCCAAAATATCTTTAAAATATAAACAAAAATAAAACATAGATTGTATAATTGTGCGCAAATCTACGAAAATCCCATTATTTTAACTTCCTTTTCCAGGTTATTTCATGAATGACGTTGGTTTTGGTTTTAGAGCTAAACTTTTTTTAACGGTACAGTGTGTAATTCTTGTCAAGGTCCTTGGGGTCATTTGTAATTTGACACCGTTATATTTCACGAGAAACGCGTTCGGCACAAACAAAGCCGAACGGCGCGCCGTGAAAATGAAGTGTTTGTCGGGTGCGTTTGTTATGGGTAGTTCGTGTCGCTCGGTCTTCACTCGTAGTATTGTACCTGGGTAAGCATGGGATTTGTATGGGGCATGTGAGTGCTTAATGCTTTAAACATGGCCATTTACTTTATTGGCAATTATCATGGAAGTATTTCGGACATAAAGCCTTAAAATAAAGGCTTAAAATAATAGTTAAACATAAATGCGACCTATATTTCTACAAAGGATCAGTGTATTGATGCATGAAAAAAACATTAGAAACATAATTATTCAGACTGAGAATGTTTAACAGCCCCACACCAGGCTTAATCAAATCAAACGGGCTATGCTCACCTTTATTTTATTTAATGTTTCAAAACATTTATCCATCACAAGTAACTAGCTTTTAAAGAATATGAAGCCTAAAGTCAAAGATGAAAACTAGTAACACTGTACATGTACTGTATATTCACATTTACAAATTTGAAAAACAGTAACTTTTCAACTAGCAATGTTGTCATTTTTTTTTTGGGGGGGGGGGTAATGAAACAACTCCATGTATTATTTTAAATTTGATTACACTAAAAGAAGTTGCAAGGACTTTTTTTGTTTTGTTTTAGTTTAACTGATTAAATAATACAAAAAGGACAATTTGTTGTTATTTCTTAAACACAGATTATACATGGATGAGCACAAGACAATTCTGAAATGTAATGCACTGTTTGTACAAATTCTGTCCTACAGCTAAAAGCCGGTACAGAAAAGAAGCAGAAAAATCCATCGAGAGACAGCCCTAGACCCCACCCCCCACCCCCGCACTTCTTATTTTGAGCCATTGTCAAGTAGTACTAGTAGTACACCCCCATCAGATGTAAAATTTAAAACAGGGAACAGAAACGATTGCTGAAGGGATACAACATTCTGACTGAAGGCAAAAATGCCACGCATCGACAACAACAAGATGTCGTGGCGGATATCGTCATTGCCGAGAACCTCCCCGTTTCATTCCCTGATGACGTCAATGGAGGAGTTACCATCAAGCCAACACGCTGTGTAGCTGTGAAGTCCCTCATCGCTAAAGTAAAACAGCAACTAGATGCCTAAGAGAAGTAAGAAAAAAATTTGATGCTTATTTGCATGAGTTTTGGGGGGGTTTTTTTCAGAACAAAATTTAATATTACCTTTAAAATTATTATTTGCTCTTTTTTTCCTAACAGGACCAACAAGCTAACTTGGTACGAGGGCAACATGCCACATGACGAGGTTTGGGTCAAAATTGGAAACAAGGCGGGCGGGACGATCAAACAAATGTTTTAGATTGCCAAAGTTGGTTGTCCCAATTGCCCTATGACACACCTTCGACACATGTGATCAGGGAGCCCATGTTAAGGATTTCGCTGACACAGGTAAATAGTTTGCAAATCGTATTTAAATCAACAGAGTAAAAATAGATGAATGAATGCAATGGAAGTGAATATGAGGTAATATTGCATTTACCTTTATGACAGGTCTGCCAACTCAGACTACACATCAGTCTCGGGTTATACCTCAAGCATGTCATGACCTTGACAAGCAAGTGGCATCTGTGTTGGCCTACGAGATGAACATCACACCGAGGAAGAAAATCCAGCACTTGGCTCCTGCTTCAATAGTGTTGTCTCTGTGTTGAAAAGGGCTCGGCAATTACATCTGCAGGCAGAGGCCTTCGATGGGGAAATCCGTCTCAAAGTCAAAGAACTTCTGGACACCATCATGTCACCTGTGGAGGGAAGTGCATGCAGACATCCAATCTTACAACGACTCCACTGTGGAACCAACAAGAACATCTGGTAAGTTTTCATAAACATAAAATGTAAATCTGATAAGCTTTTATTATCAAGTGCACAAGGCTTTCTATGAAATAAATTTGACCATACATTATTTTTTTCAGTTGGCGGAAGCAAAGGCCCTCCATGAAATAGCATTGTCCCGGGAGGCCCAGCTGTGAGCCAAAAGATTAACAACTACCTGGCTTACTTCCGCATCTCCTTTTCCATCTGGGAATGCAATGCCGAAGATGCATCTACTTGAAGACCATGTCACTCCATGGCTGTGACAGTGGCACTTTGGTCTAGAATTCAATGGTGGGTAAGGAAGAGGGGAATCTGTCTATGCCCATCTCAACACCCTCCGGCATGATGTCCGAGGACTGCATGAAGAGGTGGATATTCTGCAGTCCGTCATTGAGTCTCATTGGGTCATGACCAGCCCTGCCTACGCACCACCCGCTGCCTTTTAAAAAAAAAATTATTTTATTAATTTCCACACAACCACAAATTTCAATAAAGAACTTGTCATTTTCTCAAGTGTAAACAATAAATTTGTATCTTAATCTTTAGCGTATAAGCCGCAACATTTTTGAAGATCAAAATCAATATATTATGCGGCTTATACGTCAAAGATTATGGTACAAAAAACAGCTGTAAATTTCTCCTTTTAAGAAAATGTGCATATAGGAATTGAAAAAAAATGTTGACTTTAAATAATTTGAAACACTGCGATTCTTTGGTTTTTCACTTATAATTTTCTTTCTCAAGCAAATTGCGAAAGTGAGGCAAATTTCCTTGTGTCACAATAAGAAAAAACCCTGTTTTGTTTGCATCAAAAAATTTGCTTTGTATTTGCTTTCTCGTCAAGTATTAACCGAGCTTACAATATTATAGAACTACATCATGTACCATACTGATGACATCATGGTTTGTTCACCAGTTTCCTTCACCGTAATTAAAACACGAAGCTATCAGCACATTTGTTATTTTTAACCATTTACTTTTCGAAACCTGTGTTTTCATTTAATCCCCAAAGAGTCCAAGGAATTTATTAATGAATTATAAAAAATTATAATAATAATTATAAATTTTTTACGAGAATGGTTACTTATTTATTTTCCGGAACATGTCAAAGGCATTATGTTTTTCCTGTTTTGGGAGTTTCATGGCAGCCAATACTCGTGGGTGTTTCTTGTGGACTGTTTCAATGTGTCTTGTTAATTTCTCTTGGAAGTATTTAGAGCAGAATGGGCACATCCTTTTTGGTTTGGTATAGTTGGATGTGGGAGCAACAGACACAGTTTTACCGATTTGTGGAAAGACTTCTGACTCCTCAGATTCATGACTGCTGCTGTCAGAACAGACATAGGGTGGATCATCATCTGATTCTGATTCAGCTTCACTCGGCATCACACAATCTGTATCACCTCGACTTGCCCCAGACTCCTCAGATTCATGACTGCTGCTGTCAGAACAGACATAGGGTGGATCATCATCTGATTCTGATTCAGCTTCACTCAGCATCACACAATCTGTATCACATGGACCTGCCTCAGATTCAAGACTCAGCATGCTGCCCTTGTGATGTACAAAGCAGGGCCCCTCCTCTGGTTCTGATTCTGATTCACTTGGCATTACATAATCTGTATTGCTTTGCCTTGCCAGCTGGGTGTTTTGATTTTGTGCAGACAATTGCCTCAGCTGCAAAAAAGGGGAAAAAATGGTTTCTTTGTGTCATTCATTATGGCATCTTCATTGGACAAATAATAATTAGGGAGACTAATCAAGTTTTCCAAAAGACATTTTTTCGGGCACACTTTATCAAACTTGAACTGTGCATTAAATGTTAGTTAAAATTCTATCAAGAAAAAAAAAAGCAACTGAAATTTATAGTTGGACAGGAGTGTGAAATTTTTAGCGACAAATTATATGAAAAAAAAAAAACGCTTCTGAAAAATTGCTCTTGATTGTGATGTTTCTCTGATCTCAATCGGAACAAAATTGATGTTTAAGTTTCTTGGAATTTATCATTATCTTAAAAAGTTGTCTTTGAAGCAAGCCCCATATAAAGTCCAGTTAAGGCCATTTTTTTTTAATAACTTGGATTACGAAAATCCCCGCCCGAAAAATCTAATTTTGTAGGGGGGAAAAAAAACAAAAAAAAAACAATACACAACACTTTCATAATACAACAGTGCCACCGATCGCGTACATGTACAAAACACCATCGTGTACATGTTTTCACTAGCGATTTTTTCTTCTGGAATTTACAACGAGACCCCTACATGACCACACACATACATGTACTGTACAATGTACATGCACATGTACACGTATTAAACTGCGGCGTGAGTCAGTGTCAACGGAGAAAAACAAATCGCAGCCGATGTATGATGGAAACCAGACCAATGGTATGCATTCACGTACAAAAGTGTGAGTCCGTTTATAGACTATACTATTTGCCCAAGTGCATACATTTTGGCCATTTAGTAACAACCACGAGAGCATCGACCGCTCAACTCACGACCCAAACTCATGCAATAAATTGATGCGTCAACAAATGGTCTGTGTGCGCGAATTTGGGCAGAACATCAGCATGTCGTGTGTGCTTCCTTCTGCACTGACAGTTGTTTATTTACAAGGTGTCCGGTTCGTTCACAATGGCGGCCGCTGACAAACTTGTGCGTAATCTGCAGGTTGCGCTCTGCTTAATTGGCAGATGAATGGCGATCCAGCATAAATGTGCGCAATCTGCAGATTTGTGCTTTGTTAGTATTGTAGCTCGGGAAAATTGCGCGCAATCTGCCCATTTTGCAAATCTTTAGAATGCGCTCAACGTTCACTCAGGAACCGGTGTACGTCCGTGGATTAGTAATAAATCATGAGCCTTAAATCACGGAGATATCGGTAAATTTGTCTTTATTTCAATTTTGTTCTAACATTTGTTAATTTGGTGAAAGTCTGACTTTTTGTTCAACACGGTTTTTAAAAAAATATGAATAAATTTTTTTCAAGCAGAAAATGTGAACAATTTAGGGTCGCGGTGTAAAAAGTAAGGGCCGGTCAGTAACCAGAAACCGAACATTTTGTTTGGCCTAAAACACTGGCGACATTCATTCAGTGAGTGGTTGCTTTTATCTACATAAATTGTGTATATATGTACGTGTTTTAGAAGCCGTCCGCGTGCATTTTTTTTTTTTTTTTCCTTTTTTTTTCCCCGCCCGATTTTCTGGGCTTGAAATTCCGTAATCCCCCTTTTTTTTTTTTTTTTTTTTTTTTTTTTCCCCCGCCCCCCCGCCCGTTTTTTGTAGCTTACAAATCCGTAATCCAAGTAATAAAAAAAAAATGGCCTAATGGGGGAAACCACTGCAGCAGACTCAAGAGAAAAAAACAACAATATGGAGCCATGCACGTAGCTTGACACACAGTAAATTTAAATAAACGCTCACATCATCATGGCTATGACATTTGTCTTTCTTGCACAACTTCAACCGTACCATACATTGAAGCTAAATGGTTAAAGCTCCTCACAGCCAAACTTTATGAGTGATACAATTTTTAATGCTTTAACTCAACTAAACGGACGGACTAGAATTTGAACTGCACTCACACTTTCTGGATCATCTGATTCCTTGGTAGATGCCTTGGTAGATGCCCCAGTAGAGGTTCTCTCTGAAAAAAGAGAGATATGACAGAGTGGTTTGTATACATGTAGGCATAAATGTAGCGGGTAAAACAAAGCCTCAGTAGACGGCCGAAGATGAACAGAGTTTACGCTAACAAATACCAAAGGTTTAAATTCCTATGGAAATAACTATCAATCCCAAATTACAACTCGCTCAATGAATGTTTAAATTTACCACAGATTATTGCCGAAACGTTACCAGAGCAATCTTGGAAATTAACAGTATAACATGGTTTGAGACTGGGTAGTCGATATTAGCTCCCCGAGGTATTGGAAGTTGACAAACTAGTTTCCGAGGCGAAGCTAATATCAACTACCCGACCGAAATAAACCATGTTACATTTGTTTTACTATACATTTTCAGTGTATCTTGGACGATGTTCGCGCATGCGTACTACACCCGTGTGCTAGTTCCACGATTGCTTCATAAAGCGCAGTAGACTATCACACAGGTACCTGTGTGCTAGTCTACTATGCATGCGTATTTACCCTGTGCGTGAATGCTCGCGTGCGCACTTGGCAAACAACAAATTTAGTGGCTGGCACATGATGGTGAATGGACCAGTTAGAATATTGCTCTCAATCATGGATATGTATGAGGTATAGTAAAAATTTATAGCCACCCTTTCCTTCTTATTTCAAGCGCTTTAAATGTAACAAAATTACAAAACTTTTATGAAAAGGTGCTTATAACAGTGTTGTCCACGGTCTTTAATTTTAGCAGGGCTGCAGACACAATTATGCAAGCAGGGAGTGCAAAGCCCTGGGGGGGGGGGGGTTCCCATAGTAATAGGCAGCTTTGGTAGAACTTGAAAGCATGTGCATTTGCAATGCAGTAATCTTAGACCAGTTCCCACTGCACGTGCTACAATGGACTACGTTCAGGACGGGAACCAGTGAATGGCCGACTAGTCATTGGCGTATTGCTACAAACGGTAGAATCAGACTTTGTAAAAATGCCACAAAATAATGTGATGAAGAACAAACATTTCGGCAAGCTTAATTCACAGAACGTAATCTCTCATCTTATGAATGGAATTTTCCATTTTAATGGAATTATCTCTCTGTTTTTCAAATTGTTTTTGAAGGGAATCGTTGCGTGTGCCCGTGATTTTTTCTGCAGAAGCATGTGCTTCGTGCACGGGGGCCTCGGGTGAGCAAACGGCCGGTGTCGGCCGGCAGTGCTCGTTGTCACTAAAGTTGAGAACGGTGATGTGCACGACTTAAATTCTCCATTATTCTTAAGAATCATCAACCTTAAATATTTTTCCATATTAATTATGGTAAGTTTTTGTGTGTTTTGGGGGGAAATCCAATGGGAAAAAATAGCAGGGCAGTGAAAATATCAGCAGGGCGGCAAAACTTTGGGGTGGCGTAACATTTTGGCAGGGCGGCCCGCCCTGCTAAAACCGCTCGTGGAGAACACTGTTATAATATTACATGTACTTCACCACTTTGGCACAGCATGTACATGTAGGCATGAACATCAGAGTTGTAATGACTTGAGTATTAAATGACTTGCCTTAATGGGTCAGAATTTATGACGACTCATCAAATTAGTGTCTTAATGGGTAACTGACTTTACTTGACTCGAGTCACTGGGAGCAAATGACTTGACTTGAGTCCCTTATATTGTCAGAAGACTCAACTCAAGTTGAAGGCTTGTTCACTTGAGTCTCGAAACTATGTGAAAATATATTTCCAGTGACTTACGGTACAAATTTATTGATGTTTGCGTACTTCGTATTACCATCAACTTGTGGCTCCTTATATTGCGTAAAATCATACACAGACAGTATCACAGACTCCCACTGCGTGAATTTAAAAGGCCAAACAAAAAATACCTTTGGTTTGGGTCACCCGATCAACCTTATAACCAACAGCCATAAAATGCAATTCACAATATTTTATTAGGTTAAGTAACAAATGTTTTAATTGTATACCCTACAGATTTCCGATCATAATTAGTCAAAATCACCGACCGCAAACATTTTTTTATTTCAATAACTCATTCCAACTCTGATGAACACATCTCCATTAGATGTATAATAATTACCTGTCTTTTGCAGCAATGGCAGGTTCTCATTTTTCATCGCTAGGTTTTCGTCTTGTGCAGATGGTGACCTCAGCTGCAAAACAGAAAAAATACAATCTCTTTCAATACATATAAAAATAAAAAGAAGTCACTACAAGTCAATGTCTGATCTTCACATTTTTTCATTTCATTGTGACATCTTCATTACACAAATAATAATGATGGGTTGTTCAAGAGGTTGTGGAATGCTCGAAGACATTTCCGTCTTTTTGGGGGTATATGTAGCCTAAGGTGTGATGAAGTAAACGCGACTATTGTTTCTGTCATGAAATGAGTACAAAGGCCACTTTTGAGAGCTATTTTTCAGTTCCTGTTTCAACCCGAACGTGCAATTTGTGTAAAAGTCGTCGTTGCGGGCAGCAAACAAAACACAGTAAATTGTGACGTAGTAAACAGGACTCATTTATGCATCGGGAGTTCTGTTTATTACGCCACGATTTACTGTGTTTTGTTTGCTGCCCGCAACGACGACTTTTACACAAATTGCACGTTCGGGTCGAAACAGGACCTGAAAAACAGCTCTCAAAAGTACCTTTTGTACTCATTTCATGACAGAAACAATAGTCGTTTTTATTTCATCACACCTTAGGCTACATATACCCGAAAAATGACGGAAATGTCTTCGAGCATTCCACAACCTCTTTAAATATAACACATTAAGGAGAGAAATATGTCTCCCAAAGGTGTTTTTATTTTCTCCTGATGACAGGCAGAGCATAGAGGTCAAAAGGTTGAGTCCCTCCGGTTCTTTTTAGAACCACACATAATCACATGGTGTTACCGCTAACTTATCTGGTCTTTGTTTTTAAAATTGTCCATACAGTTTATGTTTATCAAAAAGTAATTTGAAATGTGTTTCAACTGTCTCCCTAATGTTGCTATTTTGTAAAGATTATCAACTAATGCTGTACAAATGACACAAAAAGCCAGAATTTTGATTTCGACATTATTTCATTTCATTATGAAATCTTCAGTACACAAAATATAATGATGGGTTGTTAAATATAACACATTAGGTAGACAATAAATATGTCTCCCAAAAGCACTTTTTCCACAGTAATTAACTTCTAACTTGGACTGTGCTTCAACTGTCTCCCAAATGTTATTATAGTCACTAGTCTGGTGGGAAGGGGGGGTGGGGGGGGGGGTTCCCATGCACGCCATGGATACCTTTTTTTTACTTACTTTTTTGTAATCCTGATGGTGTCTAGTTAATGAAATTTGGTGTTCCCAAAATTAAATGTTGTCCCATGGGGTCCTTTGGCGGCCATCTTTGTCGGCCATCTTGGATTTCCGACAAAAATTGGTATTCGGCATAACTTTGAGCCAGACATATCACACAGAGACAAATAAACCCATTTTCCAGATCAGTTTTACATCACGGATCACTATGGGTGGTTATTTGTATGATTCAGACAAGTTGGATACAAGAAAACTTGCAGCGAATGAAAACATCAGCAGAACTTTAACAAAAAAACTTGTAAACTATCATTTTGTGTGATATTTTAAATAAATAGACATCTTAATTCTGTTTCAATTTTTCCAATCTTGCAATCAGTTTAACGCTTACGACACACTTTTTAATTTGATACCAAGATGAATTTTCTCAGTGATAAGATTAAACAGTGGCGGCCATCTTGGATTTCCAACTAGAATCAATTACCAACATAACTTTTGTACTTGACATCGTAGAGAGACAAATAAGCACATTTTCTACACTGATTTTGTACAATAAACCAACTGTGAATTTTATTTCTGTTATTCAAAAAAATGTGATATGTGAAAACTTTAATGTTAAGGCAAATGGTATAATTCACGCTCAAAATCTTTCAAAACATCGATCTCGACAGGTGAATTGTTAACCAGTAGGATTTGAAACTTTACATGATGGAAGTATAACTAAGCAAGTTTTGTGGTCAGTTATCTTGGAGTGCTTGATGATGGCTGACTTCTCATAATCTCCCCTCCTTCCATGCGCTCGATGTTCCTTGAGTCTAGTCCAGTAGGAAGGTTGTGCCCGGTTTCCACGACATAAACCTTCCCGCATTCACAGGGAATGCGGTAAACTCCTGAACGCGAGGAGGGATCTCGCTTGTCCTTGTGAGATTGAAGAGAGCTGTGAAGTTTCTTTGGGCCAGAGTGGTAGACCTTGATCCCTGCTTGTCGGAAGATAAGCTGGAGACTGTGGGAGGGGGACCTAGGTAGGGCAAACATACTGAGGGTGTGGGTGGTTGACTTTGGGTATAGGAGATCCTTCGGTCGGGGTGATGGGGACTGTCTTGCTTGTCTGGATTTGTCTTGGGTTGTAGCCAATGCACTTAAGTGAAGTCTTGATGTGCTGCAACTCTTGCTAAAGGCTGTCTGGGTCACAGATGTTGTAGGCACGTTGGACCAGGGTGCGGTTGACCGAAGACTTGATTTTCGGATGGTGGAAGGATCGCTGGTTGAGGTAACGGTCAGTCTGGTCTGGTCAGGTAACGGTCAGTCTCTGTTCACCAACGTCCCCTAAGAAGAGGCTTGCTTCATAGTGAAGGAGCTGAGACTTACCCATGACCCCTCCCTTTCTAACCGGTTTGATCTTTCACCTGATCAAATTCATGACCTCCTTTTAGCAGGTGTTTCTTCTAGTTGTTTTCAATTTCAGGACAAGTTCTACGAGCAGACAGCTGGGACCTCTATGGGATCTCCTATATCCCCGGTCCTAGCTGACATCTTCATGGAAGAGTTTGAGATGTCATCCCTACTCACCGCCGAGATCCAGGCTGAGAGTTCTCCAGGGAGACACGCTTGCACCCTTCTTGTTCGTACTAGTGCTGGACTATGCGCTGAGGCACGGTGTTGAAGGAAAGGAGGACGAGCTGGGCTTCACGCTTACCAGGCGACAGAGTCGGAGAGTACCAGCAGTGGTGATCACTGACCTGGACTTTGCTGATGACATTGGCCTCCTCTCCGACACGGCAGACCTAGCACGAGATTTGCTAGCAGCTGTTGAGCTCCAGTGCAGCCGAGTAGGGCTTCAGCTTATCATGTTCCCGCCTTCGTGCACCACCGAGCCAAGCCCAACTACCAGTTCAGAGCATACTGATCGAAACGTTGAGTCGTTAACTCTTTTTTTCCAGAACCACACAACTCAAAAGAGTTTTCACATGGTGTTACCACAAACCTTTCTTAGTTATACTTCCACCATGCAAAGTTTCAAATCCTACTGACTTATACTGAATTATACATTTTGCCTTAACATTCAAGTTTTCACATATAACATTTGTTTGAATAACAGAAATAAGATTCACAATTGGTTTATTGTGCAAAATCAGTGTAGAAAATGTGCTTATTGTCTCTATACGATGTCAAGTACAAAAGTTATGTTGTAATTGATTTTGTTTGGAAATCCAAGATGGCCGCCACTGTTTAATCTTAATCTTTAAACTGAATGCAAGATTGGAAAAATTGAAACAGATTAAGATGTCTATTTATTTAAAATATCACACAAAATGATATTTTACAAGTTTTTTAGTTAAAATTCTGCTGATTTTTTAATTTTTTGCAAGTTTTCTTGTATCCAACTTGTTTGAATAATACAAATAACCACCCAAAGTGATTTGTGATTTAAAATTGATCTAGAAAATGGGTTTATTTGTCTCTGTGTGACGTCTGGCTCAAAAGTTATGCCGAATACCAACTTTTGTCGGAAATCCAAGACGGCCGACAAAGATGGCCGCCAAAGGACCCCCATGGGACAAAATTTAATTTTTTTATAAATATTTAAACCTCAGTATCAAGACGACACAAACTTAATCACGTCATGGTGACGTCATCGGGTATCGAATTACAATAAACCGAAGTTTAATATTTGTAAAAATCTTAACTCATGAACCATTTATTTGATTGTACAATCTACACATCATCGGATAGGTAATTTAAAGTTCGACAAACGCTACACAAAAATTTACTCATTTGACCTTGACTTCTGGTTCAAACAGGTAGATGAAATTTAATATTTGAAAAAAACATAACTCCTGAACCAGACATTGGTTGGTTATTTTCTGTACGTCGGCAGATAAGGCTTTCAAAATGGCTTTCATAAGGCGCTACTAAACATTAGTAGCGCTAAAATTTGTGACCTTATTTGACATTGCCTTCCGGTTAAATCTGGAAGCGAGTTTGTATATTTGAAAAAATCATAATTCCTGAACCACACATTGGTTGTTCATTTGCAACTTAACCATTGCTATAAAGTGTGACCTCATTTGAGATTGACTTCCAGTTCAAAACGGAATTGAAACTTAAATATTTAAAAAAAAAATCATAACTTCTGAACCACATATTGGATGCTTACAATCCATCCATCATCTAAAAGGTCTTCATACACCAATTACGCGCTACACAAAACGTGACCCTATTCGACCTTGACTTCTGGTCCAAACCGGAAGTTGATGTTAATTTTTGTTTTAATTCATAACTCCTGAACCAGGCATTGGATTGATAAGGTATAATGTCGTTACCTATTCAATCAATCACTCACCACGAACACCTTGTTTTTGTAGTAAACAAAAACTGAATCTCTAGTTGCTCTTCTTTTTTTTAAACATCTTTTTTGACTTTGTCTTCCAAGTTACCACAACGGTCACGCACTGTGTTTAATATGAGGATCCTAGTTAAAGCTCCTCACAGCCAAAATTTCTGAGTGATACAATTTTAATGTTTCAACTCAACTAAACAGACGGACTAGAATTTGAACTGTACTCACACTTTCTGGATCATCTGATTCCTTGGTAGATGCCTTGGTACATGTAGATGCCCTGCTAGATGTTCTCTCTTTTTGAAAAAGAGAAAAATGGCACGATTGGTTTGTATACATGTATGCACACATGTAAGTAAAACAAAGACCAAAAGAAGTAACTCTGTTGGTGCACCATTGATTAACATCTCGAAAGTCAGAAGTAAGTGGTTACATTCTTAAAGAACCTGTGGCGATCAGGAGACGGCCGAAGATACAAGAGTTTACAATCCACAATAAAAAACTCAAAAATACCAAAGGTTTAATTCCTATGGAAATAAATCCTTAATTACAACTCGCTCAATGAATCGGGCATTAAAATTTCCTACAGCTCATTGCCGAAGCGTTACTGGAGCATTCTTGGAAATTAACAGTTTACAAATATAATATGGTTTGAGGGTGGGTAGTCGATATTAGCTCCCGAGGTATTTGAAGTTGACAAACTAGTTTCCAAGGCAAAGCCGAGGGAACTAGTTTGTCAACTTCCAATACCAAGGGGAGCTAATATCGACTACCCAGCCAGAATAAACCATTTTATATTTGTTTACCTGGAACATATTCCATTTATAAAATGTTTCCTTATATTTACCTGTCTTTTGCAGCAATGGCAGGTTCTCATTTGTCTTCACTAGGTTTTCGTCTTGTGCAGATGGCGACCTCAGCTGCAAAACAAAAATTATGCAATCTCATTCAATACATATTTATTAAAAAGAAAAAGTAGTCATTACAAGTCTTTGTCTGATCTTCACATTATTTCATTTCATTATGACATCTTCATTACACAACTAATAATGATGGGTTGTTAAATATAACACATTAGGGAGACAATCATGTCTCCCAAAGGTGTTTTTAAAATTGTCCATACAGTTTATGTTTATCAAATTGTAATTTGAAATGTGTTTCAACTGTCTCCCTAATGTTGCTTTTTTGTAAAGATTATCAACTGATGCTGTACAAATGACACAAAAAGCCAGAATTTTGATTTTGACATTAATTCATTTCATTATGACATCTTCAGTACACAAAATATAATGATGGGTTGTTAAATATAACACATTAGGTAGACAATAAATATGTCTCCCGAAAGCACTTTTTCCACAGTAATTAACTTCTAACTTGGACTGTGCTTCAACTGTCTCCCTAATGTTATTATTTTGCAAAGATTATAAACTATACAATAACGTATAAATGGCCCAATTAAAAAGGAGAATTGTGATACACTATCCAACAAGAAAAAGGTTTTTGAAGTACAGTGGACCATTGGGCAAACTAAGTTATGGAAGTTTTGTATGGGTAACTGGAGTTTTTTATGTTGTTTCAATACTCCAAGTTAAAACTTTATCCCTACAGATGGTTTTTTTATATTTTTTTTATTATCTTTTTTGACTTTGTCTTCCAAGTTACCACAACGGTCACGCACTGTGTTTAATATATTTGGATCCTAGTTAAAGCTCCTCACAGCCAAAATTTCTGAGTGATACAATTTTAATGCTTCACCTCAACCAGACGGACTAGAATTTGAACTGTACTCAGACTAGAATTTGAACTGTACTTGGTAGATGCCTTGGTACATGTAGATGCCCCTCTAGATGTTCTCCCTAAAAAGAAAAACAGATGTGGTTGGTTTGTATGTCACAAGAAAGTTATTAAGTTCTCAAAGAACCTGTGGTGATCAGGAGACGGCCGAAGATACACAGATTTACAATCAACAATAAAAAACTCAAAAATGCCAACAGTTTAAAGTCGTTTGGAAATAACTTGCTCAATCACACTATACTCTGCAGATTATCAACATTTCTGATAAGTGAACACGCATGCACTCTAGTGCATGTGCAATATTGCAGCTATTTAACATGTGACATTAGCATGATTAGTGCCGATTCATGGGAACAGTAATCCTTGTGAGAGTGGTGGTTTTTTGGGGGCATGGTTTTGGAAAATTAAATTGGTAATCTTGGAGACAAGAAATTATAGGCATTGATGGTATTATTTCGATGAAACCAATTAACAAAGCATGCACCTATCAAAATGAAACTGGTGCTACTGCACTTTAATATTTACCTGACTCTTGAAGCCATGGTGGGTTCTTGATACCATAATCATAAAGCACTTCTGTGCCTGGGTTGATCATCTTGATTGAGAACAAGCACAAGACAGGACAACCAGTGACCTCCATGGCTTTCATTTTTGCGTTCTGCTCTTTTCCTACTCCATGGTTTGTGAAACGCCCCAATTTCAAATGTGACGGTTTACTGGCATCTAAACTGAAGAACAGAAAATGAAAAGGAGCATTACAGAAACGTAAAATTCTTTTTGTATCTATTTGTTGGAAAGTTGTCTTCATCATACTGTGCACGTTTTGCAACATACATTGTAGGTACAAAAAAAAACATGCTTGTGTTTTCGCAGATTTTCTACCGCAACGATTAACCCCTAGTCAAAAACCATCAACCAAATCGTTAAATTTTGGCAGACTTGGTCCAGGAGGCCCGAGGTAAAAAAATAGTGATGGATTTGGATGCACTGGAGGCCTGAAGCAGTTCAGGTGCAATTAATGAATTATGCCCAGGATCCATTAATTAGTGTTGTTGCCATGTCATGAATGTGTATTACTATGAAGTTCATCAACATCAACTGGCACTTCAGTGGCCCATGTGTGTAAAAAGAAAATGGACTGATGGGTTTTGGCAGATTAAGGTATACGTTGCATCTCCCCCAACATGATGTGTAAAATCCATTTTATTCTCAAGTATGCAATGCCATCCAAGTTTCTTCTGTTCATCTAGATGTTCTTTTTATCTCCAGCCTTCAGTTAAATAATTTTGAAGGGATTATTTTCATCAAGAGTGGAGATTTTTATGACTTTTTGTGTGACATTTTCTACACATGTGTTTGTGCACAAATTCATGGCAGCCATACCAAGCAACATGCATTGTCTCTGGTTTGTTTTCATCCTGTTGGTGCCTTTTTTAAAGTCAACAGTAAATGCACAGACAAGTATTACCACAACCTCTACAATTGGAAGGATTGCCTCAACATCCACAAGTGAGTTTCAATGTTTTAACAAAAGAAAGTGCAGATTTATTGGAGCCCCAAGAACACTGTATAGTAACCACACTGCCACATTTCAATGTCGCTTATTGTCTGAAGCGGGTGATGTACATCCAAACCCAGGCCCAAGACCAACATGCCCGCTCTGTTAGAGAACAGTACGCACGAATCAGAAATCCCTCCAATGTGAGGAATGCATTGAACACTTTCACATCAAATGCATTCCCATTACGATTGAATGTTACCATAGACTTATAAACATTGATGGAGTAGCTTCATGGACTTGTTATATGTGTGCCCTACCAAAGTTGGACTTATCCTTAGAGTCGTCGGTCTTATCTGAAACACTCGGAAACGATATAACCATTGGTACATCATCAAATCCAAGTGGTATATCGGGTATACTTTACAACGCTCGAAGTGTTAAAAATAAACTGATAGAACTTCAAGGAGTAGTCACCTCCCAGAACATCGGTGTTATTGGGATAACTGAAACATGGCTGACACCTGATGTTCCGAACTCTGCAATCCTTCAGGACTTTGTCATTGCTCGCAAAGATCGCGGCTCCAGGGGAGGGGGTGTGCTCCTTGCCATGAAACCTGAACTTGATCCTCAACTGTTTTCGCTTAACAATGATGTTGCTGTGAGTACTCAACTTGAAAGTGTATGGATGACATGTAACATTAATGCAGAAAGCTGGCTTGTCGGTACGGTTTATCGACCACCAACTGATATCAACTTCATTGAGAAATTTGATGAATTACTCTGGAGTTTGCCGTTGGATAGCTTCTCTGGCATTATAATCATCGGTGACTTTAATATAGATTGGAATTTTGAAAAGAACAACTCTAAGCTGTTTGCTGATTTACAACATATCAGTGATTCAAATGGTCTACATCAACTGGTGAAGGAACAAACTCGCCAAGGTTCAATGCTAGACTTGCTTTTTACATCAAGACCTGATCGCGTCCTAGATGTTGATGTGGTGAATGGCCTAGGAAACTCTGATCATGCTGCCGTCTCCTTTAAAATTGCTGGTCAACCTAGACGACTTAAAAAGCTTCTGCGTACATGCTTCATGTACAAAAAGGCCAACGTCGATCATTTAAAACATTTATTATCCGCTGTTCCCTGGAACTCCTTCATTAGCCAGGATATTGATGCATCTTGGTCATCATTTCTTGATGTGTTTACAGCATGCATCAAAGATAGTGTTCCATCTCGGAGACAAAAGAAAAAAACCAAGTCGTGGATCACACCAGAGATTCGAAAACTCATCACACTGAAAAACGGACTTTTTCGTCGTGCAAAAAAAACTGGATGTGACAACCTTTGGACAAGATATAAATTTTTCCGCAATAAACTCAGCAACTCAATTAAACTTGCTCATGCAAATCATATAAATAAGTTACTACAGTCTAAAGATGGAAAGAAACACTTCTGGTCATTCATCAGGGCACGCCGAGTTGAGCCTGAAGTAAGGTCCTTTAATGTCGACGGAAATGAATGTTGGGATACTTCTTGCATTGCTGATGCCTTCAACGTCCACTTTAGAAGTTTTTTCACACGATCTTTAGACCATGAAAACTCCATCATCACTTCTCCTGTCTTACAAATTCCTGGTTTGAATTCTGTAAGTGTCAACAGTCATCAGGTTCTCAGCAGGATCAACAAAATGACCCGTGGTAAAGCTGTCGGTCCAGACCTGGTAACTGTGGATATGTTGAAACTCTGCCCAGAGGAAATCGCACCAGTTCTGGCTTGTCTATTCAACCTTTCTTTGAGCACTGGACGATTACCTCTTGGATGGAAGCAAGCAAACATTGTACCGATCTTCAAAAAGGGTAATAAAATGGAACTAAACAACTATCGTCCAATCGCACTGACGTCGATTAACTCCAAATTACTTGAGAGCATCGTCTGTGAAAGTCTCCGGGATCACATGAATAATTACGGTTTATGGACCAACTCGCAACATGGTTTTCGGCCTGGTCTTTCATGTGACACCCTCCTTCTAAACTGCACAACAGAATGGCTCAAAACCTTGGACAAAACAAACTCTAGAGTTGATATTATTTCTTTGGACTACAGCAGAGCCTTTGACAGTCTCTGTCATCAGACTTTGTTAACAAAGCTTGAACTCACTTATGGTATTTCCGGACATCTCTTAGCATGGACCAAATCCTTTCTATGTGATCGTTTTCAAAGAGTGGTATTTGGGGGACATTCTGCGGACTGGATACCAGTGGAGTCTGGAATTCCTCAAGGTTCAGTTTTGGGCCCACTTCTTTTCAGCATCTACGTTAATGACCTACATCTTCATGTAAATTCCTCCTTTGGTCAGTTTGCAGATGACACCTTCATATACCACTCTGTGAATTCGCAGGAACATGAAACAGTTTTACAAAATGATCTTGATCAGCTTGTAAGTTGGTCTCAAAAGAATGCTCTAACCTTGAATATTTCCAAATGTAAGGTTTTATCTTTGAATCGTAGTAGATCTCGAACTAAACCTACTTACTATGTGCAGGGCCAGTCTCTTGAAACAGTTGACAATCTAAAATTGCTTGGAGTCACATTGTCTTATAATATGTCTTGGGATATACATGTTCAAAACACTGTCTCTAAGTGCAATAGATTACTTGGTTTTATCCGCAGTGTAGCTGGTCATTCATCACTTGAAGCTCTCTTGCAATTGTATAAGTCTCTGGTTTTGCCTGTGTTAGATTATTGCTCTCCAATTTGGAATCCATTTTTACAAAAAAATATTGCGGCTGTAGAAAAAATTCAACGGACAGCCACCAGAATGATCCTTAAACAGAGACGCCAAGATGAACCTTATGAGTCTAGACTTGCTCACTTAAATCTATTCCCTCTTAGTAAACGACGAGAGTATCAAAGCTTATGCTTGATTTCCAAATTGCTTATTAATGATCAAAGAGACACTGTTCCATCTTAAGTTTAATTACCATCAACAGCAGGCATACTGACAAGCTTTGTTTTAACCATTTATCATTCAAGAAAAATTCAACCAAAAACAGCTGCATTTTCTCTTTTCCAACTAAGTGGTCTGCTCTACCTAATGATGTTAAAAACTCTCTTCTTACTGATAATTTCAACATTTTTAAAGGGAAATTAAAAGTTGCGGTTTATTCCCACTAGATCCTTTTTCTGGCAGTTTTGTAAACAGTAATGTTTTTATCTTGTCTGTTTTTTCTTGTTGTTTTGCGTCCATGTTTTGTTTTGTCTTTGTAGTTTGTTAATTTGTGTCTTGTTTAGTTTGCATGTTTGTTTGTAATTTTGTGCTTCGGGGTGTTTGATTGCCTGTTTGTCTTTTTCGTTCTTTCGTTTGTTTGTTTGTTGGTTAACCCGTTTGTTATGTGTAATTGTTTGTCCTTTTGTCTCTTGTCCTTCCAGGTTGGACTGACACACCTCTTGGTGACAGTGCAAGCACTTTTGTCAGTCCTGGCAAACCTGGATTGTAGTAGTTGATGTCTTTCTGTTGTCCTCAGCCGTGCAGTTCTTTGTTTTTTCTTTTACTGCCTGCCCTCCTTTTTTTATATCCAGATGTATATATTTATATTTAATGTTTTTAAGAGTTTATCCTTTTCGTATAAAATTTGTAATTTTGTATTTTTATGTGAATTGCCAAATAAATAATAATAATAATAATAATAACACAGCAGCCGAGTCATGCACACTGATGCTGCACATATATACGGTCAGTTGGCCAGCAGCATGCACTGACTGTAACACTTAGTACAGTGGCCTGCAAGACTTAAATTCTCCATTATTTTGAGAATCATTCACATGCTTCTGCAGAAAAAATCACGGGCACACGCAACTTAAATTCTCCATTATTTTGAGAATCATTCACCTTAAGTATTTTACAAAAAAATCAAGCCCAGTAGGGCCAATAATTCAGCTCCAGTTTATTTTCAGTGATATAATATCGAAGTGAGCACTGAGCATAGTCTTGGTCCAAGACGTCACTATCTCATACTCGTGATAACCCGACAGAGGGCGCGCTTTTCTTCTTGAATTCGTCGTGGTTTGACGACTGGCTGTAGTAACGTCTTGGATATCTTGTATTAGAGGGCGTGGCAAAATTATGGTAATGAAGCATCAAGTCAGTATTATTCATGTTAGTGACTAAATGACAAGCTTGCTTGCAAGACAAGCAAGATGTGAAAGGTCACGGGGTCGTCGAGACGGTTGACATTGTGTGTTGTGCATGCTAGCTGTGTTACATCGCATGAACTCTCGTTTTGATTGACCACCATGCATAATATGGCTTCTATCGCATTATCAACGCATTTAGCAAAGTAATTCTGAAATTATTCAAGCTAAATGATATGCATTGCTTGCAGTCGGAATTATGTTTATCGGTTGGTCATTGTTATTGGATGTTTGAATCTTGTATTGTCGATGTCAAACATGCAATTTGAAAAAGATTATCTTTTGCATCTGAATTAATACGGCATTCTACCATCCGACATGCCCTGAAAATAAACTATTGGCAATTAAACAATTCTACCTTGCACTACACCTACACGAATGATGATTTTTGTGTAGCAATAATATTAAAATCCGTAGCGGGATAATTTACTGCATTATGTAGGCCTAATCCACTGATATATGTGTTCACAAAGAGAGGTGAACTTAAGACTGTTTGGATCATGTACTGTTCGTACGACCATCACTCCCTCCAACATGCTACTTTCAACAGTACGTATTTTGCTGCATATATAATGAGCGTTTCAAATACCGCGCGCCCCGGCCCTGTGTGTATGGCCTACATGCAGTTTCTCTATTGCAAGGTCAAAGTGCATAAATAAGTGTAATACATTTTACGCAAGTACTGTGTAGCCAGCCTACACTGTACAATGTACGTGTACAATAGTGTGGAAACATGTCTGTTCAACAATGTGTTATCGTAATCACTATTAAAATTAATGGCAATAAACTTACTTGGTTAGAAATACAGCAACTTTTAATTGATAGTGTATGTAAAGCATTTTGAGAAACATTTTACATCGAAATAATGTGGTTATCAAAAAAGATATTAGTTTGTATCCCCCCAAATTTAAATCTGTGAACAGTTACATGTACTGCAAAAACGAAAAGTATTCCAATTACGGATTATTCTTCTTGCGTTGACATTTCGCTCCGGATTTTCGGCGATATCTAAAAAACTCGACCACCTTTTGAAATGAATTTTTCACAGGTTAGTTTTTGTTGTAGATAGCTACATTTGTATAGGATTAAAACAATCGAACGGGTTCAAAAACCAAACCTATACTTTCCCTGTAACTCCCCATGACTCCATTTTACTTGTGAATGAGCATCTAAAATAAACTTCCTCGTTATTAAACAATTCCTGCATGCACTGTTCCTGTAAACCTTCGACAAACAAGGACTAAGTTAAATATTGTTATAATCAAATAAGCAATTCCAGAATAATATATAGAATTGTTCAGTCCAAAACTTCAGGTAAACCCATCGTCAAGCTCTATTCAGCCCATTTTATTCACTGGGCCTATAATAATTCCTGACGAGAAGGTAATTTCGCAACAATACTACTCACAACAACGTTCCCTGTTATAAACGCATGGCGATTCATGAATAATTCACGAAAAGGTGCAAACTCGATCGTTGATTGGCTCCCCCGGAAAGTCGGGGGAAAAACAATGAAACACTTAAGCACCCTTTTACAAGATACCCAAGACCTTCGTGGAAGCTAAATCAAACCAAAGATAGTGACGCCCTCTGTTGTTGGAATTGATCCATTTCAATGCGTTGTTCATTTCGGTGCGAAGGTCTTGGAACCAAGACTACACTGAGCACTGCTTTCACTTTTCTTCCCTTGTTGATCTAATATTATCAGTGCTACACAGTTGTACTTTATTTAGTAATCTACATGTAGGTTCCAGAACTGCACCGCCTGTCTATCAAGTCTACATGGTCAATGAGTAAATTTACCAAGATACAATAGATGAAACTGTACTCACCATAACTGTTTCTCCTTGATGGAAAAGAAGAAGCGATAAACACTATCTCTAGCTTGTTCACGCTTTTCACCTTCTTCCTTTGTTATCAACTCTCCCCGATATATGTACATGGGCTGTCCTGCTTGAACTGTTGTAGTGGGAAATACCCCTAGGCCTAAAAATGTAGAAATTTGACAAAATGTACTGCCACAAAACTGACAATTTGAATTTATAAGGATTTTCCCATTATGTACAGGTGTTACCGGTTGATTCTAAATTGGAAACCTGCTCTAACAAAGATGGTTCTCCAACCATGAGTCTTGCCCATTTTTGTGTTTACCCTATTTTACAACTTGACCTCAAAAAACCTTTGACCTCAAATAACCTTTGACCTCGCCACTTGCCCTTTGACATAACCGTTACAGTATTGCATGATCCAGGTTTCAATAAGCCATTTTCAAGTTAAATTTGAATAACATCTGGTACACGGACTTGCACAAAATGCTTGGCACATTTTAACTGTGAATTCTCCAGACTAAAGACATTCGGAACACGCCTTACGCTAGCAATGGAATGGCATGGTCTGGTGCCTTAGTGTGATTCTCACCCATTGTGAACAATATATATCGGTGCCGAGCGTCTCTTACGTAACTGTGCAAAAGCCCCGAATTATGTGATGTAGCAACAATGTCTTTGGTCTGGAGAATTTAAAGTTAAACTGTGCAAAGCTGTGTGAGCATGCCGTACCATATGTTATTCAAATTTCAGGGGTTTACAAATCCTATCGCCCGATGCCCGGGACTACAAAAATCTGGCATCTGGCTACTGCTTTTTTCAGCAGACAAGTCCGACGGACAACCCATTTTTTCATCTTCGGGTGCAAAAAACCCTCTGCCATTACTTACTTAATTTGGTGATAATGGGCCGTCCGCCGTTCCTTAGCTAACCCTAGTTGGACGGTCGGTCCACGTACACTACATATGTACAGAAACCAGGCTGAAGTGAGCACCGAATTTTGGCCCAGCACCGAATAAAAGTAAAACTAGTCAAGAGCCACGATTGGGCCCCAAAACGGTCAAAAACTTAGCAGTAAATAACGTGCGCTGAAAATACGGTTCGCCGGTGCTATTAATTTTCAGGCGGTGGGCCGCTAATTGGGCTTATTTTCCGTGCGTATTTATTTTTACACACGTAAGGAGAATTTGTCAAGGAGTTTCTGCAGCGCTGGTATGACACACGAAGTGTGCAGAATGTTCATGATAGTACCGCGTACCAAATTCTCACTACTCTTCATAAATTTTCTAATTCAGTCGATCGTGATGGTGTGTGCGGTGTGGCCGTGTGGTTCAATGCATGTGGAAACACACGTACATACTTAGTGCGAAACATACGACAAGCTTGGGTCAAGTCTACCACCAAAACGTGTTTACTTCGTTGCGAAGGTCGGAGTGGTACATGTGAGCATGTGGTGAGCAAGATCGGCTGATTTTGTCTATTTTATTTATTTCTTATTTATTATGCCATTCAAACTTGAAAAACACTGCCTGTACAAGTTACAGTTGCTTTTTTCCTGAATAAATTGTGCAACTTTTGTACAAATAAATTGTACAACCTACTGTCATGGTCACGTTTTTGTGTGTCATACCATGGTCATACATTGTACATGTATATACTATAGCCTAAAAAAAAAACTTTCAACTCTTGGACAAAAAGATTTTACAGCGATATCAGGTGGGACAACCAAGGGAATTTGGGGGGCTACCACAGGGACAGCAGACCAAGTCCTGGACAACAAGCACCTTAGCAAAATTTGTCAACCCCTGAATTTAGGTCGCAAATGGATTATTCCAGCCTCTTTTACAACTTGACCTCTAATGACTTTTGACCTCAGTTCTTGACCTTTGAAACGACCAACATATAAAGGTTACAAAATTTTAGGGAAACACTTGAGCTACACTGCTTCCAATACAAGCGGTAAGATCTGAAAATAATTAATAGCGATGACTGAAAAAGTCAAAAGCTAATAGTTTCAACTCGCAGTTATTTAATTTTTAGTAAATCAGTTGACTTTTTTTCTATTTTGTACCTCATTTTCCTTTAAAAAATTCAGGCGGCCTCCAAATAGACAGCGGGTGGGGACAATAATAATTTGTTTTTTACTTCCTCTAAAGTCTTCAGAAACATTACACACAAACCTTTTCCTGGAGACTTCTTGATACAGAAGTTTCTGGGATCATTCTTCAACAAGTCATCCAAGGTGACTGTACGCCCACCTGTTCTACGTGTTAATCTCTTCGACTGGAAATTGGAAAAGAAGGGGAAAAAACATGTGTCATGTATTCCTGCAACTTATTATGTTTCATGTTGAAAAAAAAATCATACACTGGTGATTGTAGGCAGGCTTCCTAATGTAAGGCCTACTATCTAAACCCATTTCTCTTGAATTTTGAGGATTTGTCAAGCCGAAAGCTACCTGAATGAAACTAGGAAAATGACTGTAGGCCTACTAGATTAATGTTAGGCTTAGGCTAACATTGGGTTTAACATTAGTTGTAACCATGGTAACGTTAGGCCCAATGGCTAATGTTAGCATGGTTATAACGTCGGCTAAGGACTAGTATAAGGTTGTTAGTGAAGTTTGTGTGGATTTTACGAAATTGCTTTTGCATACTTTGAAGCTCCTGGTAAATGGAGTTAATTGATCAAGAGTGGTCTCCAAAGACTGTTTGACAAAAAGAAACATTCAGTTTCTAATCTAAGAAAAACATTTGTTTGATTTATGTTTTCAAACTTATACAGGTTTCTTCACTTAATGACCTTTTGATTATAACGGATATGAAATTGCAACTAACGACCTTGTTATAGTACTGAGCCGACGATAAGGCGCTGTTTGCATGGAGACTCATTTTCTGAATAGGAAATTGTGAATTTATTAGCTTGGCTAGCATTGCCTAGGCTAGCATGGTTATAGGCCAAACGTTCATATAGCCTAACGTTAGGCCAAACTGGGGTTCTAAACTCCTTGTTTTCCAAACATTGGTGTTTGCTGCATGCAAGTGGTTTGCCGGCTAAATCGCACATGCGCATTGCGCATCAAGGGCAATCTAGGCGCGTCTGCACGCATGTACATACTCGGTGTGAAACAAATGAAGTCTACAAACATGACAAGGTTTACGGTTATCTTTAGGACACTTCTATTTTTTTACGAGTTTTTTATAGTCGGCGATTGGTTTAGTTAGGACACCTTTCCTAGAAGTAGAATGAATCCACTTTTTAGTTTCTGTAGCGTAGGCCTACTCACCTAAATAGGTTGGTGATGTCATGAGGCAGGATTAATTTGGTGAAGAGAGGGCAGGGTTTTAATTTTGATGTGAAAATATGGAGTAACACATACAATAAAATAAAAGGGTTTCCAAATAAAAATGGCTTCACACTGCTTCACTGCACTGGACTGCGATGATGTGCAGTTTGGACATCCATGTCTGCCCTAGTCTAGTATCATGTCTATGGCCGCACACTAGACTCCCTCTGTGCTATAGGCCATACGTCCATCATCGCGAAAAACCACTGATTTTTTTGAGGCCTACATGTACTTACCATGACAGAAAAAATGAGGAATGACTGTAATCGACGCAACGTTAGGCCTAATGTTAAGCCTAAAAAATACGGTGAATCGAGCTGATGAGTGATGGTGACAAATTCAATTGATGACCGTGTGACTGGTCCACTGCAGGCTGGCGACAATCAAGAACACGACACAAATTGTTAAGCAAAACACCCAAACAAACAACAAGAACACAGTTATAATCAGACGCCTCGTATATTCCTGGATTACATTTATTCTGTCACTGTTCACACAGAAGCCACCGAGATCTAGAGACGCATCCATTTTGGAAATTGACGAATATGACGAATAGGCCTATCGTATCGCATATTGCGCACGTGGGAGAGGATAAATAGTACTTTTATCGCACAATGGAGGACATTCATGACATTACCGGGCATCGTACCAAAAAACTACCGCTCTTGGAAATTGTCTGATATACTCAATGTACATTAAAACATTGGGTACCAGACATTGACTGGTATTCTGCCAATGCAAAAACGAGGGCAACCGGTAACCAGTGCAAACTTAATAACTCTGGCCGAAACCAAATTGGTCAAAAAAAGGGGACTTTTTCTTTAAAAAGTGCTTTCAAGCAAAAGGCAATCAATCGATTATTCAAATATAGGTAAAATATGGAAAAACTAGAAATTTATGACAGATTTGGTAAAAATATAACTCTGTCTTATTCAGATAAACCAGAAAAATAGAAATTCCCCCAAATGACTCTTTTTTAATCATTTTTTTAAAGGCCAATTATAACACCGTTAACTCCTCCATCCTCAAACTTAGTAAATTAAACCCCCTTAGGTAAAATAAATCATTCCAACCCATTCTGGGGGACTTTCCCTCATCCATTCACCCGACTGAAATCATGAATATTCAGTGATTTCTGAGTTTCACGGCGGCAAAACATTAAGGAGACTGTTACATGTCTCCTTAATCAAAATGTCTACCTTGTGCTTCATTGAAACCACAAAATGTCTCCGAAGTAACCCATTAATAGGAATAATAATAATAATAATAATAATAATAATAATAATAATAACCGAAATTTGCACCATAAGGAGACATTATGAGATTTTCTGCCCTTGGGAGACTTGTCAGATTTTCCCTAATTATGGCTAATTAAGATATGCATTTTATTGTTTTTCGGTGTGACTCATATCACAAGCACAATAGCTTCCATTTTTATGAAGAAACTAACAAGTCCAACGTTGCTTTACGATGATAATAATTTTGAGCTGTAATTTTTGGTCTCCCAAATGGTTTTCAAACCTTATGAGTGTCATTAAGTGGGCAATGATTCAATTGCTAACCATTTGGAGACAGTCTCCTAAATGACAAACACACTGAAATGTATATGTAAATACCAACAACCCAACTGTTTGCTTTGCAGTAACATCACCATTACGTTTCGTGTCCATTTGGATTTCCATGCATTATACAGCAGGATGGGGAATAGATTGCAATTCACGGAGTGTAACTATAAAGTTGGGTTCAGCGTCGGTAAAATTGGGAGGTGGGGGAAAGGGGAGGGGGCTACATATATGGACAAGCATCTTAATTTACAAGGTGTGAAAAACTGATAAAATGTCTCGTCTATAAGGCTTGTGTTACTTCTTAAGCAGTCAGGGAAGACTTTGCTGATGTCAGTCAACGTCTTGAAAAACCTCAGCCCTGATTTACATGATTGTGTTTATTTCCTTTTCACTTAATTCTGGGTTTCCCGTTATAATCTTCCACACTCTCCTGGTGTATGGGAGATTGAAAACACAACCTGCGAAGGTACAAATAGATAATCAAACAAGAAATAGAAACATGAATGTTTTTCCTAACTCAAATAACTTTATTGCACAAATTTCTTAACCACACTGAAGTCCAGAGAACAATAATGGTACTTCCACCATTTCAAGAGCAAGTGCTGTATATTTTGGTTGAGACAACAGGGCTAGCTTATTTCATATTTTAAAAAAAATTAAGAAATCGATCATAAACACAGCAGTCAAAGGCACAAACACTCAACTAACAAAGCGCTTATCCAGATACTTTGACGTCAAATGTTTTGAACAATTACTTGTGACTGAATGGGTACAAAAGAAATATGAAAAACAAACGATCACACTATAACAATTAAATCCTTTTGAATCTGGTTTGTGTTCATACTGGCAGATTAACAGTGTCAAAATAGGTCTCCCCTTGTTGTTGAGTATAATAAATGTGCACACCAATGGTAGGCTAACACATAATCCAGGCATACCCTGGAGACAAATAATCTGATACAGGAGACAATGCACTAGAAATATAAAATATATTAATTTAAAAAAATTAAAGCTGCTTTAACAAAATATCAATATTACATTAATGGCAATGCATAAAAAATAAAATTGAACCTGCATTTCATGAAGTTCAATAAAACATATACTGCATGCTGCATGTGGCAAGAAATTTGTGGTTCCTATTTGAAATATTTTACAATGGACCTATGTCCATCATTTAACACAATGCTTCAACAGTAGTTGTTACAAGAAATTTTAATAAACTATCGCCATCTCAACCTAGCATCTAATGCTGAAACTCTAACACTCTGATTTCCCCTTTATGGACCAGCAGTAACATTCTGCTGTAATGAACTACATGTACTTCAAACCAGATAATAACCTCAAACTTGTCCACAAATGGACATCGAGTCTGACATGATTGCTCGAATGCAATGACAGTCAATTTAGACAACTGACCGAAAAACCTATTGTCGCATTGGAAATTAATGCAGTCTGAGATTTTAAGGGCAAAATACTAAGACGTTCAGTTAGTGTAATAATCCTAGACCTTTGGATATGTTTCAACACACAGCAATACTACAGGGCTAGCTAACATCTCAGAACTGGAAAAAATCTCAAAGTCCAACGATGTCTAACATCTAACATTACATGTATCTTGCTTAAAGCCCCTACTATTGGTAAGATCGAAAAAAGTAAATGTTCACAGATTTACACATAACTGACATGGTAGAAAGATGGTCATGGTGGTAATCTTCCCTTGAAATGCCGTTCCCTAAAATGCTCTATCTTTTGTTTAGAAATGAGTAGAACAATTAGTTTTGATAGCACAAAATAAAAATTCTTCCGTTGGAATTAATACAAAAATGCAGAATGCACTTCTACTGTTTTCTCGTAAATAGAATAATGAAATGAGCTGCAACTTTCGCAGGTTGAAGTTGTTTTTTATATCTCTTGATTCTTGCTAAGTATGATAAAATTTGCTAACACTTTACCAAAAGTGTATAATTCCTTCAAGAAATAATTTTAACAACAATTTGAAGAACAATAACATGGGTCATCTCAATCTAAACTTGAAATTCCAAAAAATTCTAAAGCTCTGATTGTTTTTTCTTTACTTGGATCATCAACCTTAAACCTGTCCAATAATGGAAATCTCAGAAAAAAAAATAGAAACATGAATGTTTTTCCTAACTGCAATAACTTTATTGCATAAATTTCTTATTCACACTGAAGTCCAGAGAACAATAATGGCACTTCCACCATTTTAAGAGCAAGTGCTGTGTATTTTGGTTGAGACATCAGGGCTAGCTTATTTCATATTTAAAAAAATAAAGAAATCGACCATAAACACAGCAGTCAAAGGCACAAACACTCAACTAACAAAGCGCTTATCCAGATACTGTGGCGTCAAATGTTTTGAACAATTACTTGTGACTGAATGGGTACAAAAGAAATATGAAAAACAAACGATCACACTATAACAATTAAATCCTTTTGAATCTGGTTTGTGTTCATACTGGCAGATTAAGTGTCAAAATAGGTCTCCCCTTGTTGTTGAGTATAATAAATGTGCACACCAATGGTAGGCTAACACATAATCCAGGCATACCCTGGAGACAAATAATCTGATACAGGAGACAATGCACTAGAAATATAAAATATATTAATTTAAAAAAATTAAAGCTGCTTTAACAAAATATCAATATTACATTAATGGCAATGCATAAAAAATAAAATTGAACCTGCATTTCATGAAGTTCAATAAAACATATACTGCATGCTGCATGTGGCAAGAAATTTGTGGTTCCTATTTGAAATATTTTACAATGGACCTATGTCCATCATTTAACACAATGCTTCAACAGTAATTGTTACAAGAAATTTTAATAAACTATCGCCATCTCAATCTAGCATCTAATGCTGAAACTCTAACACTCTGATTTCCCCTTGATGGACCAGCAGTAACATTCTGCTGTAATGAACTACATGTACTTCAAACCAGATAATAACCTCAAACTTGTCCGCAAATGGACATCGAGTCTGACATGATTGCTTGAATGCAATGATGAAACTCTAACACTCTGATTTCCCCTTTATGGACCAGCAGTAACATTCTGCTGTAATGAACTACAAGTACTTCAAACCAGATAATAACCTCAAACTTGTCCACAAATGGACATCGAGTCTGACATGATTGCTCGAATGCAATGACAGTCAATTTAGACAACTGACCGAAAAACCTATTGTCGCATTGGAAATTAATGCAGTCTGAGATTTTAAGGGCAAAATACTAAGACGTTCAGTTAGTGTAATAATCCTAGACCTTTGGATATGTTTCAACACACAGCAATACTACAGGGCTAGCTAACATCTCAGAACTGGAAAAAATCTCAAAGTCCAACGATGTCTAACATCTAACATTACATGTATCTTGCTTAAAGCCCCTACTATTGGTAAGATCGAAAAAAGTAAATGTTCACAGATTTACACATAACTGACATGGTAGAAAGATGGTCATGGTGGTAATCTTCCCTTGAAATGCCGTTCCCTAAAATGCTCTATCTTTTGTTTAGAAATGAGTAGAACAATTAGTTTTGATAGCACAAAATAAAAATTCTTCCGTTGGAATTAATACAAAAATGCAGAATGCACTTCTACTGTTTTCTCGTAAATAGAATAATGAAATGAGCTGCAACTTTCGCAGGTTGAAGTTGTTTTTTATATCTCTTGATTCTTGCTAAGTATGATAAAATTTGCTAACACTTTACCAAAAGTGTATAATTCCTTCAAGAAATAATTTTAACAACAATTTGAAGAACAATAACATGGGTCATCTCAATCTAAACTTGAAATTCCAAAAAATTCTAAAGCTCTGATTGTTTTTCTTTACTTGGATCATCAACCTTAAACCTGTCCAATAATGGAAATCTCAGAAAAAAAATAGAAACATGAATGTTTTTCCTAACTGCAATAACTTTATTGCATAAATTTCTTATTCACACTGAAGTCCAGAGAACAATAATGGCACTTCCACCATTTTAAGAGCAAGTGCTGTGTATTTTGGTTGAGACATCAGGGCTAGCTTATTTCATATTTTAAAAAATAAAGAAATCGACCATAAACACAGCAGTCAAAGGCACAAACACTCAACTAACAAAGCGCTTATCCAGATACTGTGGCGTCAAATGTTTTGAACAATTACTTGTGACTGAATGAATAGGTACAAAAGTAATATGAAAAAAAAACGATCGCAAAATAAAAATTATAATCCTTTTGAATCTGGTTTGTGTTCATACTGGCAGATTAACAGTGTCAAAATAGGTCTCCCCTTGTTGTTGAGTATAATAAATGTACACACCAATGGTAGGCTAACACATAATCCAGGCATACCTGGGAGACAAATAATCTGATACAGGAGACAATGCACTAGAAATATAAAATATATTGATTTAAAAAAAATTAAAGCTGCTTTAACAAAATATAAATATTACATTAATGGCAATGCATTAAAATAAAATTGAACCTGCATTTCATGAAGTTCAATAAAACATATACTGCATGCTGCATGTGGCAAGAAATTTGTGGTTCCTATTTGAAATATTTTACAATGGACCTATGTCCATCATTTAAAACAATGCTTCAACAGTAATTGTTACAAGAAATTTTAATAAACTATCGCCATCTCAATGCTGAAACTCTAACACTCAGATTTCCCCTTTATTGTCCAGCAGTAACATTCTGCTGTAATGAACTACGAGTACTTCAAACCAGATAATAACCTCAAACTTGTCCACAAATGAACATCGAGTCTGACATGATTTCTTGAATGCAATGACAGTCAATTTAGACAACTGACAGAAAAACTTATTGTCGCATTGGAAATTAATGCAGTCTGAGATTTTAAGGGCAAAATACTAAGACGTTCAGTTAGTGGAATAATCCTAGACCTTTGGATATGTTTCAACACACAGCAATACTACAGGGCTAATATCTCAGAACTGGAAAAATCTCAAAGTCGAATCAATGTCTAACATTTAACATTATCTTGATAAAAGGCATCGTACACGTTTGGTAATTACTCAATTATATATATTAGCATAAAAACTGACTTGGTAACGAGCAACAGAGAGCTGTTGATAGTATAAAACATTGTGAGAAACGACTTTCTCTGAAGTAACGTAGTTTTTGAGAAAGAGGTAATTTCTCACTAAAATAATAAAAAACTTCTTGCAAGAAGTTTTTATTTCTATCTGAAAGCACACAAATTTGTACAACAAGGGTGTTTTTTCTTTCATCATTTTCTTGCAACTTCGGTTACCAATTGAGCCTAAATTTTCACAGGCATGTTATTTTATGCATATGTTGGGATACACCAAATGAGAACACTGGTCTTTGACAATTACCAAACGTGTACGATGCCTTTAAGAAAGAATTTTAACAACAATTTGAATAACAATAACACGGTCATCTCAATCCAAACCCAAAACTCTAAAAATCTCCAACTTGAAAAGGCTGTGAAGTTGCCTCTTTGCCCTATATGTAAAATGATGAGCTTTGTTTTCATGTTGCTTTCAGGGAGACGAGCCCTTGATATCCTGTGAAAGTTTTCTTTTATAAAGCATACTGTGAAAATCAACTGAAATAAATGTGAAACTACCCAGGTTATTTCAGGGAATTTTCACGGTATGCATAACAAATGAAAACGTTGAGGTGATATTGATTGCTTGTCACTGTGAAAACACTAAAAATTCACTTTTTTGAAGGATAAAGTAGTAACTTCACAGCTTTTTCACAGTTGAGATATTCAGAGTGATTGGTTCTCTAAAATCTAAACTTGAAACTTCCAAATTCGAGAACTCTGATTCTTTTTTTAATTTACATGGGCCAGCACGACCATTCTACTGCAATGAATAACTTCATGTCCAGCATTGGACACCAAGTAACAGGACCTACTCACTAGTTTTTTTTAACTGTATATAGTATACAAACAGTGTACAAACATGGCCGTCACCAGTGTTCCAGCAAGCAAGATATTTATACCCCGAGTTCTGATGCGCTTAGGGCTTCTGTTCTTTTGCCATCCTTTTAAATCAATGGATATGGAGAGTTTAATCACACCACTGAACCACCACCACCATAGGGGATGCACAACATTCCAATTGACTATGTTTGATGTCCCGAGCATCCGCCCAGTTGTGATACACCTGTGCTCTAAAGGCTTCAAGCATTCCAGCTTACCACTGATGAGATGGTCGAAACACGGTTACACCAGTCTTGGCGTGCCTGGCCACGACCCACCTAAAGACATAACTGTTTACATGGATATTTCATCTAATCCTGGTCCAGGCATGAATCGAACTCCTAGCCCCCACGGTCATGTATTATGTGAGGCTAATTTCAAATCACCCGCCAATAGTGATAGTCAACACCAAATCCCTACACTTTCTGCTATGTGAAGAAGAGTGTATTCTCGAGAGCTCATTCTCAATCTGCGAGGCTCCATTTGACGTCCCAGGTCTGATATACTACACCAGCTCAAGATCAATGGCTTAATTCGTAGATACAGGGGAAAACGAGGTGGTAGGAAACAACGCCTCATCTGCTCCATCCCAGTTCATATCTCCAATAGAAATATCCACCAAGCTGGAACAATTCAAGAAGTTAATCCTGGTCCCTATACTACCAACATGAGAGTGAATGCTGTCAACTTGTTAAACCTTGTTAACATTCCCAGGGTTCAATCATCAACACCGAGAACACGGAGAATGTGTCTGCCTAACTTGATGTTATGTAATCCTCGCTCTTTAATCAACAAGATTGATGAATTTAGGTCGTTTCTATATGATCATCAGATAGAAATTGCTTGTTTGTCGGAAACGTGGTTTAGGCATGACACACCTATCGAACAGATTAACATTGAAGGTTTTTCCCTTTTTTCAAAAGAAAGGATTAACCGCTGTGGTGGTGGGGTAGCATTATATGTCAATAATTTACTTCATGCTGTAACATATGATACTTTTATTCCGCAACAACTAGAGGTAGTCTGGGTCAAAATGAGACCTTCACTGTTACCACGGTCAATTACCAGTTTATATTATTGTGCTGTTTATTCCCCGCCCAACTATACCAATGCAGATATGTTAATTTGTCATCTTTTAGAAACAATTGACAAAATTACTACTAGCTTTCCGGATGCTGGTGTCGTAATTGCTGGTGATATGAATCGCCTAGACTTAAGTCAACTTACCATAGGCTAATTTGTTCAGGTAGTTGACTGTCCTACTAGAGGTTCTGCGATCTTGGACAAGATCATTACTAATATCTCCTTACAATATCAACCTCCTGTTGTCATGGCTCCCGTTGCACATAGCGACCATAACACTGTTCTGTGGCGTCCAAAAGTCAATCTTATTCTAAATAATCAGTCATGTACCCAAACTACTAGACCAATGAAGCTGTCTTCTGTTCGTGAGTTTGGTCAATGGATTACGCAATTTGATTGGTCAGATATTTATGATGCATCAGGCACTCAAAACAAATGTAGTGTATTTTATGACATTCTGAATAAAGCTATCATTGAATATTTTCCCACTAAGTCTATAAAATTACACATTCATGATAAACCCTGGATGACATCAGAAATCAAATCATTAATTAAGAGTAGGCAGAATTTATTTTCTGAAGGCAATGTTAGATGGAAATCTGTTAGGAATAAGATCATTCGTAAAGTTGCCTCTGCTAAAAAAGATTTTTATCATAATCATGTCCAAAATCTAAAAACCAAAAATCCGGCTGGGTGGTATCGTACCATAAAACTGATGACTTCAGGCACTACTCCAAACCCTACAATTAACCCACCACCTGGAACGAATTGTAGTAATGATATGGATATTGCGAATAGCATCAATAATCATTTCACCTCGATTGGTAATAATTTATGTCCTTTGGATTTATCATCGCTTCCAGCTTATCTCCCTTCTCCTGAGCTTTGTCCAACCGTTCAAGAATGGGAGGTATTTTTTCAACTAAAAAAGATCAGTTGTAGGAAGGCTGGAGGTCCGGTTGGAATTCCAGCCCCGATTATTTGTGAATTTGCATATGAATTGAGTAAACCTCTTTCACACATTCTTAATTCATTGTACCAGGAAGGTGTGGTTCCTAATCAGTGGAAACAAGCCGTTGTTATTCCTCTGCCCAAAAGTTCTCCCCCAACTTGGAACAAACTTCGTCCTATTTCTTTAACTGATCATTTTGCCAAATTAGCTGAACATTTCGTTGTCCAGTGGATCATTTCAGATATCCAAGATAACTTGAATCCTAATCAGTATGGTAAGAGAAAAGGAGTATCTACTTCCCATTATCTAGTTAAACTTGTTGATAATTTAAACGCTCATGCTGAGCTTACGAAGAGTCACAGTTCCTTGGTTGTTACAGATTTTACTAAGGCTTTTGATCTAGTTGATCATAATATTGTTATTCGTGATTTGCTTCACCTGGGTGCACGCCAATCAATTGTCCCCTGGGTTTGTAACTTTTTAACCAACAGATCTCAGTGTGTCAAATATAAACATATTCTGTCCAATTATAATGTCCTTAAGGGTGGTCTCCCACTAGGGACTAAGTTCGGGCCGTTGGGTTTTCTTGCTAGCATTAATAGTGCAGTTCATTCTGAAAATGTCACTAATAGTCGATTGCTTAGTTTGAAATATGTTGACGATTTGACTATTGTGGAGAACACTGTAAGTAAAGATTTTCACAATATGCAATCTGTTTTGAATGAGTTCAGTGAATGGACTATTCAAAATAATATGAAAATCAATCCAGATAAGTGTGCTACAATGACTGTATGCTTTATGAAGAATATCCCTCAGTTTCCTCCTCTACAAATTTCATCCACTGATCTCCACACTGTCGATTGTGTTAAGATTCGTGGCATCTTAATAAGTTCTGACCTCAAATGGGATAAACATGTTGATCAGATTTATCGTAAAGCTAGCAGTAAGATATACATGCTCAAACTATTGAAAAAGTTTTACTTATCCATTCCAGATTTATTAACAATTTATAAGGGTTACGTAAGACCTTTGACAGAGTATGCAGTCCCAGTATGGAATGCAGGGCTAACTAGAGCTCATGTCAACAAATTGGAGATTATTCAAAAGCGAGCTCTTAAGATTATTTTGGGTTTGGGTTATGTCAATTACGACCATGCTCTTATTAATTGCAATTTAGTGTCTCTCCATGACCGTAGAAAAAATCTTTGCATCAGCTTTGCAACAAAGCTGAAAGATTCCGATGTGTTCAGTCAGTGGTTACCCCAGCCAAGAGGTTCTAGTATGCAATATCAATTAAGAAACACTAACAATCTTTCCGAAATTAAGTGCAAAACAAACAGATACAAAAATAGTCTGATACCTTACTTTATCAGTATTTTGAACTAAGTATAATTTTCTCTTTTTTAAGTGTGTGCTTTGTTTTTGTTTTCTGAATGTATTTTGTGTAAACCCGTTGCTTTTTTTAAATATGTAATTTGATGTACATTGCAATGTTTTTAAATTTGTAATTGTGAACTTTGTAGCAATTTAGCCCCTGGGCTACAAATGCATTGTTTTAATAAACCAGAAATAATAATAATAAAAAACTGCATAACACTACTCTGACCACCCTTTCTTTCTTCTTCGACGTCTTATCAGATCTTGGAAGACAACGCTTTGTTTTCACTTTGTGTACGGCTCGTTTGTGCTGCTTGTGTTATCGCGGCGCTCCGTTATTTCAAGAAATCACTTCCGCACCGCCAACTGAGTACAAACAATAACGGTTTGCCCTCAGGTAAGTTACAGTGTCGTGAGACAATTCTTATTGCGGTGTCTTTCAGACACCGCCCAACATGTTGCCATGCATCATGTTTACTCCCACACATCCCCACTGCATGACTCGCCTTCGGCCCTCGGGCCTCCCTAACACTGCCGTGGGCCGAGCAGCTCACCACTCCTTGGCTTGCCTTTCCACACCATACCCCTATTCTCCCCCTATACTACTCTCGGACACACGCTGAATGGGTGCAATAGTTTTATTTGCCGCCATTGCTTGTATTTGTTTCTTACCCTCTCTGTTGTAGATTTCCTGCATCAAGTCACATTCAATATTATTACCTGGTCCTCCACGCACACTAAAAAAGCGCCCCCACAGTGCCCGCTGTGCCATTTGCGGTGTAAGTAAAGCTTTGACTTGTGTGATTGCCACTAGCATCTCCAACGCATCTTTCTGTTTATAAGTACCCGTTGCAAGGATATACAATAGAAGTCGCTTCATGTTTAGAAGAAGGCGATCTCCATCGCCTTCCTTAGTTGTGTCAATCAACTGTTGCATCAGAACATACATTTCAAGCAAACTAAGTCTATGTAGTCTGACTTTATCGGTCCCAGCAGAGTGGGGTTCATTTGCAATCTGTGTTGATGCCAATCTTTCATGTGTGGATGATCTCATGATGGAACATGAAGCTGGTCACTTACACCACAAGAGGAATTTTCACATTGAGCAGGTGTTTCCACTTGCTCTTTTGCATTGTGGACTACAATGTGTATCTGCAATGGTATAATCATGTTCTTAAGAGATTCGGTCGCAGTGCTGTAACCTTTTCTCAGCCACCCTTGTCATCTCTGCTTCTGGTGTCGGAAAGATATATTCATCAATAAATGATGTCAAGAACATCATCAAAATACATATGTGTGTGGGTGCTTTTTCGCTCCTGCAATTCGTACCACGAACCGACCTAACTCAGTTTTTAGCATTTTACGAAAAACGCGTTTGAAAGTATGCGTATTTTGCATCGGTTATATCTACCATAGTTATTATGGCCATCAACTCGAATTTCAAACACAATGCAGAGGGAAAGATAATAATCGATTTTTGACAAGAAATTAAGATGAAAAGAATAATTAACAATATGAAATTTAGCATCAAAGTCAAACGTCGCTTTGTGAAATGTTTTATTTAAGTTTGTACACGCGCGGGAAGCGACGTATCTAGATAGGTCACTTTGTGAAATTATTTCTTTCATTTTTATACGCGCTACAAGCGACCTATCTCTGATACGCATGCGCGGGACTTATCTTCTTTGTGAGTGAATTAGTCTATGTATAGTGTAGTGGGGGGGATTAAACCTCGAACTATGAGATTTTGGTGTTGAACTATTATATCCAGAGAGGGGAATTACCCAATCTCAATGCAGTCCAAGGACTAGTTGTTCGCTACAAATTTTGTTTAATTTTGTTACAATATTTGAGTGGGTTATAAAAACAAAAAATATGAAAAACACAGTTTTAAAGGGGTCAAAAAATTGGTTTGTAGGGAAGCTGTTTCTTCTAATGAAGTTGGGCCTGCCTGATAATCGAGTGTCAAACTAGATTGATAATTTTCTTAAATACAGAAGAAATAAGAACAGGTAAACTTACAATTCTGTTAACAGATGTATTTTTAATGAACTCGCATTCACATTAAACCATCAAAATTTAAATTCAACATTATTTCAGGAACATCAAAGTTAAAGAGGGGAAATGTCAAATTTTGCAATGTACTAAATTTCAACAAACTATTAGGGTCTTTACATTCCAATGAGGGATTTTATCGTCAGTCAAAGGTCAAAATCAAGGCTGTTTTGATTGAATATCATCAAAAGTCAGGAATGATTCAAAACTTCCCCGTACAAAGATGTACAGACCTATTTTTCACTGTCATCAGATGTTTTGGATGTTGCAAAATTTTTTACTGGAACGGTATCGAATACAATGACAATGCACACCATTTAAACGTTAGGTTTAATAGAGACTTGTAATTTTCCCTACCCACATGAGGACTCTATCTATTGGATAACAAGTACACCACGTTGAATTTGACATTTCCCTTGCTCTTTAACCTATAAAATGTTTGAAAGCTAATTACAGTATTCATGAAATGGTTTTATAACATTCTAAAAAATTCATCTGACTATCCTTTATTTGAATGTTTCTATGCTGTTTCGATCATTATAAAAAAAATCATAACAGTAGTTTGAGTTGTTTTTTAAACGCACTTATATTAAATTTGTTAAAATTTATGTGTTTCCATCTGCTCTGCCCATTTTGTAAAATTATGTACAGTTAAAATTCATCAATATATGCCGAAAATTACATTAAAACTTAAATTAGAAAAAACACATTTTATTGCTTTCTGTGCACACATTAAATGTTATACTCGCTTGCCACGGTATATTGTTGGAATTAAGATGAAGTCTGTTGACTTGCTTTTGGACTAAGCTGTATGTTATACTGATAAATACTTTCTCCCTTTGTTCTTCCTAATCATATAAATATCAAATATTTGACATTTTAAACTATGTACGAATAAAAAAATTCATTAACACTTGCATAACCTTCTGTACAAATTAACAGAGGGAAAACCTAAATCAACTCTTTGAACACACTATACAATGTGTTTACTTTGCACGCAGGCCCTACCCTTTTCAAGTAAAAGTTTATTTTAGTTCTGTGTATTCGTTAAAGACTGTACTTTATACGTTTGGTAATGACTCTGAAAAATAATGGCGATAAAAACTTACTTGGTAAGAAGAAGTAAAGCAGCTTTGGATAGTATAAAGAATGTTGAGAAACTTTTCACTTCGAAGTACTATTAAATGGAAAAATATATCACCTGTTATCCCCAAAGTTTGATTATGAGAGGCCGTAATGCTTCTCAGACTGTGTATTCCTAAAGGGAATATTTTTTTCTGCGTGGAAATATTCGCTCCGGTTTTTCGGTGACATCTCAACAATGCGGCCACCTTTTGAAGTGAAATTTTCACAGGTTAGTTTTATTGTATGTACCTACATTGTTATAGGATTAAAACAATCAGTAGGCTCCAATTACCAAACGTATACAGCACCTTTAAAGGCAGGGTTAATTTTTGGTAACTACTCCACAAGATAATTACCATAAAAAATTACTTGGTAAAGAGCACTGGAGAGCTGTTAATACAATAACACATTGTAAGAAACGACCAACTTTAAAATCATTTAGTTTTAGAGGAAGAGGTAATTTGTCACCACAAATTTGAATCCGAGAAAGGCTTCAGGCAATACCCTTTGAATAAACTACACAGTTAAGTTCTAAAATGCCTTGTTCTTGAACAGTTGTTAATTTTATAATCAAAATTTAATAATAAATAAATAAATAAATAAATAGGATTTGAGGCATTGCATGGTGGGGTATAATATGTATTTGGCTTACAGTAACACCATGTATATTATCTACCTTGCTGTGTAGATTTGTTCTTTGAGAACTTGTCTTGCTATGTAATTCTACTGCCGCGGAGTAGATATCGGAATTCGGGAGACTACCAAGTTCTGAAAAGAACTGTCCTGCTTATTAACCACTACCTGGGCGGGAGGTAGGAAATCGGTCGGGACTACTACTTTCGCTTAGTTGATCGGGGGGACTTCTCGTAATAAACTTCACTGCCGCGGAGTGAGTTCTAATAGGTCTCAACGTTTCGACTAGTTTGCTCTAATCATCGTCAAGAAATAAATAGTAATGTGCATTTGTTTTTTACTATTCAGTATTAACACACACTTTTTGTGGATACTGAATCGAGAAAATTGACTGAAATGATGATTTGACAGTTAGAAACTACGCTTTCTTTACCCTCGGCAACTTTTGGTGGGCCTTTAGGATAGGCTGGAAGGGGGTAGTGCAAGCGATCAGGGAGAACATGCCTTGATCCATCCTCCAAATCGATGGTATCAAATGCTTCCTGCAAATGTGAAAACTTCACCATGAGCTTTTTAGGGTGACTTTTTTGGACTTCCACTTGCATCACCTTCGTCCAGTCTACGCTGTTACCTTGGACAGTTGTACGGACTCTTAATATGTGCACTGATTTACTTAGTGCCTTCCAATCACGGATGTCGTTTGTCTGAACTTCTGTGACTTGGTACCTTTTCGGATGCTTTCTTGCACCCTGAATCAACGTTGCAAGCTGACAGGGCAGGAAAAGATCCCCCATGTTTTTCAACGCCCGCTCAATTGTGCTATGTACCAAGTCCCCCTCACTCTGGCCATGGCTAGTTTCAAAATAGTACAATGTAACTTTGGTAACTGACACAGACTCTGCCAAAAAGTACATGAGCATGGCTGGAAGGATTGAGTTTTTATTTTGCCCAATGCAGCCGTCACTGAAAAGAGATACTTCTTCTTTTCTTTGCTCATCCAGGTATGACAGGTAGTTAAATAGATTTGAAGCTATTTCATTTGAACCCCGCTTGGCAATTCCTTCATGGTGAAAGTAACAAAATCCATCTCTTGTTCCTAATTCGTATACAGTAAAATCATAGCAAGCAAGCCTCCGTTTATAAAATACAGTTCCTCTGCCAGATTTGGGCAGGTAAATTACCTGCTCAGTTCCTCTGCCAGATTTGGGCAGGTAAATTACCTGCTGAAGATCATATACCGAAACTTGGTACTTTTGTGGATTTGACAGAGCCTCTTTTTTCTTTTGATTCTTTATCTCTCGCACAGCACATTTTTCTTGCGTGTGCCTAGTGAATTGTTCATTGAGACTGCTCTTTTCGGCCTCATTTCCCTGGTGATAGGCCTCACAGATCCCACATAGATTCTTCTTTGGTTTGTGAAACTTCAGCTTTATGTCATGAAGTACATTAGCATAAAAACTTTTACAAGCTTTTTTGTTTGGTTGCTCTGCCATGTACAGTTCATACATTTTGGTTATGTTAAGGTCAGAGGACAGGTACTGACAAGTCGTGCTTGCACGGCAGTAGTGTGACTCTGTTTTGGGAAATCTCATAATGTGAGCTTCAACTTTTTTTCTCAGAAGTTCATCTTTGACCTTATTTTTCCTCCCTCCTCTGCCCTCAGGCTTAAGAGTGTTACATGGTCCAATTTTGGAAGTTATTGTTCTTACTTGACGGTCAGATATTCCAATTGTGTTTAAAAACATTACTTTACACACCTGGCATGGCAAGTTGTCTTTACCTTTGGGGAGGTAGAAACTGGTGACTCTCTTCTTAAGTGTACCGCTTTTGGGTGGTTTTGTTTCAATGTGTCGTGCAACCCATTCTCTTTGAGCCTGTAAATTACTGATTGAAAAGAAAGCATTTCTAATTGCAAGTCTTTCTTCTTCACAAAACTCATTACACCCCAGATTTCTAACATTGCAAAATGATGAATTACATCTTGCTTTGTACTTCGTTTTTCTTGCTTCCTTGAGCTTGTTTGTTTTTTCAGAGAAGTATTCAACTCCGCTGTTTCTTTTTTGCTTTACCATTGCATTTCTGGCTTGCTTGCCTTTTTTTTGGTGTCATTTCTGGTGTCTCCTCATCAAATTCCATTTGTGGCTCCCCCTCAACCTCAAAATGTTCAGGCTCTTGCAACACCAATCCTGGCATGGAATGTGGTTCAAGTGGATCATTAGTTTCATTGCAGGAGCGACTATCAGGACTGGGAGTGCAATTATCATCACAGTTTTCGTCTTGAGGAAACATATCTATTATAGAATGGATGTTTTCTGTTGTAACATTAGATCTTTTGGTTAATCCAATGTTAGTCCCCACATTACCATTTGAAAAATAGGTGAAATATACATTATGTGTTTCACAGGAGGATGAATTCACGAAATGCTCAAAACATAAAAGAGATAAACAGGTAGAACAAGCAGCAAATATCTCTTCATTACAGCCAAAATGTGAACACATCTGGACTCGCTGGACATGCTGTAGTGAATGCACACAGTTCACATCTGTCAGGGTTGTTGCTAGGGCGATAGTTGATCTTGAGGCTAAAGTAGGTAGTGACACATACAAAAAGAACATTATTCAATACATTTTGTATACCTTAAGTCTGACAATATAAGTTATCACACAAGCGCGGGTGGTATACGGACAAATATAGCGCTTCTGCGTCCCATATAGCGCGTCTGAAAAGAACATTCCATCTTTCAACTCGTGAAAATATGAAAACTCATGAAAATATTCGCACCATTGCACTCATAAACATTCATTATTTGTATAATATCACACTCCTTGTTGCTATGGATTGACCAATCAAAATCGAGTATTCAGGCCTGCTTGAAGATAATAGAAGTTACAGCAATGGCACTTGTTTTAGTGTGTAATGCACTGTGGCAAAAAACTGGCAACTCAAGTACATAATGTAAACAGAAGCTTAAAAAACCTTACCACTGTCACTTTGGCTGTTATTGGTTGTCTTTGCACCGGCACTGGTGAATGGAGCAACCACTGGAGTACTGGCACCGATGAATGGAGTAGCCACTGGAGTACTGGCCCCTGTGAATGGAGTAATCACTGGAGTACCGGCACCTGTGAATGGAGTAGCCACTGGAGTACAGGCACTGGTGAATGGAGTAGCCACTGGAGTACTGGCCCCTGTGAATGGAGTAGCCACTGGAGTACCGGCACCTGTGAATGGAGTAGCCACTGGAGTACTGGCACCGGTGAATGGAGTAGCCACTGGAGTACTGGCACTGGTGAATGGAGTAACCACTGGAGTACTGGCACCGGTGAATGGAGTAGCCACTGGAGTACTGGCACCTGTGAATGGAGTGGCCAATCTACTTAGGGGCAGTTCATCTGCACTATCATCACTATCTTCAGCTTCAGTAAATGGAGTAGCCACTGGAGTACTAGCACTGGTGAATGGAGTAGCCACTGGAGTACTGGCACCTGTGAATGGAGTGGCCAATCTACTTAGGGGCAGTTCATCTGCACTATCATCACTATCTTCAGCTTCAGTAAATGGAGTAGCCACTGGAGTACTGGCACCGGTGAATGGAGTAGCCACTGGAGTACTGGCACCTGTGAATGGAGTAATCACTGGAGTACTGGCACTGGTGAATGGAGTAGCCACTGGAGCACTAGCACCGGTGAATGGAGTAGCCACTGGAGTACTGGCACTTGTGAATGGAGTAGCCACTGGAGTACTGGCACCTGTGAATGGAGTAGCCACTGGAGTACCGGCACCTGTGAATGGAGTAGCCACTGGAGTACTGGCACCGGTGAATGTAGTAGCCACTGGAGTACTAGCACCAGTGAATAGAGTAGCCACTGGAGTACCGGCCCAGGTGAATGGAGTTACCACTGGAGTACTGGCACCTGTGAGTTGAGTAACCACTGGAGTACCGGCACTGGTGAATGGAGTAACCACTGGAGCACTGGCACCTGTGAATGGAGTAATCACTGGAGTACTGGCACTGGTGAATGGAGTAGCCACTGGAGCACTAGCACCGGTGAATGGAGTAGCCACTGGAGTACTGGCACCTGTGAATGGAGTAGCCACTGGAGTACTGGCACCTGTGAATGGAGTAGCCACTGGAGTACCGGCACCTGTGAATGGAGTAGCCTCTGGAGTACTGGCACCGGTGAATGTAGTAGCCACTGGAGTACTAGCACCAGTGAATAGAGAAGCCACTGGAGTACCGGCCCAGGTGAATGGAGTTACCACTGGAGTACTGGCACCTGTGAATTGAGTAACCACTGGAGTACCGGCACCGTTGAGTGGAGTGACCAATCTACTTAGGGGCAGTTCATCTGCACAATCATCACTGTCTTCATCTTCAGTTGTTGCTATGAAAGCAAATAAATTATATAGACTTATTTGTGGCAGATCAAAACATTCTTCAAAGTCAATAAACAATTTCAAGGTACATGGTGACAAGAACTTACATGGTTGCCAAACAATAAAGCTTGAAAATAATAAAGTTTATCAGTTTTGTTCTTCCTCACTTCAAATAGAAAGAAGTTGCTTTCTAGTCTCAGGAAATATACCGCAATAAATAATACCACATCATGGCTGTATAAATAAGTTACATTGCTGTGATAAATTTCCTCCATCACATAAAGTTAACCCTGTTCTCAATAATACGTTTGTTATTAAATTGTTTTTTTCACAGAAATATATAGAGGGGCCTAAATAACAAAAACAAAAATTTTCAAATGTGAACACTTACATTATTATTACAGAATGTTGTTTAAATGTAACTTATCAGTTCTCACTTACATGCACTCTCCTCCAACTCAATGGCTTTTCCCCTCCACCAAACCTTCCCCCATCGCATCTTCACTGTACTGTTTTTTTCAAGTGGTGGCCTGTATTTTAGATGTCGGGAATGAACAACATTCCTGCTTCCATCCGACCACAGTACAAGAACATCCATATTTCTGTAAAACAAAATATATACATTATGAGCTAATATGAACAACTGAACTAGACCGGTTTCATAGACCGGACCAGAGTATGCAGAGTAAAGATGTAGAAAAGTATCAAGTCAATAACATTAACAATAACAATGTCTGTCTGTAAGTGTACTGTAAGTGTTGTTTACTTTAAAACATTTAACTTAACATTAACAAGCAACAACCACATTAGATCCCAAAACACTAATCACTGATTAAGGTATGGCTTACATTTAAAGGCACTGAACACGTTTGGTAATTGTCAAAGACCAGTATTCTCATTTGGTGTATCCCAACATATGCATAAAATATTAAGCCTGTGAAAATTTGGGTTCAATTGGTCATCGAAGTTTCAAATGATGAAAGAAAAAACACCCTTGTTGTACAAATTTGTGTACTTTCAGAATAATTTCAGATAGGAATAAAAACTTCTTGCTAGAACTAAGTTTTTATTATTTTAGTGAGAAATTACCTCTTTCTCAAAAACCACGTTACTTCAGAGGGAGTCGTTTCGTACAATGTTTTATACTATCAACAGCTCTCCGTTGCTCGTTACCAAGTAAGTTTTTATGCTATTTTGATTATACCAAACGTGTACAGTGCCTTTTTTTAACAAGCAATGACATGACAATTGACATGTATGTATCTCCATACATCATTACAATTAAATCTATGTATTAAGTAGTACAGTAGTACTACATACTATACGGTACTACCATGGAGGTTCTACCTCCATGGTACTACAAACTAGTTTGTAGGCCTACATTACAATTTACAGTAGTCACTCATGATGTACATATTGTCACTGTCACTGTCAGTGTGTGTGAGTCTACGTACTGACTGGACAACAACTGGGTTACGTACGTCAAACTATCGATTTCTGAGTGCATTAATGCTCGACGTAAACTAAATTTAAGTCGCTAATTTAAGTCACAAACGAATAGTAGGAAGTCATCAGCAAATGGTCAAGAGATTACCAATTAGATTAAAGTTTGAAATAGTACTTACAAAAAGTTTCCCTTTCATCAACTTCGGAAGGTTTGGTGAAGGGTTACTCCGCCATTTTCTTGACGACCGAAGGTACCCGACTGGCGTGCACAAAGTGCATAATGCCTGTGCATAATGCCTGTACGTAATGTTTTGGTTGAGTCTAGTTACAAGACTCTAACAAAGTGACACGCATGCGTACGAGTTGTTTGTAGTTAGGTCACTTTGTTATAACCCAGCGCGTAACATTTACATTTTCACAAAGTGACCTAACTGGATGCGTCGTTTTGTGAAATTTTTTTCCCCATTTTTCCAGATGTGTCGTTTTTTCGGATAAGCTTAATTAGCTAATTAGGCAAGTACTCTCCACCAAATTTTCACAGATTGAAGCTTTTGATGTTTTTGTCCAGTTTCCTTGAAAAATGTAATTTTGCAAAAAGTTCAGTAAGGTCGGTTCGTGGTACGCGCGACGAATTTTGTTGGTATGTGCTTAGTTGGTTGAGAGGAACTATTGTGCATACCCCAGAATTCGTACACAGCTTCAATAAGGATCCCACAGTGAGAAAAAGCTGCTCACAATCTTCATAGTTCTTATCTGGATTACTGACGTTCCTTCTCCCACTTCTCTCTCTGAAGTACTTCAGTGTGCCAACGTCATGCGCAGACTTATTGTCATGCAATACATTACAGATCATCTGGAACAAAGTGAAAAAAAATTGAGTACTACATAAAACACAATTTGTATATGAAAAATGATTGGAATTTTTTTCAGTCTTTTCAAGAAGTGCTTGCTTTATAACAACCAGTCACTTGCATACGAGGCACCGGCAGCGGGGCCGTTGCCGCCCCCCCCCCCCACTTTTGAAAATGTAGTCATTTTGCCCCCCCTATACAAACCTTTACATTTCTCAAATTAATCTTATTCATAACCATAGAGATAACAAAAAACAGCAACTAACGCCAAATGTAGGCGAGTTGCCATCCCTAGACAATAGATTATAATGGCCACGATGCACATTTCACCAGTCCTGCAGTGTGAGTCAGCGCTGGGCCATAACCAGCACTCACGAGACTAGCGATCGGGTGTAAAAATAGGCTGACTTTATAGCGGGCTGCGTGGTTCAGATAAATCATGTGAACTTATTTTTTTGAAAATGCTCAATAACGGCCAAATTTGACGGTTTATCTTAGGGATTTAGTCTACTCTACTCCTGGAAGACCTTCAGAGTCAGGTGCATGATGTGTGGGTGTATTTTGTATCCCAAAACAGCCCAACATATCCGGTGAGTGCCTACATACCTATGTTGTGCAAATAGAAATAAAATACATAGGAAACAAAATTGCCCCCCCCACTTTTCAAAGTGTTCCGCCGCCGCTGATTGGAGGGGGAATGACATCAAAATAAGTAACATGGAAAAATAACAATATAGTTGAGAGGTGGACATTTATATTAGAAACAAAGTGTTGTATGACAAAATAAATGTGTGTATGTGGAGGAGGGGGGGGGGTATCGTGTGTGACCTTTTAATATTAGATAATTTCTTACATTCAAGAAGGCCGTTTTTGCGTGCCACATTAGACCAAGAAAGGGGTAGAGGTGGTCAAATCGTTGTGCTGCTGTATGTACTCCAGCTCTGAGATCTTTAGCACCAGCTAGCCTAAACCTTGTGAGCTGATCTCCCCCATCTGGCACATGGATTTTTTGAGGGGGTCGGCTGGATCTTCTATTTTTTTGTGGGAACCAGGTTAATCTGGCTTTGAACTCGCAGTGAAAGGTCACCTCCTGGTCAACTTCAGTCATTGTATCCTCCTGTGGATAAAATTAACAAACAGCTAATTTTGTATTGTTATTTTTTGCATAAAAAAATGGTCGCACCTTTTGTTTAAGTCACCAATAAAAAACATCTGAAATGTTTGTTCTGTTTCTTTTCATTTTGGAAAAATCTTAATGAAGCCTGCGGTAGTCAAACTAACAAAGACATAGTTCAGATTGCGTCCAAGCATGTAGTTTTGTATTTCTTATGATGCACAAAGCTGGAAACCTCCTGAATTGTAACATATGGAAGGTTCTGGGTGTATAGCACTAGAATACGGGGAACACAGGCCGGACTCACATAATAATTCATGAATTTTCACACTCAGCAAATGTAAACCCTGAAAATGATCTGCGCAGTTGTCAATCTTTAATACTGATAATCATTCATACCATAAACACCCGTTTTCTCCAAGTAGAGATCCGTTGTTGTTGTTTTGGGATGACTTTTTTCGGATGGTTCCTCAGGGACGTAGATATCTTGAATCCACTTTTCATATGTGTCAAGAATTTTGAAACAAAATTCAGTGCTGTAGGTTTTCCCAGCCCAATTTCGGCAAATGAGTAGCCAAATACATGTCACGCATCATTCTATTTCGCGCGAAACAGGCCTAAAAGCAATAATTTTTTCTTACAACATGTGATAAAACAAAAATGTTTTAATATACTGGAACAGCAATCACCTTCGCAGCATGCAGCTTTTCAAATTTATTAATTTACAAACAGCGAGGTGGCGGCTAAGAACCAACTAGAGTAAAGTAGTGAGGACAAAAGGACTGGCCAATGTGAGAAAATTTAAAGGGTGGATTACGGTAGACCTACTGTTGGAATTTGTTGGTAATATTGGCATGCCCTGCAGTTTAATTTTTATTATTTCTTTTTACTGGGCCTTCTAACAGAACAAAAGTGTGTTACATTTGTTTTAAAATAACTTCGGGTAGAAGGCCCAAGAAAATAACAATACAAAATGGCAACGCAGGGCTAGGATTTGCCAATATTACCCAAAAATTCGTAAATTTACTGACAAAGACCGTTTTATCCCAAAATGGGGGCCCTCATTTACGACAGTCAAGCCGTTTTATACGCAAACAAGTTTTATTGTCTTGAGACTAACCTCTTTCTTTGCTGATGAGCGGGCGAGTAGGATTGTGAATAACTGCTGTAATCGCCCATGGCGCCGATTTTTCTGATATAAGAGCATGCCGTACACGGTACAAATGACCGGTACTTTCACATCTTCGCAAGTGTCGACGCCAGCAGTCACAGCCGTCATAAGTACATCCAGAAAAATGGGGCACCTTTGAAATGAACAATACAAAATATATAAAGAAAAAAAATATAAATATTTTTTAATCCAGCCTGTTAAAACCTTTCATTTTCACATGTCGTCAGCGGTCCCACGAAGTGACACAAATGTCAAACGGAAGGAAACTGACATTTTGTAGAAAAACGCCTTTGAAAGACATGCACTTTTTAAAAAATGCTTTTAAATTGCATTTTATAGTCGCTTCATTAAATTTTTAACACGTACTTAAAGCTTATATGTCAAAATACTTATTTATCTCATTATTTAGCTATATTTATGTGTAATTAAAGCGTTATTTGTTCATAAAGATTGATGTCACTTCGTGAAAACGCTAAATCCGGTTTCTTACATGTGCGCGCAGTTGGTGTCACGTCGTGAAAACGCTAAATCCGGTTTCTTACATGTGCGCGCAGTTGGTGTCACTTCGTGAAAACGCGGAAACATGCGTTACACAATGCTGTGTTACGCCGAACACCGTCGTAAAAACTGGTACCCGCTACCTTAAAATTACTTTTTCTCCCAAAGTCTCTTAAAAAAATTGATAAAAGTGTAGTTTTATGATTACAACGAAAGATCTCTATAAATTATTCAATGCAGTATTTTTTGCCATGCTTTCTAAAAATATTGTGATGTCTTTATTATTCAATACAGTAATTACAACATTCTTGGGATCCTCGACTACCAAAAAAACACATCACGGATTTCAATCGTTGGTATGATTTGAAACTCTGGACTAATAAAAAGTGAATCAACTCAATTATAAAAAATAAAATACAATGAAAGAAACACACTTCTCAAAGTAATCTCTGTTACACAATGTTGTGGTTTTTTTTAATTTTTTGATAAACACAACAAATTAACAACATTAGTATTATATTAGGATTGGGAAATTTTGTTAAATATTATATGAAGTTTATCCTGGCAATAATAACAAGTTTAAGTTCATAAGTTCATCATATTTTCATTTTCTGTACAAGTTATAAATAAAAGTCCATTAAGATGTTAGCTGTTAAAGATGTTAGCTGTTAAACCATACAAAAATATCACACTGAGTTTCGGTGGTTAAAAAAAAGAAGAAAAAAAAAGGAAATAAACAAAAACTGAGAATTTAATAATAAATATTTGTACAAAAAAACATGTACTCACACCCTTCTATTTTACACGCTGTTTCATGAATTACAGCATTCCTTATATTATACTATATCGTGTTGCCACTATGCCCGTTTCACATCCTAATAATAATAATAATCATAACAAAAAACATTTATCTAGAGCTTCATACGAAGCGCCCCACTGGTTTTTAATAAATTAATTTGTGCCATGCACAGCTTTATATTAAATAATTTATTGTTCACATATTACTTTCAAAAACAATGGTTCAATATAATACAGATAAACAGTTTTTAAGGGAGGGAATAGGCCTACCTTTGGTAGTTAATCCAAAAATTAATGACCATCAAAAATTATTCAATAAAGAGCACAGGAGAGCTGTTGATAATTTCAATCTGAAGGCTTAAAAGCTTTTCTCAAGCATCTGAAAGCACACAATTCTAAGCAACAACGGTTTGTTTTTTCTTTCATTGTTTTCATGCAACTTTGATGTCCACTTAAGCCCAAATTTTCACAGGTTTGCTTTTATGCATATTTTGGGATACACCAAGTAAGGATACTGGTCTTTGATCATTACCAAAAGTATACCCTGCCTTTAAGAAAATAATATGAGATTTGGGGATTTTTGTCCCAATGCATAAAATTTGTTATGCAGGTGAAAATATACTTGGGCTCGAATTCTCAAAGCACTGAATGAGTTGTCCAGTATTACCATAGTAATTTGTATTGTGATGTCACACTTTGCCCAGCAGTTAAGATTGACTCAGACATAAGAGCTGTTAGCTCTATAAGAAATCGAGCCATACAATCTTGTTTTTGTTGCAGAATGAGGTATGCTGTGAAATATTACTCATGATTTGAACTTATCATTGTCTATTACTAGCATGTTGCATTACCACAACAAAACCTTGATATATATACAAAATACCAACGACACATGAAAGAACCAAAACTCCATTCATTTCATTCATGCACCACCAAAACAACCTAAGTTAAATGATAAAACAAAAGATTAATTTTAACATAAAAAAAACAAATTTGTCATAATAAATTAAAAGGAATAAATCAAAAGTCATCAACATGTACATTGAAGTATGGTTTGTATTGCAAATTAACCAAGCAGAATTACACAAATCGCTATGTGGGAGCAAAAGAGTTGGCAAGCATTTCAAAGCTTTGTTCAATAGGGGTCGTAATCTCCTGAACAATGAAAGTTTGACGCTGATCTTTCTACTTGTGAATTTGGGATCATCACTAGAGTCTAGTGTTTGATCTTAACATACTCTTTAGAATTTGAAACAATTTATCATTCTGGGATAATATTAAATTTACTGTTTATGGGTTTGGTAACTGCAGCTAGTATTTTTTACTGTTTCTATTATAATATAATTTGTCTTGGATGTGTTCAAAATGAGTAAATTTTTCAACCCTACACTAACTCTATTTAGGTTAAGGGCTGAACATTAAACAGTTTCCATTTTATGAAGTTACAGTTGTGTCAGTCATCAATAACTGCCCTGTAGGTTGTTTGTTAAAAAACATTGAGAATGGTTGGAGACCCAGGATGGAACCAGGAAGTACCCCCTTAATGGTGGCTGGTTTGGAAACGTTGTTTCCTATACATGAACATTGTAGGCTCTGTTGCAAGCTGGTTAACTTCAAATTGTTATAAATGAAATGAAAAGACAACCACAAAGCCTGTTAGGTGTAGCCGAAACATGTTGGTCTAAAAAAAGATACTTCAACATAATCAGTAATCACATTGTCTACTACTCGGGAGCAGTTACTCAGGATTAAACGACATCGCCTTTATCTTGGATCAACAGTTGGCTGGCTATCATTAGTTACAACCCAGTGAGCGAAATAATCATCTCAATGTCTACCATCCAAACCTGTAAACTTAACCGTAGTACAGGTGTATGCAGAAGAAGAAGTCATTGAGCACTTCTAAGGTGAACTTAGAATTTTGGGATCACCGGCTAGTCTGCGGAAATGAAACCTGAAAAACAAAACAAATTCCAAAATCAAAAATTAAACAGGGTTCAAACTGTGTAAGTGTATCATCTCACTTGAATTAAATATAAAAGTACACCCTTGTACAACCTACAGCTATCTATGTACAAAGTTATCAAAGACCCGATACTAGTGCATTTTGGAATGCAGGAAAATCTTTTTTAAATGTATAAAGTTTGAACAATTCGGACAACAATGCCTTAACTGAATAAACAACTGACATTGCAATAAAAGACATATTCATAAAGAAGTTAAAGTATAGGCTATAGCAATAAGCATTATAAACATACCTTTTTGGGGGTTGTAAAGTAAAGCCATTGGTCCCGTGTGTAGTTATAAAAGCTATCAAAAGAAGGGGTTCACCCCGGTGTTTCTGGCGCTAGTGGCAAAGCGTACATCTTATTCGAAGGCTGCACAGACTAGTACTAATAACACTTGTTTAGATAGTATAAAAGTAGTCTACTACCACACTAGAAACTAGTTATAAACTTATTGGAAGGGGTATGGACTCATGAGTCATAGTCATGGAGGTTCAAAACCACATGCCAACATACACAGAGCAGTCATGCAACACACTTCTTCCAGTGAACAGTAAATAACACCAAAGAGAAATATCATAGAGAATTGACGAATGATAACACACACTTACACTGTCCTGCTGTAGTGTAACAAACAGTAAACCAATACAAAGTCAAGTTTATTGCCTGTTTGCAGCCTACTTTGTACATACAATACATAGCCTTATGCTTTGTTTACAATTTGACGATAGGGAATACGACTACGTACGAAGGCCTACTTCAAATGCTTTATTTAATATTAAATAGGCTATTTTAATCGTACCACTAAATAAAGTACCAAAGTCTATGTATTATAAACGGTACTTGGATGTTTGTTTGAAGAGTTTTCATTCACTCGTTAACTATAAAAAGTAAAAGAAAATATCGTTCAATACTTACTAACTCCACACACGTTAACAGCCCGCCATGCATCCGTGTGATGTGTACGTTACCAAGCACACTTTGCACATGCGCGGCTCTTGTTCCCAAGAAGATAAACAAAATGTGCATATGAAACGTGAGGGGTTCGATCAACCTTTGGGTATGAGTCTACTTGGTGTCAGTTTGTGAAAACGCAAATAGCGTCAAAAACGTAAAAGCGTTAATTACTATAGCAACGATTTTTTCGACTTTTAAACTCAGTGAGAATGAAGATTCCTTTCAAACCTAACCAAATATGTAAAAAAAAAAAAATCAAAAAAGGGTCAAATTTTGACATTCGTGTCACTTCGTGGGACCGGTGACGATGTTTGTAAATTATAATTTTTATCAATAATAATCACGCAAGAAAATAAAACGTCAGTTTCTGTGTGCTAATATTAATGTCAACAATAGCAGGTTGATGTCCGATGATTCTTAGGCTCATCTGCAACAGTACTACATAACAAGGCCTATGTTTGTGTTGATCTAGATTTTTACATTTCTGAATACTTACTTGTCTTTCAGTTCCTCAAGAACATCTCGCCAAGCGAAGTTTGCGTGTTGTGCATAGTGGCAGCCTTTTAAAATGGACCCATTAGCCACAGGACAGCCTGGACTGCAACATTGCCTAACCTTTCATAGGCATAGATGTTTTGCTGCCCGTGTCAGCTGGTTGACGCTCCAAAATGAGGTAGCTATGGCCTTGGGATCCTTAGTTGAAACTGCAGTTTCAATTCTATGGCGCTCATCTTCTCTCAAATGAGTTCTGCTCAGACTTGAATACTGTGCACCATCAAATTAAAAATAAGAGCAGAAATAAATACGGGTAAACATAATCGTGCCACTGAAGTATATTTTATCAGTGGCGGAAAGTATGCTAAAATTCGTTATCAAGAATTAAAAGTCTGTTTTATTACGAATTGAGTAATCTGTTATAACGAATCAAGTAATTAATAACGAATTAATAATTCGTTATTATGAATAAATTAATCTTTTATAACGAATTAAAACAAATTAACAATTGGCCTATGGGAGTGCGACCATGGCCGTGTGTGAATTGATGACCTCGGCTACGGCTGGAGTACCGAAAGTTCTATATTTAACGTTGTCATTGTATGTAGCCGCAGCCGAAGTCATTAATTCACAAACAGCCGTACAGTCGCACCATGGAGGTAGGCAAATAAATAATTCGTTATAAGGAATTACTTAATTACATTGACAACAGTTATTAGGCCATGGGGCATAGGGCTAAAATGTGCTTTTTCGTGCAACAGGAATGGGGATTACTTGGTTTATTCATGAAAATCAGCAAAATATTCATTCCATTGGATATAATAATGTCCCCAATAAATATACTTGCACATTAAAAAAACAAATAAAGAAAGAGTTCCGATAAAAAACCAGGTTCAAAATTCGCGGACAAGGTTGTTCACGTGATAATTTCAGCGAATGAGCGCTCCCGATATGTCAGGTGCCGTAATTGGCCAATCACGCAGCTCATACTAAGCTCCGTTTGGTAGCTGACAAACCAAGATGGCGTCGCCCTTCGCTACGGCAGTGACAGCGAAACCTGTTAAATTTTCGTCCAAATTTTGCATGATGCATGTTGTCCACAAAACTAAAAGCAATTTCTTTCAATTCAATGATAAAAACTGGGCACGCTTTATTAAATTTGCAAGTAAATGGTTGCTTTATGACTGTAAAGAACGCGATTTACTTGCCGACTGTGCGGTAAAGCTGGGGCTTGATTTTACCGATAGGGCCTACACTACTTCTAGAAACTGTGAGGCTCTCACGGGGGAGCCTTATAGTTTCTAGAAGTAGGGCCTACACGATCCTGCATTGAGGCCAAACCAGAAAGTCCCAACGTTGGCTACCATTATGATTGTTCATGTCGCTTTTGTGACATCAGTAAAGTTGTAATGGTTAATTACACAACAAAGGTTCTTTAGACTGCAATCTTAGAGTAATTTCCAGCACAATGATTCGGATGATCATCAGTTTACTATAGTGATTAGCAAATGATTAGAATTATATGTTTACATGAACGGCCATCTTTTAATCATACCCATAATCCTTACCCACAATGCACCCGTGCGCACGCGCAGTAAGCCTAGTGCAATACTTGTACATGTATATGAGCGTGTAGCTCATGTCGCTGTGGAATGTCCCATTACAAAGTGAACAGGCTGAAGGGGAAGAAGACCGAAATATCTACATCTCATGGTATGTTAATATGATTATTATGTAGTATAAAATTATTATATTTATAGTAAGACTTTAGCCTTAAGTTTAGCCAAAACTTTCATTCAGTTTCAATTGTTCTGCAAACATTGAATCTGATCGTGATAATATAATTCACATACATTGCCATATATCATGATCAAATAAATCATCATGCTTGATTCAAGCAAGTTAATAACAAATTCCTGAAGATTTGGAGGTAGTCATTAATATCAATGATATCTTTAAATTCAATTGACAAATGTACAGCAGCAGACTCGGCACGTCATGCATGAATGTACATTTTATGATTTTGTTTATCTATTTCAAGACTACAATTTATAATACAAATCGTACTATTGCAAGCATGGTCTTTTACTTCTAAAGTATCATGATATTTGGGGATACGTGGTTTATGTCATCAGGCTCATGTCACACCTCATTACAGTTTTTAGGATCCACAAAGAATTCAGAAATAATTGTGTACATTGATGTACAAATATTGACTAAACTGTAGGTGCAACTGTTGGTAATAAAAAGTTTGTTTACCTTGTCGGGGAAGTTGTTTAGAAAACCATGATTTGATATTTGTTACTGAAAAAGACGGATGTTTGCAAAATTGTAAACTCAACACATTTTGAGTTTATTTTTGTTTTGTTGTAGGTTTTTGTGGGGCGGTCATGGTCGTTAATTTTTTTACTAGCAAAGCGTCACCTACAACTATTGAGGCAAAAAAGAAAATTTACACACTGATCTGAGTAGAAAAACTGGTGGCGGAAAAAACCCCACTTTGCCGCATTTTCGGCAAAAAAAATGTGGACATTGTTTTTAACAGTTTCAGAGAAATCCTGGAAGACGGCAACAATTTTGTTTTTTTGCACAGTGTGCATACTATAACTTAAGATGCAAATGTTTACTTGCACAGTTACTGAGTGAGCATTAAATTGCACATTCCATCCCATGATATCCTAAGGCAAAACAAAAATGTAATTTTTGTGTTACATATTTTTTCAATTATATTGTCTGAAAAAATTGGCATAGAAGTAACTGACAGAAAAAAAATACACAAAAATTGTCTGTGTGTATGTTTATGTTTAGACAAAAATGCAATGGTTGGTAGGTAGGAAGAAAATAAATAAATTTTTCATATTTGTTGATTTTTTTTTTGGATTCTTATCACTCAGTTGTTTTTCTTCCCTTCTGTTCTCTTTTAATGCAGATGCCGGGACAGACATGAACGAACTTGATGATGATCCAGTTGTAGTTACAGAAAGCAGTGGAGAGCCCAGCAGGAAGAGAATGTTGCGTTCCTCAGAAGCAAACAGCAGCCAAAGAGACTGGGGCAGGCGACATATGTTTCCTGAAGAGTGCATTTTCTGCCATAGCAACCAATACAAGCGCAGTCGTATTTCAGGAAAGAGGTCAATGGTAAGGCTCGTAAAATGTGAACTCATCAGTGGAGGTCAACTTCTAAAGGCTGCAAAAGCAAAAGAGGATGTACAAATGCTGCATCTAAAACAAGGGGAGGACTTGGTTGCCAGGGAGCTTCAATACCATCATGGCTGCAACAAGAATTTCACAAGATTTCTGAGTAAACCTGGCAAGCCATTGACCCCAGTTCAAAATGGCTATATTGATGCTTTTGACAAATTCAGCCAAGACACCATTAGAAAGTGTCTAGTTATAGGCAAAAAATTCTAACATTGAGTAAACTCAACAATATATTTATCCGCACCATTAAGCAGCTTTAATCTGTGCATAGCTGGGCTATTAATTTAAGTTCTATTTAATTGAGTTCAAATTTGGCTCTGAAATTTTGCATCTATAGGCTTCAACTTGGTTATTATGATAAACCCCTTCCGAGCAGAACATGGCGTATGGTGCAGAGCCAACATTGAGATGGTACCACCAAGCATATTGTACATGTATATAGATTTACTGTTACTTTAAATACGTAGCTTCATAATATTTTCTTGTGCACCGTTTCATAATCATTGCAATTTCCCACTGCCCGTTCATAGAGAAACCAACTATAACATATAGCAGTGTGTAATGAAACTATGTATGAAACTACGATTTACAATTATTTATACTTTCTGAGGCCTGCTTGTTTGTATAAAAAATGCTCTTTAATTTGGCACTTTTTAAAAATGCAGCCAATCACATCCACCTTTCAAATGATTTGTTCTGTTTGTTAAAGCCTACATGAGAACAGTCTGATTACATGAGAATCATAAAACTTTCATTTCTTCACCTAGTTATCTCACGGAATTTGAAACAATGGATTCACTGGTAGATAAAATGTTGTATTTACTTCTCATACAATTTACATTCAATCCGACTATGACTCTTGTGGTATATGTATCTATAGAGAAATATTTAATGTGTCATTGTGTTTGATAGATAATGCATACATGTATAAGTAAAAAACAGTTAAACACTTTTTGCTCTACTAGTGCGACGCTCTAACCAACTGAGCTATACGATCAGATGGAGAAGAATGGATGATTTTAAGTCAATACGCTTCTAGGATGAGAGGATGTTAGAGGAACAGGATTAGAACTGAAGACCTATTGTTTTAAAATCATCCATTCTTCTCCATCTGATCGTTTAGCCATTGAACTGCCCACTGTGGAGAAGAAGTTCAAGGGAGCCATCAATGCCATCTATAGGAAAACGCATTTTTTTTACTTGCACCAATCAAAATTGCACCTGTATAAGATAATAGAAAAGCAGGAGCACATTGTTAGTGTCCACTACTGGAAGCACCACACACCGTTCCCTCATCTAGATGCTGAACAGTCTTTGATGAGAACCCCCGTATAAGTAGCAAAGTAGAAGTTAGCTCAGTTGTTAGAGCGTCGCACTAGCAAAGCGCAGGTTCCCAGGTTTGAATCCTGGATAATCAGTGATTTTGTCACTGTTTGTCATCTATGTGTGGTTGACATGTTTATATTTTATTTAAAGCACAATCATTTTTTTAATGAAAGTCCTAATTTCCACCTTGTAATGTTTTCTTTATGCTTTCAACCTATACCTGTAAATATAGCTAATAGTACACATTTATCAAACTTGAAAGCTGTACATTGAATAATGATATAAATTATATTGTAGTATCATAAACATATTTCATTTTCTCAATTATTTATATCTGTCTGCCTTATCCTGGCATGTATGCATCATGTATTTGAACATGGAAACGAAAGCAAAAGTAACAGTACTCTTAAACACTGTTATCATGCAAGCAGTTTCCATGACATGCGTAATGTATACATGTTGTACTGCTTTAAATAGGCCTAATTAAGTTGAAAATGAATCTTCTAAAAAGTAAAAAGAGTCAGCAGTCATTGCCATTCTTCAAATCAAAGAAGATGAACTGATCATAGAAGTTAGTGAGAAGTTAATTTTTTTTAAAGTAAAATAAAAATGATTTATTTGCTGCACAACATGTGTTTCAGCTGCGGTGGACCATGTTTTCAACTTATCACTATGACTATCTAGATACAAAAATATCATGTTTATTGGTGTATTTCAGTGAAAAGGTGGTCTCCAAACAATACCACAATAAATTTTGTTCACTTCACTCCTCAAACTATCCAGAAATAAAAGAAAATGCAGTAATGTATTGTTGATGTTACTTGCATTTCAGTAACGTATAGTTGATGTTATTTGTTTTCAACTTATCGCTATGACTATCCAGATACAAAAGTGTCATGTTTATTGGTGTATTTCAGTGAAAAGGTGGTCTACAAACATTACCACAATCAATTTTGTTCACTTTACTCCTCAAACTATCCAGAAATAAAAGAAAATGCAGTAACGTATAGTTGATGTTACTTGTAATTCAGTAACGTATAGTTGATGTTATTTGCATTTTCATCAAGTGCGCGTTAAAAATTAATGAGCACCCTCGGTGTCTGGGGACATGGTGTTTCTTGTTTAGGAGCACACCCCCAACCCATCTATAGCAATTTTAAGTAATCCCCTGCGTTGTTGCACGACATTGTCAAATTGAGCACATTTTAGCCCTATGCCCCATGGCCTGTATGGGATTATTAATAACAAATTACTAATTATATATTTGGTTTGTGGTAACACCATGATTTTGTTCTTTGAGAACTTGTCTTGCTTTTTATTCTACTGCTGCAGAGTAGAATATTCGGAATTCGGGAGACTTCTCAGTTCTGAAAAGAACTGTCCTGCTTATTAACTACTACATGGGCGGGAGGTAGGAAATCGGGCAGGACTACTACTTTCTCTATGTGGATAGAGGGGACTTCTCGTTAATAACTACACTGCCTCGGAGTGAGTCTAAATAGGCATTATATTACAACTTACTAATTACCAATTACTAATTACTAATTTTTACTATCAAGATATAAACAAATCTGACGTGTTCTTTTCGAAATCAGACATAACTGGGCATGCCCATAAAAATGCAAACTTAATAACACCAACAAAACCACCATTAAAACTTAATCCCAATGTGCCGCGCCTTTGATTTCATTTAAAATTAATATTTTTGTAGGCCCTATATGCGTTCTCTCCTCTAAACAAGGTCAAGGAATCATTTGACAAGAACTTAGAGTGGAAAGGTGTGACTTGTGAAGTCCTACTCACCTGACTTCCGTGTAAGCTGGCTGCTTCTGTAGTTTCCCCAAATTGTTTATGCAAGTTCTTAGGTTCGTCTTCCTTTTCTGTGTTGGCACCTTCCGCTGACGCGCTGTCTCATCATCTTTTAGTTGGTGATGAGGACTAATGGGGCTCTCATCTTTTGCCGTTTCATCCTCGCTGGGCCGTTTTGATGGAAGCAAAATCTGACGAGTAGGCCTAGGCGATAAAAATTTTCTTCCAAAATCAGATGGTGATGTCAGATTAACTTTTGACAGGTTTTCTCTGGCAGTCTCCAGATACACATCGAAGGCAGATATTCATCTTACACAGTTGCGGCATATGAAATCGTGCCACGCAGAAGGCCTACAAACCAAATTGTACTTCAATAAGGATTGGTATAACCTTTTCTTCTGCCCAATACTATGATTTGAGTGTGTCTCACGCGATTATCCCTTTTTAAACACAAAATGCAGGTGTCACCAGCAACAGAGACAGAACTTCTCATCTTGTTGGATATAGACTAGCACGATCTGCCCAATTCGTATTAAGTCATAAAACTAGCGGTGAGGTGTTGCGTGACAAAAAAATGAAAACGTAAATTTTTATACGCACGCAATTCAAAGGCTATCCCATCAATGCTAGCCAATCAAAGACACGGATCGCAGTTTCCCTCCCAGGGGTTAGAGTTGTATGCATAGCTAGCGGGCGATACGGCGCGCTGCCCATTGTAGGGAGGCTGAGCCAGCCCCGTATTCGCAGAAAAACCAGTCGCGTATTTAGAAAGTAGAACACATGCAGTAAAGGGAGGTGTACAAATGGCTCATTTCTGTTGGCGATTTTGTTATTTTATTCAAACGAAAAATTAAAAATTGGCAAAAAGTTAGAGTTTTTTATTTTGTAATATTAAAATCATATAACAGAAGGTCATTTGAAAGCATTACAATTTATTAAAAATTAATACGGAAAATGTAATACAGAGACAGAGTGAGTGCATGCATAATGTCAATTTATACGCTGTTCAAATAGTAAACATGTTTTGAAAATAATTTGTACCCTTTGTTGTGATTAAAAATGGAATTTTTATCCCAGAATCTTGAAGACCCATACCCAGGGCATACCACATTTTTGAGCTGGGTAATTTGGGTCACTAACAAGTGGTTTATTAGCCACAGTTATACTGATGCCATTTACCATGTATAACATGCACAAATGCCTAGTAGAGTCAACTACTTCTTGTAAAGAATTTGTACCCTTCGTTATGATTAAAAATATAATTTTTCTCCCAGAATTTTGAAGACTGATACCCAGGGCATACCAAATTTTTGAGCTGGCTAATGTGGGTCACTAATTAGTGGTTAATTACGCACACCAATACAATGGAAACGTATCGCCACCATGTGAATACAAAAAAAAATTCCCTCTCTCTCTTATCATGTAGTTAAAAGACAACAGCGAGTCCCAAATACACGATAAATTTCAGTGTACGTACATTGTAACTTTTCCTTTAACTTATCAAAAAAAGCTTTCACAGAATGTTTCATCAAGCTTGGTTTCAATAACTAATCAAGCACGTCTCACAATTGTTGTTTTATACATAATGCTTGACAAAGAAATGGTATGCAAATAACATTTAGAACTCTTTAGAGTTTAAGATTAAAAATTCTACGAAGCGTATTGCCACTACGTGAAAACAAAAAATCTCTCTCTAATCACGTACATACAAGATAACTAATCGTGTTCCAAATACACTATACGTTATCGTGTACGTGCATGGTAACTTATTCTTTAACTTATCATGTACGTACATATAAGTCCAAACCCTTTGTGTTCGTACACGATAAGTTTGGACTAGCGATAAGAGAGAAATTAAAAATTTATTTGGCGGCAAATGACTTCGAAAGAAAACAAATTTTTTACTAATTTCCTTCATTGAACGAGGTTTCTATATTCAATCAAGTTAGTTTTTGAAAAAGAAAAGGTCTGCAAAATAATTTTAAAATGGTATGAAAGCTGTTTTCACTTTATAATAATGTTATTATTAATATATATGGGTCATTCTTCAGTAAGTGTCTCCTTTCGTGTCCCGATTTTTTAACGCCGTATAGATAGCAAATCCGTGATTTATTGAAATGTTTTGTTGGGGATTTATGTTAACAAACACAATTTTAATAATAAATGACCACCAAAAGTGAAGATTAAAGTGTCAAATATTATTTATTTTCTTCGGCGTTAGATGTCAACCCCCGGAAAACCCATGTCCCGATCGCACTATGTGAAACGTCCTATTGTTGTATTTATTTTGTGGAGGGAATTTTCTTCACAAAAATACTTTAAAACGCTGGGTATTTATTACTTAAATCTATTAAAACCCTCAAAATTGGCAAAGATAGACCATTTAAGACCTACATTTTATGGTTTTTGCCGGAAATATTTGTCCCGGGGATTTAGGTCAGATACCGTCACAAACCTTTGCAGCGCCCTCCAGAGTTGACACAAACAGAATATAAACTTTAGTCTGGTTCCCAGACCCAAAAATCTCCGACTAGGCTCTGTCGAATTTAGGGTCCGGTATCACCCAAAATCACGTGACCAAAAAGGAGGAATTCCTCCTTTTTCGAAGTTATCCGAAATGTTCCGAACGTGTTGTCGTCAACATTCGGACAGTATCGTTGATGGTCGGGCATTTCCGTGTGTTTACGGTTGCATTGTAAACAGAATCCATGGAATCATAATGTCAGTCCTGTCGGCCGTAGATCCAGGAGTTTTTGAGTTTACGCTCAAGTCAAAGCTAGCTGGCCTTGGCCAATATCAATACCAGGCGTAATGCCAGCTATTATAATTTAAAGCCAATGCAGGCGTTGTGCCTAAAAAAAGCGATTACAGAGGATACTCCCGCAGTTTTCAGATACATGTTGTAAGTAGGGAACCGCACACAATCAATGTCAAACGTTTTCTTACTCAGCATCTGATTGGTTAGGAATCAGAGTACAGTTAGTTTGATGCACAGTCTGACCAATCACGTTCGGGCTCTCATTTTACAAGCGAGTCATACCGGACATTTCGATACTGTTTCGAGTTTCCTTAAAAAAACCGAATATAGTAAAATACTAGATGAATAGCGTATAACGAAAATTATTCTGCCCAATGTCGTTAACTATTAAAAAAATGACTTTTACGGAGACCCTTATTTCTGCACAAAATCCGTTATGTTCTTGGTCTCATATTTCTTTATTTGTACCACAGAAAATTGTTTCATAGATTTTTTAGGTATAACGCAACATTATTGTTTAGCTGTGTGAAGGTTTTTTTTCGTTACATAGTTTAATTTTCCCGAAATGAATTTTTGAAAAAGTGGTCTCCAAGCTCATTATTTATGCAAAACCGCGACGGTCATGCATACGCTACAAATGAAAGAAAGCTCTTTTCGGACCCCTGCTGCGTACTGACTGAATAGCTTCTGATCAGGTGCAGATATGGTTTCCCTGGAGATGACCCCCGACCCTAACAAGTTGCGTCATGCTCTATTTTTAACCGTGGGTGATACAGAGCTGCCAACTAGTACGGATTTTCCGTATTTCATACGGAAATCAAACAAGAATACGGAAGTACGAATTTGCGTTTCAAAATACGGATTTGGAAAAATCTGATCAAACTTTTAATTTTACGCAGAACCTACCTACGAAGCCTAGCAAAACAGCATTATCATACAGCGTACTGCAAGCATGGTTTAACTACAGGCTAGGCGCTAGCAGGACCGAAACGCCATTCATAATATTTGCGTGCGTCGCTTCTGCACTGGTTCCCAAAACACTGGTCGCTCTACACATACATGTAGGTGTACCAGTGATACTGCCATGCTGCCCAGTGTTTTGACGTGACCACATCACATGTACTTTCACGTGCGAGTACGGGGGCCCCCATACATATAAATAAAGTCATTAACAAGTTATTCCTTTGTTTACAAAAACAAGAGATTTGTCAATTTATTTCATTTTAGAAAAAATAAAAGAATTTGTGATGGAGAGAGGTGAAAGACTACGTTTGTTCTTCTTTTACGTGTGTGTGTGTGTTTGAGAATTATTTGTCTTCAACTGTATTGTTTGGAATGGAATATAGCGGTGTAACCCCGAGGTTGCTGGTACCTGGAAATGTGTACCCATTGATCTGCATTATACAGACTGGAAAAGAAATAGATCGTTCCCAGATTGTCGAGTAGTAGTTGGAACGATGATGATAATAAAGCATGCCCTGGGGACGAGCTTGTACTGCACATGGCTTTGGTCTAGGAACATGTGTTGTATTGCGGTACTGCGGTAATATACAACGGATTGTTTGCCATTGTTCGCGTAGCAGTTTTTTCTGTGGATTGATTACGAGGATTCTGAAAATGGCTTCAAAATCAACTGTGAAGAGTGCCAGAAAGCAGCCTTTTAAAGGGGAATATACCAAGAGGTGGTCATGTATTTCACCATCTAGAAGGGATGAGTATAGCGCGAGGTGTACACTCTGTTCGGCCGACTTTTCCGTTGGCCACGGAGGTGCAAGTGACATTCAAACCCATATTGGATCAAAGAAACACAAGTCTGTCGTTGAATCATCAAAAACTACCGGTAACATCACCAGCTTCCTAAAGCCAACAGACTTTTCAGTCATCGCGGCAGAAACGCTGATGACCCAATTTTTGATTGAACATAATGTGCCTTTTGCTGCCGCTGACCACTTGACGGATCTTGTAAAAAAAATGTTTCCAGACAGTTTGATTGCGTCAAAGTTTGCTTCACGTCGGACCAAGACAACCGCCATTGCAAGAACCTTGGGTCAAGAAGCAAAAGGTGAGTTGAAAACCGGAAAAAATGTATTCATAGTATTAATCTGTGCTTGTGATTGTGCATAAATTATTGGCCAGGGAGGAGGTGGGTATTGCGGGGTGGGTATTGCGGGGTGGTTCTTTGTTTTTTTATTTAAATGCGACATAAACATAAGCTATATTTAAAAACTAAATGTATTGTAGGTGGCATGTCGGGTATATGACCCATGCCATTTTTTTTTAGGGGGGGGGGTGGTGGTGAGGGTATTTTTTGTATGCTGCTTTTACTTTAATAAATGGTACTATTGGTAGAATCTTGGGCAGGATCAAACAAAACTAACGAGTATATTTGTAGTTGTACCGATATGCAGGTGAAATGCATGCACTCGAAGATCTAGATGAGTAAGGTACATTGATTTGATGCACTGCACACAATTTAGTGCTTTTATAATAGTCTCATGTTTTATCATTCTGTAAACAGCTGACATCCTGAGGAAAATGCGGCAAGGGCCATTCTCTTTGTCAACCGACGGCTGATCGTGGTGCAGAGGAACAGCTATATCCCATCATCGTGCGATACTATGATTCTGAAGTGAATAGAGTTCTGAGTTGCCTACTTCAGATAGCCACAACAAAGGAAAGGTCAACTGGGAAGAATATCTTCCTACTGTTGGACAGTGTTATGAAGGAAAACAATATTCCATGGCAGAACGTCGTTTCCTTTTCAGCAGACAATGCAGCAGTTATGATGGGAAAATTTAGTGGTGTGGCTTCCTTTGTGAAAAAAGAAAACCCAAGTGTCTTCATTCTTGGATGTCCTTGCCACCTCCTCCATCTCGCCGCAGAGAAAGGAGCAAGCCAGCTGCCGTTCACACCAGTGGATCTTTTGGTACGAATCTTCTATTATTTGGAGAAGTCTAGCAAGCGACACAAGGAGTTTAAGAACATTCAAATCATGTGCAATGTGGAAAATCATACAATCCTGAAACATGTATGTACTCGCTGGTTGTCACTTGAGAGAGCCTTGGGCAGATTGGTTGAACAGTGGGTACCACTGACAATATATTTTCAACAAGAAGCTCAGCCTGTGTAGGAGGAAAACGAAAGATGGCAGACAATGCCAAAGATCCAAAGAAACAGAAGGTTTCTGGCAGCACTGCAACACACCACGACCCAAAATTCAGTGCTCGCACATCTTCAATGAAGACCATTCCAAAAGTCAGTGCTCGCACATCTTCAACGAAGACCAGTCCAACAGTCATTGCTTGCACATCTTCAAGTACCAGAGCTGTAGTGGAACACAAGGCTGGGAAAACTGCTCCATGTACAGGATCTTCAAGGAAGTCTGGAGAAACATCCGTTAAGAAGAAGACTACGCCAGTTTTGCTCGGTGGAAAGACAATCACTACACACTCTAGCACAAAAAGCAGCACTTCAGAAAAGTCACATGCATCATCAGGAACAAAAACTACTTCCAAGTCAGTGCAGGGTAACAGTGGCAGTTCAGCAAGTGCAACAGTGGATAAAGCTGCTGGAATATATGCCAAACTCATTGACTACAATAAGCTATACTGTCTCTTTCTTCTGCAAACAATTCCTCTGTTCAACAAGCTAAACTTGGAGCTTCAAGAAGATGCACCAAACGTGCATCTCCTTCATGGAAAATTGCAGGACTTCCTTCGTAACATCTTGCTTTGCTTTGTCAAACCAGCAGTCATTGTCCGTGCTTCATCATTCATGTTGTGTGACTACAAGGATGAATGCAATCAAAAAGCAGATGAAGATATCATAGTTGGGAAGGATGTAAGAGACTTTCTTGCAGGAACACAGTTCTCATTTCAGGAACGGGATGAATTCTATACATCTGTGAGAAAGTACTTTGTTGCTGTCTGCAATTATGTCATCAGTAAATTCCCCCTACATGATGAAGTGCTTCAGCATGCAAGAGTTGCTAATCCAAAGGACAGAATGGAAGTTACATTTTCATCACTCTCCTTCTTTGTGAAGAGGTTCCACTTCATGGAAGAACTAATGGATGAACTTGAATTGGAGTTTGCACAGTTTCAGATTGATAAACTTGAAAATCTGTCTCTAGATAAGAGATCAGATGAAGCATGGGCGGATATCGCATGTGTGAAAGACATGTCAACTGGCAAGCTAAAGTATGTCCATCTGCCCAGGATCATGTTTGCAATACTCTCACTGCCCCACAGCAATGCAGACGATGAGAGGGTTTTCAGTCTGGTGAGGAAAAATGCCACTGAATTTCGCCCAAGCCTCAGCACTCAGACACTCTCTGACTTCTTACCCAGAAGGTACAAAGTCAGTCCAAAAGGATACCGTGTCATCAAATGAAGTTCCCTGAAAAGCTCCTTGGCAAGTGTAAAAAGGCAGCTTCAGTCTACAACAGGCACTAGATCTGCTGTTAAGAACTCATAATACCTGGATATTTTAATGCATTGCTATGCGGCCGTCTCATGGCAAAACAATGTAACTCATTTTTTTTATTTTTTTTGAAAAAAATAGTTGTCAGGGTAAGTTGAGGGCGCTCTTTTCAACTAGCTGGGTCTCATTTTCACACGTAGCTCCGTCACCAAGATAGAACCATCTATCTTAAGATCTTTTTGCCTTTATTGGTGTTTTTGTATGGCAAAATGCCTTACCATTGACTTAGATACTTTGTTCTGTACTTTATTCTATGGCAAAACACTCCATTAATAAAAAGCAGTCTTCTGCTTGACGGTAGTTATGTGTACAGCACCATCTTTTCATCTGGTAGATTAGGTTATATTATGTTGTATTGCTTTGGCTGTATTAAATTATTACCAGTACTGTAGCATTTACATGGCAGAACGCTGTATCTGTAAATTACATTGTTCTGCCAACGAAAATACAAGCTGTAATAAAGTTATCATATGTTGGTTGATAAAGGGTTGTAATCACTATTATATTTATTACATGGCAAAACAATGCATCTACAAGATGTTGTGTTCTTCCGCATTTGTGTATGTATAAAAAGAAACATTGTAATACATATCAAGTTATGTATTGTTCTGCCTCTATATAGGGTATGCGCACAAAAGTTTAACTTTTATACACAATGTATCTCAAGACTTTAGTAGCTCCAGACTGATCTCTAATGCTATGCGCCATAGTGTAGCTGCAGCAACAGGCAGCCATTACAAATTTGTGAAGCATGGCCTACATGACAAGGGGGAAAAGAATGTTGGAAATGGCACTAAAGAAAACCACTTCAAAAAAGGGTAAGTACTAAAGACTATGAAATGCCATACATGTACATCCCTTGAACACAGTCACTTTAGGCTTACGTTTGTAATTAGGTCACCCAGTGCATGCTCAGTGAACTATGTTAGGTGTAATGTTAATGCATTTTATTTTTATTTAAGAATGATAACAGGGCGATTATCATGATCCCAAATAGACTGATTTAGTTTCAATACTCTCATACAATACGGGCCTACCTTTGCCATTCGGCTATGACATGTGTATACGCAGGCTGCAAACAACTATTGCTTTCCTTGGTTTGAATTATAAAGAGCTATCAAAACTATTTACATAATTATTATTAAAACTTAAGGTGGACACAAAGAAGAATTTCAAATGTTATTCTTACCGACACAAGTTAAAAGTTTTATAATATGAAGTATAAATTAATGTTAACAAAACTAACAAACCAATTATTTAACTAATATCAACTGATTTTGTTATAGGGACTGCTTGCCAAAGTATCGAAAAGAAAGTTGATAAGGGGGTAGTAATTGACGCCCATGTTGAAAATGGGGGTGAAGTAGGTGGTATTCCAGAAGCTGGGGGTGAAGAAAGTGGTATTCCAGAAGCCGAGGGTCAAGAAGGTGGTATTCCAGAAGACGAGGGTGAAGAAAGTGGTAGTCCAGAAGCTGAGGGTGAAGAAGGTGGTATTCCAGAAACTGAGGGTGAAGAAGGTGGTATTCCAGAAGTCGAGGGTGAAGAAGGTGGTATAGTCGAGGGTGAAAAAGGTGGTATTCCAGAAACTGAGGGTGAAGAAGGTGGTATTCCAGAAGCCGAGGGTGAAGAAGGTGGTATGGTATAGTCGAGGGTGAAAAAGGTGGTATTCCAGAAGTCGAGGATGAAGAAGGTGGTATTCCAGAAGCTGAGGGTGAAAAAGGTGGTATAGTCGAGGGTGAAAAAGGTGGTATTCCAGAAACTGAGGGTGAAGAAGGTGGTATTCCAGAAGCCGAGGGTGAAGAAGGTGGTATAGTCGAGGGTGAAAAAGGTGGTATTCCAGAAGTCGAGGATGAAGAAGGTGGTATTCCAGAAGCTGAGGGTGAAAAAGGTGGTATAGTCGAGGGTGAAAAAGGTGGTATTCCAGAAGCCGAGGATGAAGAAGGTGGTATAGTCGAGGGTGAAAAGGGTGGTATTCCAGAAGTCGAGGGTGAAGAAGGTGGTATTCCAGAAGCCGAGGGTGAAGAAGGTGGTATAGTCGAGGGTGAACAAGGTGGTATTCCAGAAGTCGAGGGTGAAGAAGGTGGTATTCCAGAAGCCGAGGGTGAAGAAGGTGGTATAGTCGAGGGTGAAAAAGGTGGTATTCCAGAAACTGAGGGTGAAAAAGTTGGTATTCCAGAAGTCGAGGGTGAAGAAGGTGGTATTCCAGAAGCTGAGGGTGAAGAAGATGGTATTCCAGAAGCTTAGGGGCTTAACATCCCTGATAAATCACCAGGTACGTCATTTGAAAGGAATGGTTCTGTTTTGGCTATGGACGAGACTATTTATTCCAACCTTTTACTTTTTAAGAGAGACAACAATAAAAGCAGGTGAAAACTTTGTCAAAATAGATGCTCATGCTTTTGAAGAAAAAGTGTTTTCTTTATTTTTTTATTTTTTAACTTAGTACTTGTGTTTATGCTCATTCAATTGGCCCCAAAAACATTTACCATAAATACATTTATTTTATGTAAAAAATAATTATTTTCCAGGACGACCACAGTACCTAATATTTACACCAAGTTAAATCTACAAATCCAGGGGGGAAGAAACTGAGCATTTATTTCACGTACATGTAAATTATAGCATAGTATTGTTTACGTCACGATGGGAAAAGTATGAAAATTAGTCATAACATTCCTCATCGTTGATGTGTTTGCCTTATTATTTATTTATTTATTTATTTATGTTTTGTTTAAGTTTGGCTTTTTTGTAAATGTGTTTAAGCATTCTATGAAACGATTCACCGAGATATTATTTTGTTTACAACAACACAACTTAAGTAAGTTAATTTATTTATTTATTAATTTGTATGTTTTATTGTGATCATATTGCAGGAGTGCATGCTTTAAAATACAGTATGTCTTTTATCTAAACCACAGGCAGCCTCGTACCACCACAGATAAATCAGACAACTCCAACAAATGACATTGAGCTGTTATTTCAAATGATCGATGGACCTCTAGAGAGTAAGTTTGAAATATTTTAATGAATATACATCTTCCTCCAAAATGTTTTTTTCTTTTTTTTTCTTTTTCTAAACGTATGGTTTTGTTATGTGTACATTTAGGTTGTGATTTATTGTTTTGTCATCACTTTTCTTTGACAAGTATTTGAAAAAGTATGACAATTTAAGGTTACATCCTTCACCAAACGTAATCAATATCAAGTACCTATAAATTCAGGAGCACACCTTAATACATGAGGACACATGTAACCTACTCCAAACTGATTGTAAGATGGTTTGCATATTATTTCTGAATGTAGGAGACCATCAAAATGATGCTGACAACGATGATTTGCCTGTACATGTAGCTGCTGATGCCCAACCAGGTAGGCCTACTAAAAAATGATGTTTTCAAATTATGACTTAAAGAAAGTACAAGTACATTTGTAAGCTTACCAATGAAAAGGATTTGATTGTAATTTCTTTTTAAGTCGTTAGCAATACCTTATTTTCTTTTTAAAACTGAAACCGGAAACATATTTTGCAAATGTAGAGGCATAGAAAGGAGGCAGGCCCTCTAATTAAAAAGAACGATCAAAATCCACACCACGACGTCTAGAATATAAGCGATGTCCTACACTTGAATTTATTTGTATCCTCCAATCACTCTTTCACAAAACAATCATTTATGTAAAGGGCAAAAGGTCAACACGAGGATGGCTACTTACATACATGAGTACATTACCCGATTCAACAAGTAGACCTAAAAATTACAATAGTTTTCGGATAAAAAGACGTTTTAAAAACAAAACATTACTCACAGAGAGCTCCATGGCATAATTCCTCCCAAGTAAACAGTATTCGGAGCATGACGAGGGCCATGATCCCTACAAAATAGAGAGAAATACCTACAGAAAATAAATGTGCCTTCTCTTGCTCAAAGATAAAACTGGAAAGGAGAAAGGTCCAAAGTTCGCGAGCACAAACTGAACTTGTTATTTTGTAAGATATGCTTAATCACAAAAGCTTAAACACCGAGGGTGCATTTGGGTTCCCTAAAACTATATCATTAGAAAATGTGTGAAAGATTTACATAATAAAAGCAAATTAAAATAAAACAAGAGAAAGAAAAAAAAAAAAAAAAGCCGGCTGCTAACCTGCCTCATATGGTTTCCATCATCGTTATAGTTTAGATTGAGTATACACTTGTGTCTTAAATGTTTTTTTAATTGTTTCCTAACAGCTAAACGACAGAAACGTAGCAGGACAACAGATGAACAAAACGAAGTAAATCGTTCAAAACATCAAATGCTACCTGCATGCAAGTGCAGACGTAAATGTGGTGAGAAGTTCACTGAAGACCAAAGGAAAAAAATATGGGGTGATTTTTGGGACATGGATTATATTAGAAGATGAGACTGGGTTGTGCATAATATTAAGAAGGTACCAAAACGCTCTATTTCCAATACACAAAAAGTATCAATGAGGGATAACACACTCATCTGGCAGTTTGGACCCGAAATTGTATGCAAAACATTCTTCCTCCACACTTTGGGGTATAGTTCGGACACATTCGTGCAGTTTGCGTTGAAGAACACAAGACAAGAAAGTGGGGTCATTGTGGGGTGTGAGGGTGACAAAAGAGGTCGCCATCCGCCAAAAAACAAGTTCAATGAAGAATACAACCAGAGAGTCAATAGTCACATCGAATCATACCGTCCGCAAGTTTCACATTATAGACGAGAACATGCTCCTAATAGAAGATATTTGCCATCGGATCTAACAGTTGCTAAGATGCACAAGCATTTTATTGAAGCACAGCAATTAGAAAAAGATAGATGTTCCTACGCCTACTACCATAGCATTTTCAACTCTCTTAATATTTCATTTGCTTCCCCAAGCAATGATTTATGCACAGAGTGTTTTGAGCATGATCGTGCTAATTCCCCACTCAAAGAACACAACTGTGAAACATCAAATGAATGTGCTGGGTACATTCAGCACAGAGAGCATGCCAAACAAGCACGCGAAGCTCTACATGCCGACACAGAGAGGATGGAGGGTGATCCTCAAAATGTCTTAGTAAGCACTGTAGACATGCAAAAGGCACTGTGCATGCCAAAGATGCCAACCAAGGATTACTATTTCTCAAGAAAGTTAGTGCTTTTTAATGAGACCTTTGCAAGCCCAGGGAAAAATGCCCCTGCGACTTGCATACTATGGCACGAAGGTGAAGCTGGCCGGAAGGCTGAGCAGTTAGTATCCTCCTATGTAGAATTCATAAAGCAAAACAGAGACAAGAATGAAGTGATCCTTTACGCAGACAACTGTAGCTCGCAGAATAAAAACTGGACTCTGTTTTCTGCTCTACCCCTTGTCGTAAATGACGAGTCATTCAACACAACCACATTAACGCTGAACCAGGCCATACTTTCATGGCCGCTGATAGCGTCCATGGAAATATCACAGTCAAATTAAACAGTCAAGGGGAAATCCATGACTTTCGTGACTTTGTCGATGTAATACGCTCATCCCGTAAGAAAATAGAATGCATTTCAATTGACCATCACAACATGTATCTTTTTAAGAACCTTTCTAAGAGTAAGGTACAGGTCCTTTTGAAGAATGTCAAAGTTGCACAATTTAGACGGGGTTCTCTAAACATGTTTGTGAAGTCATGCCATGATGATTCAGTTTTTCAAGAAATTGAAATCTACAAGAGGTCTTCACTAAGGGACCTAACGGCAGCCCTCCTTCGAGGTGAAAGCCCCTTAAGCGACATTCCGAAAATGAAGTGCACAAGAGGAATACCACTGATCAAAAAGACGGAATTAATGAAGCTGGCATTAGGTATGCCACAATATAAGCGTGAGTTCTTTGATCAGTTGAAGGTAAATGATACGGCTACGGATCTTGAAGTTGATGGGGTAAATGATTAGCCAAACTACCTGTACCTTTTACCTGGTCGAGTTGTGTGAATTCAGAGTTCGTGCCTCAACTGGTTTTTGAGTAGGATATGCAAACTCGATAAACAAAATCAAATTTATCAAAAATGGCGAAAATTCGAAATGTATTGCTCCCGAGCACTTCCCAAACAAGTTGTTTGTTATTTGTCAAGTTTGGTTAGAGAACATTATCACCCACTCTTTCAGAAAACACAATTTTAAAAATGCTTGAGGATGTAGATGAAACTTTTACATGAAAATAAATAATAATCATCTACATGTACAGAGAAAAACCCGATTGCTTTGGTGTACACCTTGCGCTTTGAAAGTGTAAAGTTTACATTAACCTCTACTCTTAAAGTAACATCTATGTATTAATTAATGGCACACTGGTCCGATTGGATTCTGGTAAATGTTTATTTTCCTTAATTTATTTGAAAATAATAAATTCGATTTATTATCTGCTTATCACATTATTATTACAACTTGATGTACACAAAACGATTTATGTAAAACAAAACATAACACAACAAAAACAAACAACTCCAAGGTCGTGTGACATCAGCGTCAAGACTTTTCTTGTTAACTTATATATAGTTGCATGTTCAAACAAAAAACTTTTAAAAAGGTCAGGGGGAAAGGTGCTATACAAGGATTTGAGTGTAGGACTGGATGTTGTTTTTGTTTTTCTTTTGGGTTTTGTTCTCTGCTTCTTTTGTGATAAGCGTCTAGTTTCTACCAGTGTTATCTAGCATGTAATTAATCATCTAGAGATTCAATTTTTCAAACCAGTATCATACATTGATTTCTTGATTAGGTTATGGTAAAAGCTGCTCAATGATAAACACTGAGTACACGAGGTTGGTGATCAGCATGGTTATGCTGAAATAAATTGTAAGCCGAGTTGTGTTTTGTGATGTGTTATTGATTGATGAAGTTAATAAATTCTGAAAATATTGCAAAAAACTTGTATAGTCCAACAAGTTTCAGAGATATGATAATAAATTTGGAATCGATCAAAATTCACTTCTTCACATGTTTTTCTTTTAAAAATGGTTGTGAGATTTAAAAGGTGTTAAATTTGACAATTAATGTTTGTGGTTAATACGTTGTTGTGATCTATTTGGTAAAACTAAACAATAGCAAAGGCTTAATGGGACTTTAAAATTAGATACATTGTTCTCCCATGAAATGCTTTGTACGATTAAGCATCAAAAACGTTTACATTGTTTTGCTAGGAAACATTGAACAAAGGAAAGTTATTTATGTGGAGCTAAAGTAAGATACTTTGTTTTGCCATAATATTTCGGGAAAAACAGTATTTATGATTTTTTAATCAATATAAGATACATTGTTTTGCCATAAAAACAATAACAAAAGCATAATTAAATATCTACAACAAAAGTTGCATTGTTGTCAATGAGATAATTCAGTTAAAACATTTAGAAATTCTGTATGGCAGAACGATGTAAGTTTGCTTAAACATGAATAAAAGAAAAACTCTTTGTTAGTTTAAAACGAAAATTGTCAGGCTAGTTTAACGATAACCAACACATATTCTGTAAAAAATGTAATTGCATAAAAAAAACCATTTTCAAATGGCAGACGGTGAAACTTTGATGTCATTTTTCTGAAAATGCAAATTTTCTAGTTGCATTGTTTTGCCATATGACGGCCGTATGTTACTCAGATATTCCCAGCAGTACTCAACAATTTGAACCTTGGTTTCAAGAGTTTTCCTGAAGTGACTGAATAGGTTACACTTGTGCTGGTGGCCAAAACTGGTAAGCACTTTGTTCGTCAGTACTGAAACATTTGGCATAAGATTTTGTTACACTTGACAAGTTCCTGTTAAAATACTTTATTTTACCCATGAAGAATGTTTTTAGCTTCCAGGAGTACATTTTTTGTTTGTAATACATGTAATATTAGCAAAACATACATGTAGCATGCTTAAAGGTAATTAAACTACCGGTGAGTAGTTGAGCAGTGTATTCTGTCGGCACCGCGCAGAAAAATACTGATTTCATTGGCAAAATACTGATTTTCAGCCTTAAGAATACTGAAATGCTCATTTCAAGGTTGGCAGCTCTGGTGATACCTGACCTAAGATTTTTAACAAGAGACGTCAAGGAATCTTTGGTCAGGGAACCAGACTATATAAACTTTTCTTCGGTCTTTACGCGCGAGTTTACAACTCCGCGTCGTGTGTACAGTTTTCTCCAGGTAAGTTGCATAAAAACCCATAAAAACTCGGATTTCAGTTAAATTAAAGGAGCGTACCTTTATTAAGTGTCATATCCGAACGCTATAGAACCCATTAAATACATACAATTGTTGGGTTTTTTAATGAATAGAGTGAAATTATTCGTGACCTGCACCAGGTCCCCAGACGTCTCGCCAGGCATCGTCTGCACTGCGTTGCTATGCTGGGATAAACGTTTGGACCATCATATCCGTCACGCTCAGTTCCGTCACATTATCCAGGTCTACTCTCTTAATGTAAAAGAGTGAAAAACTCACTCCCTCGCTCGAGTGTTATCGAATTCGCTCTTTTTAAAGTGAAATTCACTCCGAGTAGAGTGGAAAAAACAATCCCCGTAGTGAGTTTCGTATAAAGTTTATTCACTCTTCATCGAGTGCACCAGTTATACCACTCTACAGGTGGAGTGATTCGCTAGTCACTCTTTTAAGATTGAAAAGTGGAATCATATTGGGACGCTGCAGATCAACGACTGAGTACTTCGTGTGCTTAAACTACATGTATAGCGCTAGCCAAGGCCTATAGGGCCTAAGATACAATTTGTTGAGATGATTTTTCATTTCATTTTCAAATTGGTTACATAGACCCCTGGTTTTGTTTGTTTGTATGTTTGTTTGTTTGTTGTTAATGTACTTTTTTCTTACGTTGGCTTGCCAGTGTGATTTTGCTTGATACTACAGAAAAGCAGTCGCTCTTTTTAGAGTGTATGCAACATTCCCGCCAAGATTGTCCCCGACTTTGGAGTGATTTTTGTTTATTGTAAACCAGCCAATCACAAAACGACCTCGTACTTGCTAGGGTCAATCATTTTCCATGAATATTGTGAGAACCAATGTCGGTTTAGAATAATAAGAGAGTCGGAAGCCTTCTAGAATTCCACTTAGATTTATTTACACAAAATTCCACAGGCCAACAGCCTTATTATATACAATCAACTTACAAAATGAATTAAAGCAATTCTCTGCTACTATTTGGTGTTCCACACCCCTCCTGTTGTAATGCAACAACTTTATTCTTATTTTTTCTGGGTTTGACACCCCTTTTCTTAATAAGCACTAAAACCAGGCACTCTAACTTTTTACTGGGTCTGGCACCCTTTCTCTATAACAAGTACTCAACCAGGCACTTTAACTTTTTACTGGGTCTGGCACCCTTTCTCTAACAAGTACTCAACCAGGCACTTCAACTTTTTACTGGGTTGCTTTGCATAACGTGCTCAGAAAAAGTTTCCGCGGTCGCCATTTTGTGTATGCACGGGAGACACGGTAAACAGTGACGAACACCTGAGGCGAAGATGGACACAATTTTTAGTAGATTGGATGCATCATTCCAAAGGAAAGGGTTCAAGAAATTGAGCAAACATTTCGAGGTAATGTATACCATGACATGTACATTTATTAACGTCAGTTAGGCTTAAACACAACACTTTATTCACTTGTTAATTAACATGGAACTTTGAAATTGAAAGTACATATCGACTCATTGTAGTTAGTACACTAGTAGTACATGTAGTAGTACAGTAGTATAGTGCTGGTGGTGATAGCGACACACCGTAGAATACACACATACAGGGCGTAATGTTATCGTTGTGGTTTTTATAGTAACTGATGACACGTACTGTGTACATTGGTCAATGTAGTTTGTCCATTGCTTCGTGGTCGTGTAGTACCATTTTCTGCAGTAGGTTAGATTGAATAAGGTTTATTTATCATTATTAAAAATAACGTGTTGGTATTTTACTATTTGGTGGACAACACTCATTTACGAAATGGTTTGAACAGATGTAGGGAAAGATTTCATCAAGTTTTGCAAAGCAAAATATTTTGACAGAACATTGTCATTTTGCCTTTAGGAGCACAAAACATGATCGTGAGTACATTTAAATGCCTGATGTTATTGTTGCATCATTAAAACAGCCAGTGTACATGGTGTAGGGCCTAGGTGTTTTTTAAGCGAAGTATTTTGTTGGGTATTTTTGTAATTCTGAGGCATTTTTAAGCTTGGTGTGGGGAAAATCATAGCACATTGATTGAGGTTTCCCACCGTTATATACAATAGCTGGGGCACAGTGCAGTACAACCGCAGATGTAAACACTTCGAGAGCAAAACTACATTGTCATGGCACTCACTGGGTCTATAGGAGTGAACAGCCCTGGTACAGTTGTACTGGACTAGAGTAGGGCCATTTGTTTTTGTGGCCTTGATTGATGAGTTGTTGGCTGTGTTAGTTGTCTTTGACATAAAGCATCATTTAGAAAACATTGTACATAAGTGTTGAAAATGGAATGTGTAATAAATCGTTGACCAATCTCTGTGTTAGACTTACTACAGGACATTACTCATAATCAGGACATAGCACAGCTTAAATTAAATGTATCCATGGAAAATGTGGTTTATAAGTCTTACTTATTATTAAAACCCTCAGTGACAGTAGAATTGAAACTGCAATGGCAGTATAGATACACATACTTTTGTACTTGAAGCCAAAGCTGATCATGGTAAATGATTTTAGTATAAATCTAAGAGGTAACTTAAACTACCAAGAATAGAATAGAGAATCGGAATTTGATATGAAATATATGACTTCTAAAACAAGGTTTTTCTCTCCTTTTTAATTCAACAGTAGGCCTACATGCAAGTTCTGCTCTCGTAACATTTTGGAAGAACTGAAACAAGTCTTTGGCTTCTCTGTATGTTGTTTAAGATGCCTGTCATCTGCTTCAGATGTCAAAATTTGTTTCCAAATACAAGAAAGTTGGCTTTACATCTGCGTAACTTTCATAACTTAGGCAATCATGAAAATTTAATTTGCTTTCAAGAAGGTTGTCGACAAACATTTTCAGTGATAAGTTCACTTCTTAGACACATTAAACGCTATCACAAAGATGTTGAAATTATTGAACTGGCCCAGCCTGGAGAAAGGAATGTTGATGGCGGTGATGAGAGTGATGAGAGTGATGCAAATGTTGAAGATGCTGTTCAAAATGAAGTACTTGAAGAAGAATTGCTGCCTGACATAAACTCAGAAAAGTTGAAAGATAATGGTGCATCATTCCTTTTGCATATGAGGGGCACAGCAAGTACAAATCTCACATCTGTTAATGAGTATTTAAATGCTACAAAGTCATTGATGTCTGATAATGTGGGGGCTCTGAAACAACAGGTGATTGAGTTACTCAGGCAAAGTGATGTTGATGTTAATTCAGATAACGTTTGTGAACTTCTAGCCAAATTTGACGTGGTCTCAAGTCCATTTGAAGGATTAGAAACAGTTGACCAGCAGGACAAGTACTTTCTCAAGCACTTTCAGCTCGTTCCTTCAATAGCAAAATCCCTCGGAACTCGATACGACCAGTTTGTAGATAAAAATACCGGCACAATTAGACAAAAACTTATAACAGAGACCTTCCAATATGTATCTGTTGTTCAGACATTAGCAGTTATTCTTTCTTCATCATCTGTGCGAAATATGATAAATGAAGAAAAAAACGATGACGGATTTTTATTAGCCAGCTACAAGGATGGACAGCAGTTTATTGAACACAGCTCTACTATGATGATGTGGAGGTCGCAAACCCCTTAGGCTCAAAAAGAGTGATCCACAAATTGGGATTGTTCTATTTCAGTATTGAGAATTTGGCAAGGTGTTACAACAGAGACATGAAATCTATTCACTTACTGGCTGTATGCCATTCTTTAGACCTAAAGAAGCATGGATTTGAGCCAGTATTACGTCAGTTTAAGGATGAATTAACACAGCTTGAATCTGATGATGGTTTTACAGTGGAAGTGAAAGGATATGGCCCAATATGTGTTCGTGCTGCACTGACATGTGTTGTTGGAGATTCTTTTGCAATACATGATGTATTTAATTTCCTAAGTCCATCAGCTGGCCACTTTTGCAGATTATGTCTGTGCAACAGAGAAACTGCTCAGACACACTTTCTCGAGGAAGAATTTGAAATGCGCAACATAGAGACTCATGATATACATGCAGAAGAAGCAGCTGAAATGCCAAATGGAAATTCATTGACCGGAGTAAGAGGAAAGTGTTGTTTAAGTGACCTTCGCTTCTTTCATAATACAACAAACTTTAATTTTGATATTATGCACGACATATTCGAAGGTGTAGCACCATTTGAAGTAAAGCTTGTAGTGAGACATCTCATACTTGTTGACCAAGTTCTAACTGTAGATGAGTTCAATCGAAGGATAAAGAGTTTTGCATATCCATTCACAGAAAGAAAGAATAAGCCAACTGCTAACATAACAAGACCAGGGTTGCAGAATGAGAGTGATCATAAACTAGGACAAAAGGCGGCTCAGATGGCATGCCTTCTAAGAATGCTTCCCTTTCTTATCGGAGATAAGGTACCTGTCGGTCATCGCCACTATGAGTTGATACTTCTACTGCTAAGATGTGTTGAAATAATTTTGGCAGTTCCTGTTCATAAATCTCACGTATACTACTTGAAACACCTAATTGCTGACCACCATGTTCATTTCAAAGAGTTGTTTCCTGACATCAACTTGATCAACAAGCACCATCACATGGTCCACTATGCAACATGTATTTTAAAAGCTGGACCTTTAGCAAATGCAAGTTGCTTTAAATTTGAGGCAAAGAATGCATTCAGCAAGAAGATAGGGCATGTAAATGGGAATTTCAAAAACATTTGCAAGTCAGTTGCTGTCAAATTACAACTGCATCATTGTGATACGTGGCAAAGTGGGCTTGACACTAGATTCCAATGTTCAAGTGGTTGTACCGTCCAAGTAGAGAACCTAGAAGGTGGCCATGCAATACTGGAATTGGGACTAAATACAGAAGAAGTCTTTGTCGCTAATGAGGTTGAATTATTTGGAACAGTATACAGATCAAAGTTGTACGTTGCCACTGGTGTTTCTGATGATGAAGAGCATGTACCTGTAGTTGGGTTTATAACGTCTGTATTAGTAGGACTCCATGGTGAACAGGACGCTCATCTCATGACAAAGCAATGTACCACTGTAGACTTTGTTCCACACTTACATTCGTACAGAGTAGAAATTGATAATCCTCCTACATACAGCATCATAAGAGCCAGGGACCTCAAGCATCATGTTCCCTATTCTGGATTGCATAGCTTGAACATAGACGACAAGAGCACATATATTCCACTACGATATATTGTGTATTAAGTGTACAACGAGAATCAAGAATCACACACAAGTAAAACATCAAGGTACATGATCACTTCTTCTGCTGAGCCTTGCCTTTTTTCAATCCATCTTGCTGGTCGGTTTTATCTACAATACCATCCGGCCGGCTTCACATTAAATTAAAACCGTTTTACATCATCCTTGCTGATGAGGTTGCAATCTTACAATTGATGATCCATGTAGACATTTGTGTACTTAATTTGTCTATGATATATTTTTTTCTTCGGAAAATGGAATTGATAGTGAAGAAGTCATTGCATCAATGACTGAAGCTGATTTGAAAGAATGTGGCTTTAACCTCTTTGGCGAGAGAAGAACACTAATGATTGCCTTGAGGAATGATTTTCTCAACCCACCACAGACTGTGACCTCTGCAAGTAGCAATAATGCATTACCATCAACATCTGCAAACGTGTCTACCAGAAATCTTGCAAGTGATTACTTATCAAAAAGTGGTTTGTCTGCCAGCGCGTCCAATATCCAGATGAATCCACATGCCGTTGATCCAAATGTAAGTAGATTTATATTACATGGTCTTTACTTATGTCTGTATTTTCCCTAGGATTTTTCAAAACTGTGTAGAATTTATGGAATTAATTTAAAGGTTTGTCTGAGCGCATCAATTGAAATGAGCTTACTAGGTCCATGGCATGTATTTTTATCACTTGTGTAAAATTTGTCTTCTTAGTTGACGTAATGTTTTGTTTTTTATGAGGTAAATATAATATTTCTTCCCCCCCCCCAAAAAAAGAGCATAACAGGTTTGAAAAAATGTGATGAATGGCAATTTTCGCAGTGTATCGATCTAAATATCTGCGTGTCAGCCCAATACAAATGTGCACATGGGAAGAACCATGTAATGGGAAGGGTTGTCCTCTAGTTTAATGCTCTTGTGAAAAATGGAGCATTATTTGACCTGTATACTTTGTTGAAAAGGGTGCTCTTAAGGCAATTTTGTTATGAAAGCTATTAAAGTAGTGCCATGAAATTTCCCTAAAACTGAGAAACTGGAAAACATATATTTGTATTATTATTTCATGACCCAGGATTACAACATTGCTGAAATTGTTGCTGCACATCGAAAGGGAGAACGGTTACTTGCTGAGCTGCAGACAGATGGAAACATGAAGACTTCAACAAGAAAGGATGTTATACAGATTGTTACAAGCTATCTCACTAACAAGGTAGGATCACTGTAAGTATAATTTACCCCAGATTGGATAGTTTGATTGGGAACCCTCATGTAATTAATTAGCCAGACCATTTTGATTAGGTTATTCACAGAAAGGACGAAACTATAAACAAACTTGCAAAGAAAAACCTAAAATGATAGTACCCAGCCTGACAGTGGTTGTTACTGAGCATTACGAGGAGTTGTTTCATATTTTACAATAGTAAGGGCCTATTCAAAATAATGATCAACTTTTTCTTTAAAAATATTGTACACAATTAAAGTTGCCTTTAATCATCAAAACTGTAAATTAAGTTATATGAATGGCTTTGAGGAGAGGCACTAAACATGTACTGATGTAAAAACCAGCTCAATGACTGTTACAGTTTATCAAGTTCAAATTCAGTTTCAGTCTCACAAAGCATTTTTTTGTTGCCTGGAAAATAAGGCAAAATTTAAGAGGGTAGGGTTTAAGTCCATCTTTCTGGGGTTATTTGACACAGAATGACCCATCAACAATACTTTGGTGTGTATTTATGGCTATTTTGAAGACTTCCCTGTAGGCACAATTTGAAGATACATGTAGTTCTGTTTCTCTGTATGTCTATTTAAAAAATCAGCTTTTACTTGAGTTGGTAAACATTAAAAATTACTTTCATTGTAAGACACTGTATTGTTTTCCTTTTACAGCTATCCACGTAGTTCTCAAAAAGAGACTTTGGCAAGAGCTCTTGTCGCACAGTTTCCTAGTCTCAAAGATCTAACACCAGGGAGTGAAGGCCATGTGAGTAACATTTAAAATAGGGGATCAGGACTAAAGCAGCATGTTGACCAATGTATAACTTCTGTTTATACATTTTAGTGTGTTGAGCCTCTTTCAGGACTAATAATACCTTGTGATTGGGCAGTTCTGACCATTCTTTTTGAGAAAACATGAAGCTAGAGGTGTTGTGTACATGTAGAGTATACCAAGTATTTCATATAGAGCATGTACAGGCATATATTTTCTGTATACCAATGATATCACATTAGGATGGTTCTCATGACATTCTGATAATGTGCTGCAGGGTTCACATAAACTACATTTTAAGCGAGTCAATAGTGGTATACACTAATTTTCTTGAGAGCATAATCTATTGGGTTGTAGGGAACTGTAATTCTGTTCAACTTCTGTAAATTGTTCTTTTAGACAGTGCTTTAATCAGATAAAGTTTTTTTTCTTCTTCATTGAGTTTGTTATTTAATTATTAATTGTTTTGGGTTTTTTGTTTAGGAGCTGTACTACTTGCAACGGGAAAGGCTTCATTGAATATCGCTTAAAAACGATGCGAGCAAGCCTTCATTCCAAAAATCAGGGGAAAGATCCAAAACCCAAAAAGCAGAAAGTAAAGAAGGCTGATGATGAAGCTCCTACAGTTCCTAATACAGAGGTGCTTGAAAGGGTGAGCTAAAATCTAACGATTCTAGAATTATACATCATCCAGAATAGCATCACAGCTATCTAGAGACCAGCATCAAAGATATTTTATGCAGTGCCTGCAAATTTAACCTAGGGACAAAACTGTATCTTGTTTTCTAGTGCTTTATTTCAAATGAGATGGTGGCTAAAATGGAATTAATCCTCCATTCCCCCACAGCCCCCCCCCCCACTGGAAAACATTTCATGTACCTATTTGTTTTCAATTTGTTACTAAAAAGTCATTTGCAAAGCTAGAATTTGAAAGAGCAGATACATTGACCAACTTGTTACCACTAGCATATGACCATATTGTGTCTGAAACCTAAATTGCTCAGAATGAATGTAATTATGATGACTGCCTGTGCATGTGTGATGTAGCTGCATTACGCATTTGATTGATGTTCCAATTGTTGGTGGATGTATTTTGTGCCAATTAAGCTGCATTACACCAAAAGACATGCAGATAAACATAATTGTTTGAATACAAATGTATTTGTAATTTGTATCTTGTTCAATTTTTTTTCAGATAGAGTGGATGAAGTACCATCCCCCAACAAGGGATAATAAAACAATGATAAACAGATATGCGAGGGAAACATTTCCCTACCGGAGCAGCATTATCAAGCGTGACAACCCATCAATAACCAATATCCTGGAAACCATGCCAAGATTCCTAGACATGCCTGAGCTTGTGAGTATTTTAAGCAATAAGGGACCTGATGGGGGGGGGGAGGGGGGGCTGCACATTGAAGTGAAAAAGTTTGAAAATGCTTCTTCAAGTGGAAAATTTAGGGTGGAAAGCAATTTTGGGCCATCATATCTGTCAGTTTCAGTATGAATAAAACATTTCCACTTATGTGATATAAATTTTCAGATCAACACCGAGTTTGAAATGATCCATCCAGGCCTTGGAAGCAACCTACTTGTGAAATGGAAAACATTCTTTGCTGGCAAGATCCTAGCAGTTTCTGGTAGAGAACATCAGAAACTTGGTGAGTAAATCAGCCTTGAATTTTAAGGGCTTTTTTAGGGGAATGCCTGCAAAATATCAGGAAAGGGTTTACTGATTAAACTTCTCTTCTCCACCTCCAAGTATTTTTTTTCAATCACATTGTGGAGGTCTTTTGTTTATTTTTGTCTTTTTGCAGGATGGGTGGGTGATCATTAGTTTTTTTACTTTGAATTTCCTTTTTTGTGCAAACTATTATCATTTTTTTGAAGGGGGTAATTGGGGTGGATAGCCTACCTGTGTTCCACATTTTTTTTGGGGGGGGGGGGGGGGTAGGGGTTGCCTACCTGTTCCACCTTTTTTTGGGGGGGGGGGGGATAGCCTACCTGTTTGACCTTTTTTTTGGGGGGGGGGGATAGCCTACCTGTTCCACCTTTGGGTGGGGGGGGGGGTACTAGCCTGCCTACCTATTCCACCTTTGGGGGGGGGGGGGTAGCCTACCTGTTCCACCTTTGGGGAAAGTTTGTCTGTTTCCAGTTTCTGCTTCAAGAATAGATCTTTAATTTCGACCTGGTTACTTATGAAATTTATCATTTCAATCTGAGTTTGAGAGCTTTTAAGAATGTGGGGCAGTCTTGATCTGCTCCGCCCCTTAACATATTTAACAATCACAGCACTCACTTCCAAATGCTGCGTGACATGAGCGCATGATATAAGTACAAATTCCAATATGATTTTATCGTGTCTGACTTTTGTTGGACTTTCAGTGGCGTAGCAAGGCTATGAATGATTGGTCAGCAAATAAGGGGGCAGTGCTTACAGGATTGGTCTATTCTCATTTAAAACACTAACAATGGAGAGGTTTCAAGGCTGTGAACACTGACTTGGAAATGTTGACATTTATTTTTTGCTGCTTCTTTCATAGGTGACTTGGAGATTTTGAAGCTCCTCTTGGAGCAATTGCCATTAGTGTCAACAGCTGGAAAAAGGGGGAAGACACTTTCCTCGTTCCTAGTGCAACATAGACCGGTAAGCTTTAATCTTTGAATCAAAACATGTAAGTTCCACAGTCACTGAAGATGCTGCTTAAAGGACACTAATAGTACCCTGCTGCTGGCAGATACAATGGGAATGGTTTGTTTGCTGCTATGGGAATGCAGGCCCACATGACAGGCCCATACACTGTGGTATTTTCAAGTGTAGTAAACAAATAAAAATATTAATAGCAACTGCGTTTACACACAACTGCAGCCCTAACATGCAACTATTTTGTTCTATTCATCACATAAGGAACAATTTGACAAAGCACTTGCTAAACATCTTTAGCAACTGTTTTACCAAAATTTATTTTCTTTTTTCTGCATACTAGGCTGGAACAGATGTTCAGCAGTTTGCGAAGATCAAGGAGGCAATATACACCCAACCTTTCGTCTTGGCCCTCGGGGAAATGGACAGCCCCAGTGAATACTTCATCATTGCTGATGCTCTGTCCATCCCTGCAGAAGGTTCTCTTCTCGAGGCTTTCGACCGCCTCTTTAAGGTGCACTACATATTTTGTGTACACTTTGCAAGGCCTTTGCAAACTTTTTAAAATTTCTTTGAGGGCATAGTCTACAAGCTAGGGGTTCCAATAAAACCCAGTGTCAGGGAGTTGTACTCAAAAATGGTCAGAGACGCAATCGAAATTGAGGGATAATTGCCAATTCCACAGGGTGACAAAAATTTCACTCAATATCAACAGAGTTTAAACTTTACATTTTCACGCTTGCCAACATCAAACGTTGCAGTAGTACACACACTATGCCTTGACAGATATTCTCAACAAGGCAGCACTCTAAACATTTTCTGAAAGGGGAAGAAGATTTACATTTTGAGTAGTTTTTCAAAGGGTGTTGGAGGAAACGTTATTTTTATCTACAGATCCAATATGGTTTAGAAATGGGTCATACCTAGCTTCATTCAATAGTTTTTGCACTAAAGCACACCCTTTCTCTACAAAGTCTCAGATAAAATAAAAAAATAAAAAAACATTCTCCTATGAGTGTCATGAACACACACAAAGTATTAGAATCCTACTCTTTAACATTTCTGAGATATGACCCCTTTAAAATTTAAGCACTGCCCCTTCAAATTACATATGTTTTAGGCAATAGATTCCAGCTGATGGGATACCAGATACCATGTATATTAATTTGTAGCTACATATCTTATCTTCAATTCTAAAAAATGCATAAAACATAAAAAGTAAATTTGAAGGGGCAGGGCTTAAATTTTTAGGGGGTCATATCTCAGAAATGTTAAGGAGTAGGATTCTATTGTGTGTGTTCATGACACCCATAGGGGTGTGCGAATATAAAATATATGTATGTGTTGTGCAAAAATGTTTAGCTTAACCTCTCTAATATATCAACCAAGAAAACTGTCATGATCCTCTTTCATTATATGGGGTCATTCTTTTAGTTAGGGAAAATCTTTTACTGTGTAACTTTGTGAATGGTTCACACAGCACGAATACATTTCCTTTTAGTGTTTTCAGAAATGTATACATTGCATACGTAATAAGCTTTTTTTTATTATAGTGCCTAATTTTTTTAAGTTCATTGAAACTTTATAATAAGCCAGAAACTGTTACAATTGTTAGTATTTACATAACAGTGAATGTTGTTTCCTATATCAATTAACCCTTTAAACTCGACCCCATTTTTCCCCACAGAACTTCGGTCACCCCTGACCGATTTTTTTTTTTTAATAATCATTTTTCACCCAATAACTACCGCCCTCTGTTGGCCAAGCTTGGCATCATTAGCAAGCTGAAAACACAAGCTTTCCAATGCTAGTATGGTACCCTATGTGCAACCTTTAGAAATATATATACAAAGCGAAAAAGAAACCTGACTATTGCTTTTTCTAACGTGTCAGCTGTTATGCCTGTGTGTTGTATAGGTTGTACACGTTGTACACGTTGTACGGTGACTTTTGGCAAATTCTGCTCTTGATCTCATACAAAATGTTACATTTCAGCTTCAAAATGCCCAAAAAGAAGCCTGAAAAGAAGTGAAATGTTGTCCAAACTTCCAGGAGACAATGTAGAGAAGAATAAGTCTTGGGTTTTGGGGGTTTTGTAGATAAAACGGTGATCTTGACGAGGAAGAAATGTTGAACGAAGGCATTGATCCAACCACAGACTGCTGGTAATGTACATGTAAAAGCGAAATTCTGGGAGGTAAAATTAATATTTTGTCTTTATTTTTTTACCTCTATAGAAAGATCAGATGATGTAGATTTCAAAAACGGCAATCAAAATATTTTTGAACAAGTGGAAATTACCAAATTTACATAAAATATGAAAAAATTGGAATTTAAATTTAAAAATATGAATTTAATAATGGCGGTAATTTTTTTACAAAAGCCTGTGGGGGGTAAAAGATTTGCTAGAAATATAGCACTATATGTAAGCTTTAAAATGATGCATAATGTTAACATGTTTCCAAGAAGTAAATCAGTCATTTTAATAAATAACCCGAGCACATGCAAAATTTTAAAAAACGGGGTCGAGTTTAAAGGGTTAAGAAGGCTATTTGACACAGAATTGATAAGATGGGTGGGAGGTGGTTAAAGAAGAAATAGCAATAGCAATTGATCGAGTGTTTAGGAAGGGATGCTGTTACCATGGTAGTGTTCATGTATCAACAGACCGATCCTTTAAGCCCAACCCCTAAACATATTGAATAGTCGCAGCTATTTTTCTTTCGAATCCGTTCTGTTTGCATGTACTGGGCTTTCCGCGTTGGGTCACTCTTAAGACGATTACGATATAGTTTGGCACGTTCTGCCGCTGTGAGAGCCATTCTGTGATAGGAAATTTAATATAAAAACCTACTTTAAAAACTTATGCTATAATTAAATTAACAACGATTTAATTGAAAAGCCAAGGTAATGGTTGAACAAGAACATATAATTGCATTAATTATTTAATTAATTATCAATTATCATATATAAATATTCAATTACCGAACTAAATCCAAAACCTGGCACCTAAGTACCTTAAAATTAAACTTAATGCAAAACAAAATAAAATCCTGTTATAAATTAAGCATAGATTCTGAAGTAATTGAATTTAATCCAGACGATGCCAAGATTGGACATGATAGAAAAGTGCTAATGCTAACGTTTGACCCAACTTGAGACTATAATTAAATATTTTGAAATACTACAAAAGAACAATGAGGACAAAAAATATGATTAAAAGTCATATCCGTTTCACTGCCTGTCATCTCCGTCACACAGTACTCTCTTAATGTAAAAGAGTGAAAAACCACTCGAAAAGAGTGATTTTCCCACTCTCTCAAGGAGCCATATGGAGGACAACTCTTTTTGGAGTGGGAAAAAAGAGTGATCTCAGTTCACTCCACAAAGAGTGGTATTACATTATTTAACGAGTGACAAAAATCACTCTATACAGAGTGACCACCACTTTTTAAAAGAGTGATAAAAACATCACTCTTTTTATAGAGAGTGACTTCCGAAATATTGTGAACAACTCGTTTTGGAGTGAAAAATAGTGGCAAGAGTGTTTTAATAAAACCACTCTTTCAGGAGTGGAAATTTGAAGCTAGAAAAGAGTGAAATTTGAAGCTAGAAAATAGTGAAATTTGTACTTTTGAGCTGCAAATAGACTACTCTGGGAGCATGTCAAATTAACCTCTGTGACTAAAGGAAGTTAGACCAGTTTCAAATTGCACAGTAGCACCTGATGTTTAATGAATTAAAGCATCATTATTAACTCGAATTTCCACATGGACCACAACCTGTTATGAGGGTTAATGCACTATTAGCTTCACAACAACTAAAATAAATGAAACAGAAATATATTTACATTAGGGTAATAATAAGCATACAGTGTTATTAGTTCCAAAATGTTTTGAAAGTGCGGCACACTATCGGCATCTACAAAGGCTATAAAGTTGAACATTTAAATAATGAACTTCTTAGGATTCTCTGAATATGAGAATTTTCCCAACACCAAATATGCCAAACTCCTTTAATACTATAACTATGTGGCCAAAAAAAGTAACTTTCGACACTTGGTGTAAGAACATCAAGATAACAAATGAACTTCCATCACTGTTATTTTGTCATACAAAATTTAAAGGCACTGAACACGTTTGGTAATTGTCAAAGACCAGTATTCTCACTTGCCACAACACAGTACAGAAACAAAAAAACTTCTGGCTTGGATCAACAATCCCTAAGAGCATGGGGTTTGATAAAACGACATGGAACTTCATGGAAGCAGGACATGGGAAGGGGGCACCTGATGGTGTTGGGGGGGTTTTGAAGAGAACTGCCAATTCGCTTGTGGCACAAGGAAAAGACATTCCGAATGCACATAAACTATATGAGTCCCTCAAGCCAGTAACCAGTATTAATTTGATTATGGTGACAGAGGATGAAATTAAGAAGTTTGACGAGAAACTACCCACTGATGTGATCAGCATCACCGGAACTATGAAAATACATCAGGTGAGATTGTTTGTATTATTACCCGGTATTTATTTTTTAATAGTTATATTATAAACAGCACTTGGCAAGCGTTTTACAAAAGGCATTATGACCAAGCTGGCAGTTTTTATCATAACATGATTTGGATTATTGAATTGTCTTTATATGATCCAAAGGTCCTGTTCACCGATGATCCCGAGGTACTTAGCCATCGAGAACTAAGTTGATTTTGCAATGGCATACCCTGCTTCAAAACAACACAAGCAAGATTACGGACATCCAATGAAAAGACAAATGAGCAAAAGACAACCAGAGAAAAGACAAATGAGCAAAGGACAACCGAAGAAAGGACAAACGAGCAAATGGCAACCCAGGGAAGGACAGTAAGACCACAAAACAGAGTTCTGAAGCCTGTGACACTCTCGAATGCCAAGATTGGTGAATACTGTGTAATAGTTTATGAGGGTGAACCGTATCCGGGTGTAATTGATGATGTAGATGCAGACTCAGTAGAAGTAAATTCAATGGCAAGAGTGGGGAATAATAGATTTTTTTGGCCGCTGAGGGAAGACAAGATATGGTACAAATATGACGATGTCATCACTTGGATACCGCCACCAGAAAAGGTGACTAACAGGCATCACCAGGTTGCCATAGAGTACTGGAGAGAAATTCTTGTAAAACTTGATGTTGATTGAATGTACTAACTCAACTATGCTTCTTGAAACACATGTGGTTATTATTCTTTTGTTAGGTTTTAATAGTAAAGCCTTAAAGTATACATTTATGTTCAAATCAGTAATATTAAAAATACATTTAGGCCTATACACACTTAACCCATAGCGGTGCTAAACTTTTGAAGATGTGTTATAACTAAAGTTAATTAATTTGGTGATCCATTCAGTTTGCTGCTGACAGTTATCTCCAATGGTTAAATTGTCAAATATGAAATGCGCTTCATTTAAAAACAAATTGGGGACTGTGCTGAAAACAGAAAGAACAAGAAACTGAAAACAAAAACGTGTGCAAGAACATTAAATGTGACCTGTTATTTCCAATGTTTTGTTTCATGAAAAATGTACCCGATACTTTACTTCCGGTAAAACCAGAAAATGTGACTTTTGTTCACACCAATATATTTAATGTTACTCTACCTGTATGAACGATTTATAGAGGGTTCAAACTAAAGCATTACCAGAAATTATGGTCTCTTGATACTAAGGTCTGGCTTGTATTAAATGGGCGATTCCCAATGCAATCTTTAAATGCGAGCCAAACCTTAACCAAGAGACCATTTTCAGGTAATGGTCTCGTTCTCACACACAACTGATTTCGTTGTCTTACTGTTTCTAACTTCTGCATAGGCCTACCTTTAATAATTGGAGTGACGCTCACTATTGTACGGGCAATATCCTAATAGGCGCTCTCCCATGAGATAAATGTTCTTTATGATGATCAAAAACCGACAATAATTGCCATGAATACATGTAACTGTGTAGTTGCACCCTATTTAACAAAATAGACGAAGTCCAATACCATGACGTCACTTCAACTGTTAATCAAATAATTATTGTTCAATAATTGTTCCATTGAAAGTTGTTGCATTGTAAACGTTTGAAAATTGTTCCATTAAAAACTTTTGAAAATTTGCATTAAAAATTGTTGAATAAAATTCCATTAAAAACTTTTCCTAACCACGATTGCTGCATTTAGAATTAAAAAAAATCCGTCCATTTTACATGGCCGAATGTTACATGTTACACAACAAAATTGACATTGCTGTAGTGTGATTATTACGTCGGTTCCCAACCATAACAAACTGTTGGAGCTCTATGATAGTTGAAGCATGGAGCTATTGAAGTCATCTCCGTCACATGAAACTTCCAAACTTGATCATCTCCATCACGGCTAGTCATATCCGTCACATGAGTACTTTTTGTACATAATGAGTAAAATAATACAGGAATGAGAATAATTATCAGTTGCAATTGATAAACGAACATTGTGCATCTGCTAATTAATCTGAAGTTAATATTGTTTGAGAGGAAGTTGGTAGAAAATAGAGCCACAGTCACCGTTTTTGCTAAGAGTCACCTCTTTTTGAGGCAGTAAACTGTTACGAGGGTATAAAATCGGAACATTATAGTGAAACAATAAAATATGTTGATTCATTTGAGGATGATACTCTATAGTTTTATGGACTGGGGCGTGAACATTGATTTGTAGTCTTAAATCAGATATTTTGTCCAGTGTTGTTTGTCCCAAAAGTGTGACGGATATGACTAAATGCAATGACTAACCAGGAACAAGAGGAGGAAAATTAAAATTAATTCCAGTAAAGATTGCGCTAAACAATTTTTTCCCATTCTAGGGCTGTCCATCTATGTGAAACAATATTCAAAGTTGCGAAAATGAATTTTTTTAAATCGGTTTTCCAGCAATTCGAAAGTAGACACATACTGAAGAATGACCCATATATTAGTTTTCACAATAAACCCATGGTGAAAAAAAAAAACATTTTTAAGGCAAAAATTAGGATTGAATTCCAATACACGTGTAAACGAAGTGACAAATTTATTATTTTAGCTGACATCATTATTTAGATATACTATTTGGCTTTTACTGAAAATCTTATGCCTCACGGAATACCTTTTAGCCATGGCGCATTATTATATCCAGTTTTTAAAGCACGCATCATAACACTACCTGCGAAAATTTGATTAATTTGATGTTTCTGTTTTGGGGAAAATATCGTTTATTTATTTTTCTGCATACACGACGCACATATTAAGGTCTATTACTATTTTTGTTCACAAATAACCTCTTAGAGGTATTGAAATAAATTTGTTTCCCAAATATGACAACATTACACTGAATATTTTGTGCAGGACGATGTGTACTATCACCTTTATAAACAATGAACTCCCATTCTGAAACTAATCCATTTGTTCATCATTACCAAAGCACACACATTTCAGACTTTCTAAGTAAACAATCGAGTGACTAGGTCGTACACTAATTTACCCGCAAAATACAAAATTGCTTGAATATTTATCCCCATAATTTCTTTTAAACTGTTATGTATGGAATGCCTGTAAAAATGGTTGGCAATTGAATTTTAATAATCTACATAGGAAACAAACAATCGTTGCAATTCAGGGTCAACGATGAGTGATCTTTTTATCAATGTAAATTTTCTGCAGTCCTAGTTGGTAAAAGTTGTCTATGTGGGAAACATACTTGTTCAGCGAAGATACAGCAAAAGACACCACGACTTTCTGAATACGTTTGTTGCACACATGAGGCTTATTTAATTTCTGCCTTTTGTTTGCCTTCCAAAGCGTCTGGCATTATATTCCAGTATCTATTCTTCAAACCATTTTGGAAAAAATCATACAAGGCCCGTCCATTTACTATCATTTTTTGACGAGTGTCTCGAGTAGAACTCATTGAATCAAAGCAAATATTATTTTTTCTGTTTATTTTCAATGACATAGAGTGTGAAGTGTCTGTTCTCCAACAGGGGGAAAAACATGATTTCGCAAAATTTACCAATAGTAAAACACCTTTTAGATACTGATATAAATGATGAGGTTGACGATTTCTCATTAAGAATTTCTGCAGTTAAATTACACTGTAAAGCTGCAAACTTTATAGTTTGGATTTCTTCATTTACAAGTTCACACGACTGTGTGATATAGAAGTCAACCAAGAATTTGCTTAACCAAACACAGCGGTAGTTCGTGAAGATACATTTTAATATTTTCAGAACGGATTGTTTAGGGATGCCATTAATCATTGCCAATTGGTGAAAAGACAGAAAATCCTTCTTTCGTTCTTCCCGCAAAGCAACGCTGTGCAGGTTTTTTTCATCACTGGAAGCCCAAAGAAGGCGAACAATTTTTTCTTCATTTGTACCAACTCCAAAATGATTTTAGTTGCTTTTTGGATCAAGGTCAGTCAACGGTGTCTTTGAATCTTGTTTTTTGTAATGACCACTTTCCAACGAACTGCCCTCGTGGACAATAAGCGAACACAAATGGCATACTGGAGGTGTGTTGTTCACACAAAACTTAGATAAATTAATTGAGACATTTGGTGTGATGTTTGTTGTTATCTTTGTTTGATGTCCTCTAACAGCACCGAATTCTAGCAATTGAACAGCTTAAAAGTGAAGGACAATTCACTATATGACATATTGTTTTTTGTGCACTTTTTTATTACAAAGGCTGCAGTCAACATCACTGATGGTTTCGTCTTTGAAGTAATGTTGTAAACATTCTTCAAGTAGCTTTGTAGAGAGACAGCACAATTAATTGTGAATAAAACTCTGCTGCATCCTGCTGCTCATTACAGTTAATGTTCATTTGCAATGAAGACTCTTTAATAATTGGTTGAACGATGTGAAATGGGATCGGTGTGGATGTGTCTGCTTCTAAAGTATGAAACAGTTTTACTAAATTTCGCCGAAGAAAAACGTCACTGCCTTGAAATTTGGAATTGGTTAACTTTGCTTGAGGTATGAATGGTCTTACAGCTTGAATAGTAGCTATCCACCAACATGATACTCTATTATCGGAAATGCCCCTCGACATTGGTAGCAATGAAGGTGACTGAGCTGTGGTAGTGAATGTCTGTTTGTTTGTGTGGTCATGTGTATTGTGTTTGATGTGTGTGGCACGTGGTGCTTGTGTGCTGTCCCCTTTGTTTGTGACTGCACTTTTGCGATCTTTCTTAGACTTCCCTTTAAACTCTAGCCCTTTTGATGGCGGTGTCAAGTAGACCCCTTGATTGGTCAGGGTACTTGTCCATACACGCTTGTTCCATATTTCACTCGTGAATTCTAGCGTTTTAAAGGGAAATTTTCTCTTTTTTTGTCTTACAAAAAGCTTTGCAAAATTCTCTTTGTAGGGGCAGCTTATCACGCTCAAAAAGAGAACAAAGTCGTCAAGTTTTAGACACGTGTTATCTAACTGTGTCTTCTTTACCTCTTCCATACTTTTTTGGACTATTCTTTGTGTGCGATGGTTTGTGGTGATATTTTCAAATTAGACCTACTGACTGTACAAAGCATGTTACGTCTGTTAATCTTACCTACAGCACTGTTAACAACCTTTTGGAAATGAATTTTAAATGGTGAATTTGGAGATTTTGAGATTGTACTCTGCCTGATTTATATTCAAGTGTTCATCTTCAGCTGCAAACTGAGCACAATAATCTGAATCATCATCTTCTTCGAACTGTCCATCATATAAGCTGTTTTCTGGTGTAGTTTCATTTACGTGTTCTACTTTACATTTTAATTTATGTTAATGGGTTCTCACAAGATCAATTGTTACTTTAGAATGTGTAAGTATTGTCAAAGATTCCACAACTTCATCGATATCACTCAAGCTGCTTGATAATAGAAGCAAGCCCACCAAGTACATTGCCTCTCGGAAATTTTGCTTGTAGTACTTCCTGCACATCTTGGAAGCATTTTTCATATGATGGCTTGCACAGCAATGAATTATTGTCTTTTTTAAGTCCTTATCTTTGGCTGAACCTGTGACAATTCTGTCGCACCGCTGTACATATATTCAAGTAAAAACCTTCAAAATGGAGAGTAGTAATGTTGAACTACCGTCAATCTTAATCATTAAATGTTCTTTTACACCATTGTGACCATACAAACGCTGCTCAGAATGTAAAAAAGTGTGCAAAAAATGTTATATTGATACAGCACTGTGATCCATTGTTAATACAGATGCAATAACGAATGGAGGGGATCCCTGAACTGGGTGTCGAATAACTAGGTCATATAACAGGGTTCTCCCCAGGATTTTTTAAAACTGTGGGGCTTTTCATTCTGGCTAAGTTACAATCCAAGCATGCGAGCGCAAAGCGTGAAGCTCCTTGCGGCGTGGGGTCCGGGGCCCGCTCAAGAGGCCCGGGAAAATTTGAAGTTCTAGATGCTCTCTGCTGCATTCTGGTGCATTTTAGAGCCTTTGAAATTGCTACTTTTACAAAATTTTATTGTTACTGATTTTTTGTGGCCAGAACTCTCTGCATGGCGATCAAGGCTTTGTTTATGTATAGATGTGCATGGGACATCCACCCAAACAACACTACCTTGTTTCTTGTTGCGGCGAGAACATACTGTGCAAAGGAGACCTTAAACCAAAACAAAATGCAATATTATATAATGGTCAAACAAAGGCATTTTTATTTAATATAGCATAAATAGAAGTTTCATGTAAAAAAAAAATGGCCAGGGGTTCCCCTACGGGGGGTGAACCCATTTCAACTGATTCATTCTGATTTATTTTCAGTTTACACAGAAAATAAGATTCTCTGTAAACTAAAAAGAAGTCAGAATAATTTGTTTACATATGTGATATATTGTTTGTCAATTAAATTTCCTTGAGTAAGTAGCCCCAATTATAAAACATAATAAAACAATTAATATATCAATATATAAAATAAATAATGGAACATTATCTAGAAACAAACCTTTCTCATCTGGGGTCACGCTCAGCCATTTATAATGGTTGTGCCATTTTGGGTCCACTCCCGTCTTCCTCTTTTTGTTTTATCAGAACTCTGAGTTTGATCGGCGCTCGAACTCGCTTCAATTGCCACACCGTTGGACGCTTGCTTGTCGTTTATTGGCCTAGAGTAGGCTCTCAATCCTTTCGCTCCATTTTGTTTGCCAGCCATTGTTGAATGGACATGTATTACGCATGTGGGATTGAGCAAGCGATCAACGTGCTTGCTCTTTTGGGGTCAAGAATAACCATGGTTTCGCTGGTTCCCGTCTTTTGAAAAAGGTGCACGCGGCATCAAAGGGGAAACAGTTAACCAACTTCAGTGGCCATGTGTGCGTTTCTCAATCCTTCGCTGCACACAAGAAAGGAACGTGTTGTTTTCTGTATGTGATCGTGATTGATTTCAGCGGCCGGGACAACGGAGATCAAAGACACACACGAAGAAAGCATTACTGATGGATTATAAATTACGTTGGCCAAGGCACTGGACAGAGACTATGATAGTACGAACGTTTGTTGCGGTCAATACAAAAATGTATTCAAAAATTAAAAAGCGTATCGGGCGGAAAAAAATGTGCTCGGCCTTTTTGCCGGCGTATCGGCCAAAAAAAATTGCGTATCAGCCGATACGCTAGCTTGTATGTGGGGAGAACCCTGTAACTGATACTTTTTAAACCTTGAAAATGTTAAATTTTTACGTATAATTGAACCCGTTGCATCAAAATTAATTATATCTCTTAAGGATATGTAGTAATAAATCCTAATGCTGTCTTCAGATAAAAGTTTAACTGAGGGTGGAATCAAAGAGACAAACCTTAAAATCCCTGAAATCTGCCTCTCTGAATCAGATTGCTTATTGGAAATCTTTAGAAGGCCTTGTATTTCACTTTCATATGAGTTTGACGTATAACGGTTTTGCCTCGCTCGATATGTTGGGCAAACATGTTTCTTTGGGGCTTCATTTCGACAACCTGACATAAATTGTTGATCACTCAACGATATAAGGTTGTCTGGATGTTCTTGTCTTGGCTTTTTGTGAGTTGATAATTTTTTAAGGCGTCCCTCTTGGTATTACATACATATCTCCCACACCGTTCGTTCTTCTGGTGTCTTAAGCCGTGTTCGCACTGGACTTAATTTGGGCAAACTAACCGAGCCAATGGGTAACTTACCCATTTTCAAGTCAAGTTTTGCGAACAGCCTGGGTAACTTTCCGCACAGGTAACTTACCCACGCCGCATGGGTAGTTTAACCGAGCCAAAGGTGCCCAAGAAGATTGACCAGGTCAGTTTAACCGAGCCAGAAAATCCAGTGCGGACGCGAGGTCTCGGTTAAATCTTCCATCACCTCGTTGAATGACCACAGGTCACATCAGCCAGTGACCTTTCACCGGCCCCTCTAGATTAAGCCCGTAAAACTGGCATCTTTTGTACACGGTTCACTGTGCTGTCAAGTCATACTGCGATACGTGTACAAATCAAGTCGCGGTCATAGGTCACGCAGGGCGTCCTCTTTATTGTTTTGGAGCCAGCTCGGTTAGTTTACCCATGGTCTTTGCAATTTTACCCGCGTCAATTAAATCCAAGTGCGAACGGTGGGAAGATTAACCCATCGGAATATAACCCGGCGTCATGGTAAAGTTACCCAAAATGTTTATCCAGTGCGAACACGGCTTTATATTTTCAAGTCACTCTCTGAATGCATAGTCATTTTAAATGTTACACTAAATATTTAGGCGCGGGGTCCATTTAGGGCCGGTTCGGCAACCGTCAAACGGTTGCTCAAAAACGATTCACTTACAGAGCGTCAACCGTTTTAGTGTCGGCAAGCAATCGTTTCTCTGGGATTAAAGACAGTCTTTTGAAGTTTAACCTCTGGTGACAGACAAAAGGAGTGCTGCTTGACTGGGGTTTACACCTAACAAAGGAGTTGTCTCATGCCAGGCTATCACTGACACTTCCACCGCTAATCCTAACCATGGAGGAAGGAAATAATCCTACACGGCTGGGAATGCTGGTAACAATGGTTGTGTTTTGGCTAGGCGCATGCATGCCCAGGTTGTAAGGCTTTCCTTCCCATTCATGAATGAATGGAGTTTTTGGCCAATACGGCTTTGAACATCTTCCTGTGCAATTTAAAGTTCGGGATTCGATATCAATGCCACTTCATTATTTGAATTATTGGTGAAACAATAATATACATTGAATCTTGGTTTTGCCCTATTGGAACATAACATCATTATTTACTAAATAAAGGGGTTTATAATTGTCTGTAGTAGTGGAATTTCTTTGGTAACTACTTTAGAAATGGTTTAGGATTACCGGTTTTTGACACATTTTAAAAGAATTTTATTTGAGAAGAAAATAAAGGGGAATTAATCTTTAACGATGTCCACTAAAACGTAATTACGGGAAGGGGATATATAAATATTCTGTTAATAAAATGACATAATCTATTTCAGTTATATATTTAAAGAAAAAATCTTGCACATAAATATTTATTATTGCAGCCCTTTAATAAATGCAGTTTTATTTGCTTTACAATTCCAATAGTATGATTTAACAATGATTCTACATTAAACTTTTAGACGAGGATGTGCTGATTGAAACCCCGCTTGCAAATCACGACCAAACTTGTACAACCTATTTATATATTTTAAATAACACACCAGTTGGGAAACATTCTTAGTTGTTCACAATCGACCAAAAACTGAGATCGTCTTGGTCTGGAACGTTCAAATACATGTACACAACTTGGCATTGCCAACACCTAGCAAAGCCAACCAGCAATATATGACAAAAACAGGTAGCTACGATCTAAGGTTATACTTTATCATTTTTTATGATTAAAAGTAATATGTGTGGTAAAGTTTGGCTAGCATTTTAGAAATAGCAAAAACAAGTTTTGAAATTCATAATTACAATTAGAGCTTCAACAACCGCAGCTGTAATCCCAACACCATAGACAGTAATCTGATTATATCCCTTTTGTTCGGACTCCGGAGGACCAGTAAGCTCAGCACACTGGAGCATTGAAGAAACTATCCCCAACCACTTCACAAACGCTGCTGAATCGTTTCTAACTTCAATCGTTTGTCAACCGTTTGATGGTTGCCGAACCGGCCCTTAATGGACCGCTCGCCTTAAATGATTCCGATTTGGGCTGTGCCGACTTAGAAGGCACAGATTTGGGCTATGCCGACTTAGATGGAACAGATTTATGCTGTGCCGACTTAAATGATTCCAATTTGGGCTGTGCCGACTTAGATGGAACAGATTTCGGCTCTGCCGACTTAAATGATTCCAATTTGGGCTGTGCCGACTTAAATGATTCCGATTTGGGCTGTGTCGACTTAGATGGAACAGATTTGGGCTGTGCCGACTTAGATGGAACAGATTTCGGCTCTGCCGACATAGACGACACAGATTTGGGCTGTGCCGACTTAGATGGAACAGATTTCGGGTCTTCCGACATAGAAGGCACAGATTTGGGCTGTGCCAACTTAGATGGAACAGATTTGGGCTGTGCTGACTTAAATGATTCTGATTTGGGCTGTGCCGACTTAAATGATTCAGATTTGGGCTGTGCCGACTTAAATGATTCCGATTTGGGCTGTACCGACTTAGATGGAACAGATTTGGGCTGTGCCGACTTAGATGGAACAGATTGGGGCTGTGCTGACTTAAATGATTCTGATTTGGGCTGTGCCGACTTAAATGATTCCGATTTGGGCTTTGCCGACTTGGATGGAACAGATGTGGGCTGTGCCGACTTGGATGAAACAGATTTGGGCTGTGCCGACTTAAATAATTCTGATTTGGGCTGTGTCGACTTAAATGATTGCGATTTTGGCTGTGCCGACTTAGATGGTACAGATTTGGGCTGTGCCGACTTAGATATAACAGATTGCGGAGGTGACTGCTCTCGGTTTGGCCAGGTGCGTGTACGCCCAGGTTGCAAGCCCTTTCTTACCATTAATGAATGGATGGAGTTTTTTGACCAAAACGGCTTTGAATCTTGGTTTTGCGCTATTCGAACAGAAGATCATTATTTACTTAAAGAGGGGCTCCAGGAAATATAATAAATTATTATGAGTCCCTTACCTCACGCTTAAACAGGGTACAAATGTCTTTTCCTCGAAACACTCCCAGCCCGAAATCTGAAAACGCGAGGTCAAACAAACCCCGCGATGACGAACTCATGACGTCACCGGAGTCTAGTTAGTTTTTACCTGCCTGTATGAATGCACTGAGCTAACGCAAATACACCGCAAAACTTCACCATTTGCAATCAATACGGCCTTAAATAGGACTTTTTATAGGATGATCCAACAGGCAAAAATCAGCAAGCCAAATTACAACGGATTAATGATTTGGGGTTTTTCGTTCTTTGAGAGGCGAGGTGATTCCGCAGCTCATCTTGGTTTTCAGTACATCACTCTACACGTCAAATTCAACCCTAACATACACACACGGCACGGCGATTCCTGTGAAACAGCAACAACGCAGACCGGGGCATTATCACGGGGGAGACCCCTATTATACACAACGCACAATCAAGCAGTCGCGTGTTTATAGACTTAACGTTTCTGCGCATGCTCGGGGAAACGGTTATTCCCATGACATTGCAATAATCATCGCTGGTGTGCACACGTTCAAACCGTATACAACACTGGTCCACACGCTCATGGTCTGTGGAGCTTTAGTTAAGTTCCTTGGAAATTTTAGCTTGTTTATAGCGAAAAACTACCCAACGTGTACGCTTCATTTTACAATTTACACAATATTTAGGATACTCTGGATGGACAGAAAGAGTATTTTACTGTATGATGTAAGTTTGGTTTGTTCTTGGTTTTGTTTTGTTTACCAAGCAAAGAGACATTATGTGTGTGTTTATAATGAGTTTTTAGCCGCCAATGACGTCAAGGGGTCAATGCATATCATTATCATAGATAAACAGTTTTTGACTTTCGGCTGAAAAAGCCCCGCGGAGAGGTGCATTTTTGACTTGAATTCTTTATTACTAAATGCTAATTTTAAGTGTTAAATAGTTATTAACCGGTATCTACGATGTCTATTCGACCATAAAAAGGTAGTATCTCAAATATTGAGAGCATCCTAGAGCCCCTCCCTCTTTAATATAGGGGTTTATAATTGTCTGTTGTAGTGGCATTTCTTTGGTAACTTTTTTAGAAATGGTTTAGGGTTACACGTTTTTAATACATTTTAGAAGAATTTTATTTGAGAAGAATATAATTGAAATGTGGGTCTCTCCACACTAATGCATACATTTGGGGGACATTGCAAGGAGAAAATAAAAGCAATTTTTTTTGTTTTGTTTTTTTCACTAATGCATCCCTTGCACATGTGGGCATGTTTTTACAGAAATTAATATAACTTAATCAACATTAACGGAAAAAACAAGGACATGTTCTCAAACAAATAACGTTTGTCACATGGACAGACATGTTTTTAGATTTTCTAAATTTAACCTAAAATCGAATATTTAGACGAACAATATTTCCACTTAACATTCTAAAACCTAGAAGGTTCTTTTAAATACAAGTACTGTGCCAAAGCGATATTATTTAAGAAGTTCTGATTGAATAAACATCTTAAAGGTAACGTTTGTCACAAGGACAGACAATGTCAATTTTTTTTCAAAAAGTCTCCTTTACTTTGCAAGTTACTTGTTTTTTTTATTCTTTAATTTTGGAGACCCACCTGAAAAAGTTTTCTATGCCATGTTTTGTGTTGGAAATTCATAAAAAAATACAAATATGGGGTATTCCTTTCAATAACGTCCGTCACATGGACAAATTAGAATTAACGTTTGTCACTTGGACAGACATTTCTTTAAAAACTCACTGAAAACAAAAAAGAATTCATATAATTTGGAGATTTTCTGTTCTGTTGTCCTTCTTAACCATGCAGACTTCATCAATTCATACAAAGATTTTTTTCTGATGCTACAGACAGTATTTTGTGGTTCATATAATGTATGTCACAAGGACAGACATTTATCACTGCACATCTTGTGTCTACAAGTTGGAAAAGTAAGCTTGTATGTGTAACAATGAAACTAATTTGAAACAAAACATACTCCAATGTTCATAATTCCAAGGAGTTTATTAATCTCACCATCTACTGTACTCTAGCTCCTTACAAACATTCCTTCATGACACATTACTCAAGTTTAGTTGTCAGTTTAGTGGCACTTATTTTATTTTATTTCCATCGTAAAAGTCAACATTTTTTAATTTTCAAAAGCTCAAATATGTGTTCTCAGAAAAATTGAGTGTCCATAGCTTCACTTCCTAGTTTTAAACCAGTTTCATTTAGGCCCAGGTAGCACAAATTGTTTAAATAGTTTTACACAATAAGTTTTTTGTGATATGCGGATGCATACACAGTGTGCAGCAAGTTTGGAGAGCAATCAGGGCAATAAAATTAGTCTATTTAAGAAGATAAATGGACCAATTAATGAAGTCAATTTTGCGCATTAGAAACAAGAGGAAGGTCTGCACAAAGCCGATCTTAATGCATACAAGACAGAATTTTTGACTATTTGTAGCTGTGTCATTGGGCTTGATGGTTTGGTCCATAACGAACACACACGTTCATCTTATTTAAGGTCTTTCATCAAAACAAAAGCTTTATCAACAAGAGTTGTTAAACACATGTACAATTCAGGATCCTCGACAGTTAAAAAATTTGGAAGTCACATACGCTTTTTTTATATGATGCAGCGGCGAGTTCCTTTCGAAATTCATTACAACATGCCTCAAGAGTAACTTTAGATATAATCTGTAAGAACAGTAAGAACTTCGTCAGAATTATAACAGTAACTTGCTTAAAACTTACTCAACAGAAATAAATTGTTCTGCCATTGGAACACAGGCTTGCACGTTAGTTTAAATTTACAATTGTATTCCTATATCAAATCACATCTTACTCTTTTGTTTGCACAGGAAAAAAAACGACAACTGGGAAGAAATCATTCTGCTCATACCTTATGCCTCATTTTCAATTACATCAACAAATTCAAAGTGTCCTCGAGATGCAACTGGGGGGAGGATCAATTTTTTTCACCATGTCCTCTTGCCTATACCACAAACAGTCAATGGGGTCAGGCCATTTCCACTTGGATGGTCCACACTTGACCATGACCGATACTTTAACCTCAGTATTCATGATGTCTTCAACGGTCTTCAACAACACCAGGATAGGAAACTGTTTCATACCGCACAATACACCAATCCCCAATTCTAAGGCTGGACGCAACTGGTATCCCATTCTCAATTGCTTCAAGTAATTGTACTGCTGTGATTTCTGAATTATTCAGCTCATCATCCATGGGAACATCAATATCTGTACAAAATACAAACAAATACATCTTTATGAAAAACCATTATGCAACTGCCGATTTCCCCTTATTTGTTTAAAATTCTAACAGTAGCCCTTAATCTTGATTTTCTAGCTGAATTTATTTGAGAAAGAAAATGCATACCAAAAATTGTGAATTTAGTTCAAATACTGTAGTTCCAATCCTGTATGCAACAGTGAACTTACCAAATCCTTCCATGTAACTGCCTTCAATGTCATTGTCTCCATTGTCATCTTCGTTGTGACCATCTTTGTTGTCACCATCTCCATTGTCACACTGTAAAAATAATGGGCAAAAATTTACCCAATTTTTTACCCAACGTTGCTTAAACTATCAACATGCCCATCTTTTAGGTACTTTTTTCCCCATCTCAGTTGGGCACTCTGATTGCCAAATAATTGGGTAATATTTTGTTTACCCATTTTCTGGGTATTTAATAAATTATCAATTACCCACTTATTGGGCGATGATTTTATCCATGATCTGGTTAAAATGTTTAACCATTTTCGGGGTATATAATAATTATTAATCACCCATTTATTGGGCTATGATTTTATCCAATATCTGGTTAAATCAAATCCGCTAGCTTTTACCCAACTAATGCACACCTTGTTTTTCAAAAATGCCCCTTAATTGGTAATAAATTACTTAACAATAGGGTAACATTAGTATGTCCATTATTCACCCAATATACCCCAAACCCCGATTAGGGTATAAATGCCTTTTAAAAAATGGAAGACAAAAGCAACGAAGAACAAATATTTAATTCTCACCATTAAGAGTCTCACTGTTTATTTAAGTCTTTGGAACAATTAACATCATACAAATATAACTTTCTGGATTACATCGTTTGATACAAATATAAAACTCTTTTCTCTTCCAATTATGTTAAACAAAATTGTTCATCTCTTATAATCATTAGGTCAACAATTAACTTTTGGCAAGAACAACTCTATATAGGCTATGTATTGAACGACAATTTGTACAGATAAACGTTTTAGGCATTCTTCTGGGCCCAATTTCATAGAGCTGCTTAAGCAGAAAGCATTGCTTAACAATTTTCTGCTTAGCAGAAATGAGCAGGACACCAGTCACAAATTGTACATGTGACATGGTAGTTTAGCTGGTAACCTAATTCTTGTAAGCATAATTTTGTTGTGCTGAGCTACTTTTTGTGCTTAAGCAGCTTTATGAAATTGGGCCCTGGAGTGAAGAAAAAACATTCACACTTTGATCTTACTTATTTGTTGTTACAAAATGTAACTCACTGGAATTTCTTCTTAGAAATTTGCCTTATTTTTTGCCATGATGAGACAAATTCCTTGCTCTTTACACTTACAGCCTAGATACATAACACTTCTAAAGTTTTTGAAGAATAAACAAACATCTTATGTGTCAAGAAAATATTGTAAATGAATTACCTGTATAAGATTTATACCATGTCACACCAGACCGTTTATAAGTATAGGTCTATGTAAACTCTGAAAAATGGATTTTTTGTCAAGGTATAAAATAAAGTTCTCGCTGAAAATTGTCTTGAAAACTGCCCCTTATGACACGATTGATCAATTGGCTTGGCTTACATCAGGCCAATCTCCAGGGTGGTCCAGAAAAAATAAACACTTTTTACAAAACTGTAATTTCCAGAGAAAATGTATCGATTTTGTTGTTTTCAGGTTAATCTAGCATGTAGAGACTTCATTAGATACAAAGACAGTTTTCAGTCCAGGAGCCCACCAACATTCTGAGGCACTAGCACAGTTGTCAAACAACTAAGTATGTTGATTGTCATATATCATATGTATAAATATTAAAAAAGAGATGTTACTTCTACACATAAGGTGTGTAAAAAGTTAACATGGCCTGTGAAAAAAATATATTTAAAAAATCCCTCCTTATTTCCTTTTCTCCCCAGCTGGTTTCCCTAATGTAACAAAATAATATAAAATATTTTCTATCAGAACAATTTATGAATTTTGCCAAAAATGCCAAACTACAAAACTTTCAAACACTGTGGCTAAACTGGCTTCATGTAGATCCTATGCAATCATCTTTGATACACCTTATTCTATTTGGTCAAAAAATGTTGGTTTTTATATATCATATGTCTCAATGTGAAAAAAAGAGATGTTACTTCTACACATCAGTTGTGTAAAAAAGTTAACATGGCCTGTGAAAAAAAAAACAAAAAACTATCCCCACTCATTTCTTTTTGTCTCCTAGCTGGTCTCCCCAAGAAGTTTTGCTTAACATTTTTTCTCCTAATTTAACAAAATATATACAGCATTTTCCATCAATTGCTGTTTACAAATTTTGCCCAAAAAAAGCAGAACTACAAAACTTTTAAACACTAAACTGGCTTCATGAAGATACTTTAGGCAATCGTCTTTGATACATCTTATTTATCTCTTCTTAAATGAGATGTAGGAACGCAACGCCCTGAGTGTACTTGGCTCCTTAGTCCCTTTGCTACAACCTTGCTGGAAAACAACACTCTCAAAAAAGGACCACACATCAGCACACTTACTCTGGAATTCGCAATCCAGAACATAGTGCAACTTGTAGCAGAGGTCTAACGCACCAAGTAACGAAGGCATTGCAATCACCTTCTTCTCCACTATGACGAAGACACTTTTGGGCTGGAGCTTGTCATCTAGTGAGTGATGCAGTGAGAGCACAAATGGCTGGGAACGAGTGTCAACATCAATGTTCCTTGTGTACTCTGGGACGTTCAAAATCTCCTGAGTCAAAAATAAACGGTACATGGAAAGAATTCATAATTTCGGCCACATGTTTAATTTTAATTATTTTAATTGACATTGTAAGTCTGATCAACTATCAAGGCAAGGAATGTTTGCTTTCATTTAAATTGTTAGATGGGCTCTGATGCAAACAATACTTTGTAAAATTTATTGGTCATCTTAAACCATCTGCTGAAAGAAAAGAAAAGTAGCACTAATCAAGTACAATTTGAATATCATTAAAAGGATCAACATTGAAAAGCATGAATCCAGTGAAAGTATTGAGATATCTATACATTTTTTTCCTTTTCATCTGTTGAACTTCTACATGTCCAGATTTGGTGTATTTTCATAAGATTTGTTCAATTTACCAATGTTTTTATCCAATTGCACTGCAAAGCACTGCATGTCGGTGATCAAGAACCAGCATGTCCGAAAATGTGCAATAGTGGCTGTACTTACAAGTTGTGTGTCAATGAAGACTTCTTGGGCTTCTCTGTAAGTAACTCGGCCTGCTGATGTCTTTTTGTTATGCCCCTTGAGGATAAGGGGGATCATAAAAATTGCCAGGTTTGTCCTCTGCTCTAGAATAAATAAATATAATTAATCGAAATTTAATAAAAATAAAGCATTATTGATAAAAAGCATGGCCTCATCCAGACATACATTTTAATGTACCTATTTATGACCCACAAGTGGTTTTTACTAGATCAAGTTGATTGAACATCTCTTAGATAAACTTCATGTCATTGAATTAACAATTATATTTGAAAACAAAAATCTTCTGAAATATATATTGATTTGCTCCATTATATTCCTTTTACGAGTGGAGACCTTCACTTAATAAAACATTTTATTTTTAAAACAACCTTAAAAAACTTAGCCGTATTTATCCAAAACCAATTTTATTTCATTTCAATTCTGGTTGCGAAGCCAAGGATTCTCAGAAAAGTAAACTTATTCCTGCGCACAATACTCTATAGACAGAAGACAAGGATGGAAGTTTAAGTTTTAGTTGGGGGAAGAAAACCCCACAGACTTATTCCAAGAAAAACATACGCGATCAGGAAGGGACTGAAACTGTTACCCACAAAGTAACCCTTATGGGATTCGAACAGGGGGTCCTAGAGATTAAATGAGAAGAAGGATACAACATGCAAACCCAACAATACCTTCTGGAAGTGCATCTAATTCACCGATGTCAATCAAACCCAGTGCATCTCTCCAAAAAGGGATCTGTTGCGTGCCATAATCAATGATGATTGGTACCAGATGCGGCCATCTATCTGTGAGATTTGATGCCTTGTCAGGGTACTTGAACTTGAAGTCATGTTCAATCTGTAACAATGAAAGTTTGTAAGGTTAATAGTCACACGTGGGCTATTGCCTTAATCTGAATGCATTTGAAAACAAATGTTTGTTGACAGAAGAATAAGAACTTAAATGTCTTTTTTATTAATGTTTTAACCCATCAAAACACCATTCCACACTCAAATGAAAATATAGATTCCTTTCCCAACCTAGACCATGTAAAATGGCATGGGATGGAGGGGGAAGTTGCAAACACAGAACTGAGGATTCAAGTTTGCTTGAAGTTAATATGTAATGATCATTTCACTTAGGAAGTAACTAGCATACTACAGTAACATACCATCCCATCATCCAGGAGCCTTGGGAATTCTGCAATGATTTCTGCAACAGATCTGTTGCTACACTTTATCCAATTCTGTCTGTACTCTGAAGTTTCTGTCATGAGTTTCATCACTTCGTCTCTTGGTTCAATGTTCTCCTTTAGCCAACTGATCTTCTCTTTAATGTCGTTTGTCCTCTCTGGGTTTATCTGAGGGCCTGCAGTTGGTGACTCTTTAATGTAAAAGATAAAAGCAAAATAAAAAATAAATAAAAAAACTATCATTAGTAATCATCATGCAACCATCTATACAAAATCTGCTTTTCACAGAGTACCATGTTGCGGAAGGTTAATATTATTTCAAACATGTTCAGTTTTAATGAGTAACATAAACAGAAACCATTTAGTTATGGACTACCGGCGCATGGATTGAGTCCAACTGCATGATGCCAGGGGTGAGCTACTAGTTCCCTTAGAAAAATTCCACAAGTTCATACATACTGTGCACTCCACTCACAGTGGTCACAATGGACGGCGCTGTGTTCTCGGTTCGCATGATGTCATGACAGTGTGAACACAGAGAGTCATCACAGTGTCATCAAACAGACATGGAGATCACAGTGTTATAAGTGTGATCATTCAGAGATCACTGTGTCCCCTCTAAATGGTAACACTGTGAAAACACTGTGATGTTTTTTTTTAACCTGATTTTTTGGTTTGATCACTCTGTTGTCATTCGCTGCATGATCACACTATAAATTTGTTTCAAATAAAGTGTCACACAAAGTGAACACAGTGCAGTCTAGATTGGGCAATATGTGAGCACACAATGCTCACATCATAGAGAAAGGACATAACGAAAGGACCCACCATAGAAGTTCCACTAAAAGGGGATTGAGGGATTTTTCTTTGGGCTGTTACACACAATTAAATTCAAATAAACAATGATAGAATATAACAATAATTAGGGAGGCTAAACATCTTACTGGCAGCTAATTGCAGAGGACACAGCCACAAAGTGGTCGAGTCGCTGGCATGTAATGGCGCTTTAAGCAGACAGCCACATCAACAAATATGACCCCTGAGCACAACCTGAGATGTGTTTGGTTTTGCAGGAGGAAGGAAAACTGGATGGCCTGGAGAAAAATTACTATGGCACAGAAGAAAACCAACGCATAACTCTTCTCCCATGTGTGCTTATAGCCAGGAATCGAACCAGGGCAACAATGGTGACAGGCGAGCGCTAATTTATGCACCAATGCCAAGCAACCCATGCCACTGATTGATCATCAGGAAACAATTGCTAAAACTTTAATGGATTATGTAAGATAATTCACTTTTGTATGATTTTAGATCAATTTGGGGGGCTTAAAGCAAGAAAAGCGTGTGATTCATATTTTAAAAACTAAGTAAGGCCATCTTTTTCACAAAAACTGGTTTGTTAATACCTTTCTCTGTTTTGCTCTTCATCAACATTTGTTTACGCACATATCTTAGATGCTCCTCAAGATATCCTGAAGCTGGACATCTACTTGCTCCTTTCGAGTAGAACGCTTCCTGTTACACACACAAATAATATTAAATATTTCAAACCGATCAGACATATCAAAACTTGTTACTAGAAGTCAAAAAGGTGGAAACTTCATTCATAATACAAAAAATGCAATGATGTATGGGCATGGCAGAGAAGACTTATAGCTTATTTCAAATCGTTATTGTTTTTATATGAAGAGCAACTTATCTTTCAATAACAAAATATTGCGCAGTACAGTAACCATATCTCAATAAAGCATTTCTAAAGCATCCCAAACAAACAATAAATACTTACATATCGCCTTATGCCTTGTGGATCCTTCAATTGAGGAAATGCAGTAATGATGCTCTGAGCTAGGGCACTCTTCTCAAATGAACTTGGGCTGTGTGATAAGAATAAGTAAACCCAAACATCATTATTTTTTACAAAAGCTTTGTCAGGCAAGCAGATTTTAAGTGTTTTATTAGAATGTGGAAAACCAGAAACTCAAGGGCAAGTCTGAAACTGTATAAGCATAGTGTTCTTGATGCTTTGTAAAAGAAACCTTTATACTATTGGTTCAGAGAAAAAAGAACAAATAAAACGTAGATTGAACATTTTAAAAGGGTATAGGTAGAACTTGACAATAGTTGAAGTGATTGTGAAAGTTGTGCTGAGTGCAATAAATCTCCAGTTTTCTGTATGTTGTGCTCAAATTGATCATCAGTGTACAAAACCTCATAATTTATTGTAAACAATAAAATATTCTATACAGTACTTTTCAATCAAAATTCCACAAAGAAAGGTGCAAGTTCAAGAATTAAAAAAGAGCTTGTTAATTGTTTATATGTATATATAGAGAAAGTAAAACTTACTTCTTTCCACAAGTTTCCGCAAGGTGTGACACAAGAATTGTAACAAGGGTATGGCGAACCTTCTTTGACAGGAAACCTTGAGAATTTATCTGCTTAATGACATTTTTACCAGCTGTAGTTTGGTTGAGTATCACCAAAGCATCCTATAATACAAAATTTAAAGCCGTTTGATACAGATAGAGTTTTGTGTTATAATCATCCCCACCTGTTATTTTTGTAGAGGAGTGGAAAGTTAGGTTGTTGTTTAATACTTATATTTTCTTTTTTTTATATCAGTTGGTTTTCCCAATTTTTTGTTTTTGTTTAAATGGTCCCCCTGTCAGCTCCTTGACTCCATTGCAATTGTTATAGTTTATCTTTGCAAAGCACAAATCGTAATGTTTTGTGCTCCCCCAAAAAATAAACAAATAAATAAAAAAAAATAAACAAACAAAAAAGGCTGCGTACTCTGTACTTACAAACAAAACTGTTCTCTTGCGTTTCAAAGCAGGCATTTGTGATGCAGGTAAGAATGATGATGCTGAAGCTTGTGAAGATGACGACATTGATGCTATGGAAGCAGGTGACACAGTTGATTGTCTAGACAAGACTTCATCTTGTGAGGACACAGAAACATCTGAACTAAATGATTCCCATTGTGGTGAATCTATGTCAAAAAGGTCTGGACTCCCAAAATCTAGAGTAACTGGAAATGTTGTCATCTGCACATCTTGTGGTTTATTCTGTGTACAAAAAATAGAATCAGTCAAAATGTGCTCAAATGTGACTTAATACAACCATATTGATTTTTTCATTGTCACAGGCAATTTGCTAAGGTTTCAAATGCAGCATAAGACCCCTTCCAGTTAAAATCAAAGGAAAACTAACGGACCTTTGAGAGTCTTATAAAGTAGCTTAATTATACACTGTATACACTGTATGTTAATATACATTTTTTAACAAGTTCAAATGACTAAATGTTTTTATCACTAAACCAGAAGGCAAAATGACTGGGTAATTTTTTTTAGATACATTTGGGTGAAAAAAGAAACATTTACTAGAGTGGGATTCTGAACATGCAGCCTGCGGTTTGACGTGCCAATGCTCCACCAACTGATTTTTAGCCCTATTTATTGTCAATATTCTTTGTTCAGGGTGTCAGTCAGATGTCATAAAACCGTACACTGCCCTGTAGCCAGGAATCATAACCACGTTAAGATAATAATAATAATAATAATAATAATAATATTAATTCTTATATAGCTCTTTATACTCCCGATGGGTGTCTCAAAGCACTCGGTGTTTTTCATACAAGGTAAGTGGAGTTACATGTTGCTGTGGCGCAATATGCAACCAATCAAACCAGGAACACCGGGGCGAACCCCTTCTCTTTAAGATAAGTGCACTGGGTTCTTTTACATGAATTACTCAACACACGGGACCTACGGCTTAACGTCCCATCTGAAGGACATAGCATGTGGTTAAGTGTCTTGCTTAAGGACACAAGTGCCACGACTGGGATTCGAACCCACACTCTGCTGATCAGAAACACCAGAGCTTGAGTTTGGTGTTCTTATCCACTCGGCCACGACACGCCACAACTTGGGAAGAGGCAGCCAGGATACACCATTAAGGGGATGCTGTTCCTTTTGTAAGAATTATTAACCAAGGTTCACTTACACTTAAACAATTTGAAATGGTGCTATTATATACCATGCTTGATCTGTTTTGCTATAGCATTTGGTGACATGAAGAGGGCGACACAAACACAAATCTCGGGGCTGTAGTACAAGTATCTCTCCATGGGATTCTCTCACTGCATACGAATGTCTGTGTCTGTTATAGAAGCTCGTCTCCCATGAGTTGACAACAAAGTGCAAATTGTTTTTCACTATTATGATGTGCCTGAGTTGCCCAAACTGGGGGCCACTATCATTCCAGTGAGTGATTAACATGCAATTTGGCTTAAACTGATAGGATTGAATACTAACCCTGCCTGACACAGTAATTGTAGTATCTATGGTACAATCAAGAGCAGCACAAACATAATCTGCCTCATCTAAACTTGAAACGAGCACATTTAGTTGGTCGCTGATTTCCACATCATAGGATAGGGGCTTTCTTAACAAGAAAACATAGCTCTGTTGCTGTTGATGTCTGTTAGCGACAGTTTTCGCAATATTCTTATAGTTGTTGCAAGCTCTAGCCCATCTCTTGAATGGTTTGTGTTTACCCTCCTTACGCATGCTTGAATATTGAACCAAAGGCCCTAGCAGCCTTATCAGTCTGGGGTAGTGGACAATGAAATGGTGTTTGGGGATGAGGTGTCTATCCTGAAAGATTTCAAGAAATAAGCGATGGTGATCCCTAATCAGTGCCTTTAGGACATATGTGCCTTCCTGGCTTATATAAGGAGCCATTGTTATCTTATATATATCCAAGAGAAGTAGGAACAGTTCCCAGACATCAGTTTTGTCATCAACCAGGTCTCCAATAATTAATGGCAAGTACAGGGCTAAGCACTTCATTTGAGAAGCCTTTTGGCCACTTGAACCAGAAGGATTTGTCAGAGCAGATGGTTGGATATGGCTAGGTTTGTTTTTTTTGTCTGAGAATCCGTAGCCAAATGCAGATACACGGTTATTAAGTTCTTCAAGGGTGAAACAGTCTTGACCCACAAGGGCACCTATAACCAGTTTGAATTCCAAGGGCATGACACCCTCTAGAAAATCATGCATCACGTCAGGTGCAAAGTTTTGCCATACATGGAAAGCACTCAAATTATTCAGCTCTGACCATCGCTTAATGCCCGTCTTTGAAATATCATCTACTGCAAGGTCTTCATTGAAATTTCCTTCATCTCTTGATAGTGACATATCTTCTACAAGTTGACAGCGAGTCAATTCCTTGGGGGCTCTACAAAACCGACATACATAGTTAGCAGAAAAGCTGCCAGTGAAGCCAAGCAATTCATGGATACCCAGGTTATCGCCAATTACCTGAAAAAGGACAGGCCTCACTTTTCCTGCATATGAGTCACACACAACCTCAAGCCCATTTCTCTCCATATCTTTGAAATCTTTGACAAGTATTGAAAGTACCTTATCAATGCCATACTGGTCAACTAATTTTCGCTTTGCGCATGCAGCCAACAGAATATTATTCAAGGAAGACTGAAACTGTGCAGGTAGACAAATTAGGCTAACATAGAAGGCTGTTAGTTTGTTGGTTCCCTTTTTAGAGCCAAGTGGGTTTCCTGTCTCGTAGTCATCACTGTACAATAGTATGGGTATTATCAAATCATTACTCCCAGAAAAAGTTGTCCGATAATAGCTTCCATCGCGATATGTCTCAAGCAGGAGAGCATCTTGAGAAGCGTGTTGGTCCAAAATTGCATCCATTACTCCTGGCAGCTCTAAGTGTTTTTTGATGGTTTTGAGTATTGGGACATACTGAAAGGTATCTTTTTTTAGTTGTTGTCTTACCCCACCTGTTGTATTGTCACTCTGTGAAACAAATGATCTGTCAATAGATATGTCTTCAGGGTTGATCAAAACACCCTTTTCTTTGAAGAACTGGTTTTGTTGGGCTTGTGTTCTCAGTCCATTGAAGGGTCTTTTTAAACCTTCAAATTCTTCAAACAAATCCTTGAACTTGTCAGAATGAGTCTCTTCTATAACAATGCTGTTTTTCACTTCTGTCACCCTTTTCTCTAGATAACTAACTACAGTCTGAATCAATTCCTCCGTTTCACATATGACAAGCTCAATAGATGAGTAGGGAACAGAAGATGATTTTATGTTGGCAATAAAATGAGATACTGCTTCAACAACATCATTTTTGTTGGGGTCACCTTTGTTCTGCTCAGTCATGTTTTCAGACCCCTCGTCATCATCATCTTCAAAATCCTGACTGCCAAGTTGGTCTAAATCTGATCCTGCCTCAGAAGTAACACGACCCATGTCATGGTGCAATTGTATGTGGCGTTTGTATGAGGAGATGTGCATAAAAGAAGACAGACATCCATTCTGTCTGCAAATTATGTGAGTGCTGCTCCCTGAGTGTAGGTTGTGTAAGTATTTCAAATGATTGAAGAGTTCTTTTATCCCACCCTCAATATCATGCAAGCACTTGAAGCAAAACATTGTTAATAACTCACTTGTTTTTTTAAGTAGTTAGTGAACTTCACTCTTAATCCTACTTTTGGAATAAGCTGTTTAATATCTTCATCTGACAAAAGGGACAGAGCTTCAAGATCGATGCAGTTTTCTGTGGGTACAAAAATAAGCAAACAAACAAAAAGAAAAAAGAAAGTTAATGCATTTACAATACAAGTGACATTCATGTGAAGTAACAATGAGAAGATAGGCTTAAGGTTTTGTTAGTTGATTGATGAAACTAAAAAAAATGGTCTGTCTTTGGTTAGAAAATATTGTCTTGCTATATGATGGGTAAACCCATCTTCGCTATCTGAGACTGAAAAATAATACCCAACTGATGTAGTATATTTACCATTTTGTTTAGTGTTTTTGTTTCAGTTAACCAACAGGGAAAATGCCACACATGTTGGAGAAAGTATTGACCAACAAACTCGTGAATTATTACCTAGTTTGCCCATTTTCAGATTACCCATCAACTTCTTTGCCCTTCATTTTTACAGTGCACCATCTCCATTGTCACCATCTCCGTTGTCACCACCTCTATTGTCACCATCTTCTGTAAATGTTGCCAACAGTTGAGGAACATCCCCTGTATCAACTAAATCAAATAAAATCAGGCAAATTTAGAATACAGCAAATCTTTGAGATTATGTATGAAATTATTTCAAACCCTTACAGTTACCTGGTCTGATTTTTTAAAAATTTGACACCAAAATTTAAAGTAAATCTTTAAATAGCCATATCATACATTATCATTTACAACAAACCATTAATATCCACTGGTCCTGTGTTGACTTAGGTCTTCATTTTCTGCATTGTCCATGATGTGGTGTACTCTGAATTGAGACATGACGCAGGACTAGAATCCTCACATCCAGCACAGAAACAAGAGAGCCGTCTTACTTTAAGAACTCCTGCTCCCAGGCCCACAGCCGAGTGCAGGCTTCTTGTGCCCTTCAGAGTGCACACATTGGTTCGTTCTGGTCTACTTCGTTGAATTTCACTTTTATCTAAAAAAATGAAAACTCTTCTAGAGTGATTACAGCTTCCATCATCCTGAGTGCTAGCTCTGGTAAGCCTCTGCTTACAAAACTCGTAAAATGAAAGAGCATCTTGAATTATCAGCTGGTCCTTGGACTTCACAGCTCGAGAGACGGCACTTTTCACAACCCCCCCCCCCTCCCCCTCGCAGGGGTTCTTACCATGTCTAGAACCGAAGTAATTTCGCTCCAGAGCCGAGACATTTAGATCAGTTTTTCCACAGGAAACATCCATTAATGGAGTTCTGGACTTATACTGGCAGGAGCATCCATCACTCCACTGAATTTCTCTTTGGATTTGCAGGCCACGGCCAAAGAGAAAAGCTGTTGCTGCTTTATTGAACGTGTTTAAAGCATGTGCATCATGGTTTATGTCATCAGATACAATGTGGATGGCTTCTCGTACAGTGGTGTTTGGAGCTTCACATTGTGCACATTGGTAGAATGCTACCATTGGATGGAGGGTTATTTGATTCTGTGCCCAGTGGGCAATTTGAACTTCCTGTTGGGCAAAACAGGTGTAGTTTTCAGAAAAATCCATCACCAGAACTACTGATTTTTCAGGAGGATTTTTGATCAGATTTGTAAATTGAACTTGCTGCCATCTTGCAATGAACAAGTGTGCAGTAAAAAGCTATGAAGCTCATTTACCAGTTCTTCAACTAAATCCTGAAAAGAGCCGCTAACCTTCAGCAAAGCCTTCTTTGGCTTACCTTTATACTCAGATTTTCCCCACCTCTGCCAGGAACATTCCATTTGTTTATGTTCATCAAGCACTGGATTCATGTAGGTGGTAATCTTGTGTGTCCCACATCTGGAGCACTTCCTGTCAATACATTTTATCTTGTGAATCTTTTCACCTGATGCAATGATCGCGACATCTTCACACATGGTCAGGTTAGCTGCTTGGTAGCGGTCTGTGATTCTGCATTCCTTAAAATTGGCTGAAGCTACCTTGTTCAAAAATTTGATTTTTAGGTGAACATTGGTGCAGTATTCACACAAACATTGTATCCATTTCGAATTTCTCTGCGTCAGAATGCTTTTTGGCCTCATTTGTGCAAACTTTGATCTAGACAATTGAATGTTAGGATTAATTTCTTTGAATCCCTTGAAGGTCTCGTCCACTGTTCTTTGAAGCACCCGTCTGACTGTGTTATTTGAACTTATGCCCTTTTTGTTGGGAAGTTCTGTCGAAATATCTGGTCTTTCAAAGAAACTTGCGACAGTATTGATCACAGGTCGACTGATTGCATCAGAGCGACTCACTGGGGCACAAGCATTTAATTTTGATAATTTACTAAGGTACAACCGCTTAAACCCAAGACATTTACTAAGTTTGGTCTGAAGGCCATACCTTTTATCTTTTGCACTCAATGTCATTTTGTGAACAAATTTTCGCCTTTTTGGGGGTTTAAGCAATGAACATGCCTCTTTTACACTTTCCATTACCTCCTGTGTTGTTCTTCTGTCGGTATCTATTCCAAGCTTGGTCAAATGCTTTTTTTTTCCAGGGGACTAGCAGTTTTGATTAATCCTTCTACAACTACTGCAAACTTTTTAGCTGATTTTGGGATCTTCTTTTTAACTCTCCAAACAGCTTTTCTTTTTGCATCATTCGTGGGAAATGCTTCAGACTCCTTCCTTTTGGCTGCAAGAGATCTTAATATTTTGATGGCCAGTCTCTTTTCCTGCTTTGCCTATTTATCTTTCTCTTTAATTCGTCTCTTCTTCTGAGATGATAGGCGCTTTCTGTGTTCTCTCTTTTTGTCCCTCCAGTACCGCTTTTGTTTTTCTTGCTGAATTTGTTTTGCTCTTGTGTCGTAAGTACCGCCTGACTTGGTAGAATCTTCCAATGCTGCCTGTTTTTTTCTCTCCTGAAACTTTTGCATGCGCTCATTGGTAGCTTTCTGATATTCAATTTTTTTTTCAGCTGACAAGTTCTTCCGATATTCTCTAAGCCGAAGGATTTCACGCTTTCTAAAATTGTTGTACTCATCTGGTTTGCCATCTTTGAATTTTTGTCTGCATTTTCGCATGGCCTCTGCATTATTCTTACTCACGCTGGGACGTTTTGTCCTTGCCATGTTGATGACCACCTACAGGGATAAGCATAAATTATAGACACCTCACTTAAACATACAGCCTTGTTTCTCTTTTACATAAAATATGAAACAAAATGTGTAAAAAATATCATGGAATGTTTTGATTTAAGCTTAATATTAGTGAGGTAATTAATTGTTTCTTCATGATAATAAAATTTCATTAGAATTAAAATGTCTTTATATACCTGTATTTAAATATTATACAATACATTATTTTAAACTTCATTAATTAAAAAGCTCTGAACATCAGGTGTGTAATATGCCAACAAGCAATTCACACAAAAAACCTGGCCATACAACTGCTTTTTCTCGCTCTGTGCTTCCCCTAGGAAACCAAATGAATCAACTGTTGGGCGCTTTCTCTTGATTGCGCTGAGCTATCGGGGTGATCTTCCACTCATGACGTCATCAGCCGATCGCGCTGAAATCAATAGATTGTGCAACCAGTGGCTTTGATCTGCACCATCAAAAGATCGTGCATAGCAAAACTAGCAAAAACCTGCAATTGGGAAGCATTATGTTTTGAACGACTGCCTGCAGAGTTAAACAATTTGAAACATATGAAATTAATTTCTTTTAAAAGGGCCTATTTAAGTTCACAAAATATAAGGTCATCTAGAAAAAAATAAAGAAAAGAGCCATCCTGATAGAATTCTGCCATAAACCTTAATATTTTGGGCTATAATTATAAGTATCTTTAACTTTGTTGTTGTGGGGTGGGGGTAAAGAGTAACACCATGGTAACACTAGCATTGTTTTACAGCCTTCTAAATCATGTCAGTTGTGTAAGTTCTTTGCTGCGAGCTATATGGCGCAAAGGTAATTTCGCGCAAAAAACAATTTCTGCACGATCAACCAATCGCGTAAAACCATACATACACATTGGCAATTTGCGCGCCATAAGTTGCACAATATACAAATAGAAAAGAGTTTTTTTGCGCGACGGCCACGCAATCGTATGGTGTTCCATAGAGGACACCCTCTGTCGTAGTTGTGTGCATGTGAAGGTCCGTCGCAGTTGTGAGTTGGTCCGTCGTAGTTGTGAGTTGGTCCGTCGTAGTTGTGGGTTGGTCTGTCATAGTTGTGAGTTGGTCCGTCGTAGTTGTGAGTTGGTCTGTCGTTGTTGTGAGTTTGGCCGTCGTTGTTGTGAGTTGGTCCGTCGTTGTTGTGAGTTGGTCCGTCGTAGTTGTGAGTTGGTCCGTCGTAGTTGTGAGTTGGTCCGTCGGAGTTGTGAGTTGGCTGTCGGAGTTGTGAGTTGTCTGTCGGACTTTTTGTTTTGTTTTACTAAACTGCAAGGGCCAATTTTAGGTGGCGTACTTCCGGGTTCTTGTTTGGCAACACACATCCAAACCTCCGATTATGAATTATACCTTGCTGTCAGATGGCAGATCTGTATTCATCTATGCCCCTATTCGAAATGCTGTTCATGAATTGTAACAATAAATTTAAATGACTGCAGGTAGGATGCGGGCCTAATTAGAATATTAAAAAACAGCAATCACAAACAGCATAAAAGTGTAGAATTTCAACGTATACAGGGCAAGTAAGCACGCCATCGTCATGCATGTGTGAAGACAAACTCTTGAACAATGAGGAAATATTATTGCTGCTACCATCTTCCAGAAGTTGTGATGTGCTCAATAATGACATAGCTGAAGACAATGGAAGGATATCAAAGAATCCTTATTGGCAGGGCAAAACTACACCTGCTCCATTACTGTCTGATTTTTACCTTTGTATAAGGGTGGGCACAACCTTTAATTATTTTTTGTTTTTGTTTTAACGAACTAGCATTAATCCTTCACTGATGTTTTTTTTCGTTCAAGGCATCAAACATGAAGGGTCATTTGTTTTCACACCCCGATAGCAGTAACATTACATAACAAATTAAATGAAATAAAAAGTGTAGGCCTATCATCAAATTAGTCCAAAGACGGTCAAAGCATCTTTAGTATTTGAAAGTGTTATTAAAGTTGGAGTGACCTGGTATGGATGAGGGGGCGAATGAACCTATAAGAGCTTACATGTTTGTGTAAAACGGAAATTCGAATGCATGAATAAATAATCCAAAGACAACACCCTCACCCGATGAGAACTGTGTAGGTTTTCCTGATACCCGAGCTATGACCTGTGTGTGTGCAAGCTGTGCTTCCAATTAACAAATTATAGTCATAAATCTGACCATGTCTTGAGTTTGTTTTATTGACATTAATCCTTGGTGGTTTTGTTCGTTCAAAGTGTCAAATAAAAACTATTCCTCATGGAACCCCCTGGAAACTAATAGCAATTTACAGATGCATTACCACTTTTAAGACGATTTGGGGGCCGAAATATGATAAATTGCAATTATCCAAGAATATAGAAAGTTGTTGGCTTTTATTTTATATTTATTTCAACAATTAAAAACATAAAATAGTGATGGAGGGCTGGATCAGCCTTTTAATCTTCCTGTATTATGACGTAAATATCCATAATTTGCATGTCGCGGCAGTGTGGTGCTCGAATATTTATGTACTTCTGTATACAAAGTGACACAATAGCTGACACTTTCATAGTGTGTGCGCGAACGGTCATGAATATTCATTAAGTTGCACATTCTCCTGATTGACCGCAGTTCAACCAATCAGAATGAAACGGTCTGAATAAAAATTGTTCTACTTACAGTTCCTGGCGCTAAAAATATGTAAATAAATGTTTTCATTTTGTTTAAAACAAACATGTACCTTATGAATACGGGCAAACCATCATCTTAAAGGTATTGTACACTTTTGGTAACAGCTCAAAATCAGTGTCCACATTTTGTGTGATTCAACATATGCATGAACAAACAAACCTGTGAAAGTTTGAGCTTAATTGGTCATGGAGATCACGAGAAAATAGTGAAAAGAGACCTTATGTGTTTTCTGTTTTTTCAAATTATCGCGCGTGATAAAAACTATTGTTTTACTCATTTCTCAGAAACGATACCATTTTAGGCAGAAATATTTTAAGGAACCCTTTCTAACATTACTTACTTTAAATCATTTAAGTTATGTGTGAATCTGTGAACATTGTGTTTTTCGATCTTACCAATAGTGTACAGGGCCTTTAAACATTAGGGCCTAATTAAATTCCCCCAAAACCGGCCTAAATTGGAATGTATCTTTAAACAACGTGTTCTCTATGATGTTATAAATGGAAAGAGGGATGGAAATTTTCACTATTAATAAAAAAATGATAGAATGTCAATAACTTAACAAATATATAAGAGATGGATTGGTGCGGCACTACTTCGACGCGGTTTATGAGCCTGAATCAGTGCAATGGTTATTGTTCTTCACGGAGAAGTGACATCAAGGTAATGACTAGTTTGCTTTTTATAGACATTTTGATAATAAATCTATATTTATTGAGACAATGGCATGTGTGGTAATCGAGTTATTGGGTTTGAGTTTGTTTAAAGAAAGGGAGACGTATTGAATAGTAATAGTTTCACTTTACACCTTATGATTATTTAAAAACAAAACATTTTTAAATAACTTTTATTGATATATATTCTTTAAACAATTTAGTCTTCTGGAACGCCCCCCCCCAAAAAAAAACAAAAAAACAAAAAGTATATATATATATATATATATAATAATTAAATAAAACTAAAACAAAAATTAAGTATTTAAACAAAATTATACTACAAAAATAGTTAATAAACAAATATATGTTGTTGTAGTTTAGGCTATTTGCTATAGATTCCACTACAGACGTCACAATTTTGTAATTTATTCATAGGCATTCCATAAGAAAACTAGTTTTAAACGGTTAAAACTGTTTAGTCTACTTCTTGTGTATGTTACGTAACACATGTAACGGCGGCAGTGGACTCGAGCTAGTGAACTATTATTTGCGGGCGTTACAGTACAGTATTTTTGGTAAGGAAAATAAATAAATTAAAAATATACCGGAGGACGCAAAATGTTTCTTTCAAATAATTCTGTTTTATGATCATAAGGTCTAAAATAGTCTTCTACCGAGTACGTCACACATCTAGGGTTATGGATTTATGCCTGCATTCTTGCCAGCAGCCACTGAAATAATGCTAAGCCTTCCGTACATGTCAACGGCATTCTTCTGCCATGTGCGAGAAGGAGGTCCTGGCACCCACAGCTTCAAACTTTAAGGAGCAGCCATTCCGTTCAGGTCGTGATGTGAATTCCTGTCTTACAGCAACAATATCTTGTTGGGGAACAGGGATACTGTGGTCTTGCGCTCCTTGAAAGACGAAATCAAAAAAGTGCACACAAGTTTTAATTCAGTAAAAGAAAACGGTATAAGTATTTGAATAAAGATTATGAAATCAATGTTTATGTGCCCATTACGGGAGAGACATAACGGAATTCACGCATGTTTAAAACATTTTAGCATAATGATATTCTTTAAATTGTTCACAGACTTGGAAACAAACAAATGCAATTCCGCCACAAATGGTGTCAGAAGTGGGATGATTGCGAATGATTAAGTTTAATTCCTGTTAAGGTAAACGCCTCTTTCTATTGAAAGGCGAATACACACGTTACAGAGGTTGGCGATGAGAGTGTGGATTGTTGTTGTTCTGTTGCCATTGTTGTTCTGGTCGCGACTTGTCAGTTTGCTAAGACTCGTTTGGAGTTGAGGCGGTTACGACGAATTGCAAGGGACCAGAACTTGACACTGCTGAGGATTAACAGTTTGACTGGTCAGATTTGCAGTGCCAGAGTTTCGCAAGGTTTGGAATTACAGAGAAATGCAACACAGACTGCGATGCTAGAAGTGACTCCGTCACCTAGTGGTCCGTGGCCGAGTGTAGCAACTTTGTAGGTTCAAGCAAACTTATGCTAATGTGGTTGATTGTCCTGTTGTGTCTTATACTGGCTTGTCTGGGTCTGGTGATTGTGCTTTACTATTGTGGTTGGCGCTTGGTACAAGATCAGAGGCAGGGTATTCGGTGGTTGGCTTCGACTACGCAGGGTGCAATTCCGAACGTATACGACACCGCAGTATGACAGAAGAAGCGAAGGGTAGGATGAGCACCTCAGGTGTAGAAATTGAGGTGCAGAGGCTCCGCATGGAAGCCCAATTTCTGCAATGGGAGAAGGATCTCCTTGCAAAGAAGTTGGAAGCTGCCATTAAGGGGCCGTCCAAAGAATACATGCCAAGTGAGGATGAGCATGTGAGTCATCAGGTAGATTCTGATGTGGACTTTCGGTTGAGAGACGAGACGTCTGGGTATGCCTCTCCCTCGTTGGGGAACCGATCAACTACCAACTCGGTACTTGATGGCGCACCCAGGGTGAGGAAGGAGGTCAGCTTTGAGGAAAGTACACCTCTTAGGCGTGGGGGCTCAGGGATGTTTTCCCGAGCACTTGAGGTTACTCCCATAACTAAGGCATCGACCAGACAGAGTCTTGATGAGTTGTCGTTGTTCCTTTCGGGACAGGATGTTGCGGAACAGGGTAGAAGAAGTACCAACCCGTTCCTGGACGATAACGAGGTGGTTGAACCCAAGCAGACCAACAGCGAACTGTTAAGTAGCATGACCTGCCCAGTGCAGAAGGCATGTAACAGCCGTTCAGCTGAGGAGGTGGTTGGCCTCCCGGTGAAGCCCCAGCCACCAGGAGGGAGTTTGTTGGTTGGAGGTGAGACAGATCAGAGGGGAGGTTTGGATCGAGTAAATCGACGGCCATACATAAATCCTGATCGGTACAATGGTAAGGTTCTCTGGAAGGAGTACTACCGCCATTTTGAGTCGTGCCGTGAGGTAAACGGCTGGAGTGACGAACAAGCCGTAAGGTTTTTGACCGCAAGCCTGCAGGGTAATGCACTCCGGTTGTTGGGTGAGACAGGGCAAACTTATAAGTACACTGCCCTTGTCAAGTTGTTGGAACGGAGATTTGGCTCTGGTCGTCAAAGTGAGAACTTTCTGGTCGAATTGCGACACAGGCGGCAGGGGTCGAAGGAAACCCTGCAAGAGTTGGGCCAGGCAATTCAGGAGCTGACGGCTCGAGCATACCCTGAAATTGAGGAAGTTGCTCGTGACCGGTTAGCAAAGAACCATTTTATTGATGCGGTGGATAATCATTCCATCCGTGAAGGCATCAACAGGGCCCGTCCGATGAATTTGGACGAGGCCAATCAGGCGGCTTTAGAGACGGAGAACTTTGACCGGGTCGAACGTCAAAGGTTACTGGATCGACAGCCCGCCAAATTGGCAAGGGCTGCTGACTCTGTGGGTATGGAGCAGAGGCTGGGAAGTTTGGAAACAAACCTCAGTGAGCAGGCTCGTACTTTGCAGACGATGGCAGAGATGTTGAAGTTATTGGGAAATCGGAGTTCCACCGAGGGTGTGCCTTCATCATTGAAGAAGCACAAGCCCCAGGGGACGGAACCCGGTCAGAGGAGGTGTTTTAATTGTGGGGGTTTGGGGCATTTCGCCCGTGAGTGTCGGAAACCTCGTAGACAGTTTACCCTGAACCAGGGAAACGACAACCAGCCTCAAGAGGGACCCACGGACAGGCTGGTAGTACAAGGGGGTCCAAGAGACAAAACAGCAGCGGTGGTGGTAGGGGAGGCAAAATGTCAAGACAAGGGGACGGGCGAGTAAGTACACTGCCCATGTCCAGTCTTAGTCCCCGCTATGGACTATTTGTTGATGGATTGGTAAGGGCTACGAAGTGTCGGTTTTTAATTGACACAGGGTCCACCGATACTTTAATAAGTAGTGCCATATACTACCAAATACCAAAAGAGCGTAGACCCGCCTTGGAAACGGAGGGTGTCCAGGTTAAACAGATTGATGGTAGCCCTTTGGCAGTGTTGGGCAGTGCTTTGGTAGAGGTACAAGTTGGTCGGACGGCTCATGTGGTGAAGGCGACATTTACTGAAATGAAGTACCCAGGCATCCTGGGGATGGATTTTCTGGTGCCCAGCGGGGGAAATTTGGATTTCCAGTTGAAGGAACTTCGGCTCAATGGGGAGCGAATCAAGTGCACCAGTATAGCTGGTGAACCCTTCATTGGGCGAGTGGTGGTTTCGAGGACCACAGTCATCCCTTCAGGCCATAAGGCAGTCGTCCCTGGTGTGCTTTCCAGAGGAAAGGTTGATGTAGCCGGTCTGGCTATTGTTGAACCTTTAGAGGGTGGTGGTGAGTTGGCTCAGAAAGGGCTGGTGTTGGCCAGGTCCCTAGTCAACATGGAGTCGGAAGTAATTCCATTGAGACTGTTGAATCCAGGGCAAGAAAAGAGAGTTGCTCGGGCTGGAACGACAGTGGGGGTAGTCTCCCAGGTAGAGGCTGAGGCGATTAGTGGTGACACTGAACAGACATCAAGGGAAAAGCAGGGCTTGCCTATGCATTTGCATGATCTGTTTAGTCGGGGTACAGCCAATGTAGAGGCTAAGTACCATGGAGAGGTCCGGAAGTGCTTGGCTAACTTCCAGGATGTTTTCTCGAAAGGAGAACATGACATTGGTAGGACAGATATGGTGCAACATCATATTAAGACAGGTGATGCTCCGCCAGTCAAAGAAAGACCGAGGCGGCATCCCTACTGCAACCAGGAAGAGATTCAAAGGCAGGTCGGTGATTTGTTGAAGAGAGGAGTTATTGAACCCTCTGATAGTCCTTGGGCGGCAAATGTTGTTTTGGTTAGCAAAAAGGATGGGACTAAGCGCTTCTGTGTTGATTACAGGAAGTTGAACGCAGTCACCATCAAGGATGCTTACCCGGTACCCCGGATTGATGAGACGTTTGATGCATTGACTGGGGCCAAGTGGTTTACAACGCTTGACTTAGCATCAGGGTATTGGCAGGTTGCCCTAGATGAGGATGCTAGCCAGAAGTCTACGTTTGTTGTCAGGAACGGACTTTACCGTTGGAAGTGCATGCCGTTTGGGCTATGCAACGCTCCAGCCACCTTTGAACGGTTGATGGAGAAGGTCATGGCTGGGTTGCAGTGGGAGATTTTGCTAATCTACCTGGATGACATCATCGTTTTTGGGCAAACCGTAATGGAGACTCTAGAGCGTCTCAAAGTTGTGTTGAATAGGCTCCGACACGCTGGGCTTAAGCTTAAGCCAAGCAAGTGTCACTTGTTTCAGAAGTCGGTGGCTTATCTGGGGCACATCGTGTCCGCAGAAGGGGTTGCTACAGATCCGGAAAAGGCTAAGGCAGTTTCTGACTGGCCTGTTCCAAGGTGCGTACGAGACGTCAGAAGCTTTTTGGGCCTCGCCTCGTACTACCGGAAATTCATCCAAGGTTTCGCACAGATTGCAAGTCCCCTTCACGCCTTGACGGAGAAATCAAGGGTGTTTGTGTGGACTGAGTCATGTTAAAGGGCGTTCGACGAGTTAAAGGACAGACTCCAGGCTGCCCCGATTCTGTCGTATCCCAATCCAGAAGGTGATTTCATTTTGGACACCGATGCCAGTGGGGAGGGCATTGGGGCGGTCTTATCCCAGGTCCAAGATGGTGTAGAAAGGGTTGTGGCTTATGCGAGTCGAAAGCTCAGCAGACCTGAGCGGAATTATTGTGTCACACGAAGGGAGTTGTTGGCTGTTGTTGTCTACTTGAAGAATTTCAAGCAGTACTTGTATGGTCGCAGGGTTACAGTCAGAACTGACCATGCTGCGTTGAAATGGGTTCTCAACTTCAAGAATCCAGAAGGTCAGCTGGCCCGGTGGATGGAGGTGATATCGCAGTATGATTTGGTCGTAGAACACCGGCCGGGGAAGAAGCATGGAAATGCTGATGGCTTGTCGAGGAGACAGTGTAAGCAGTGCGGCCAGGAGGAGCCAACAAGTGACGAGTTAGGTCACACGGTGCCCGAGGTGGAAACTCAGGGTAGAGAGTCGTTGGTTAGGGGTCTGGTGGCCCAACCAATGATTTCTGGAGAAGAGATGAGGGCGGCTCAACTGGAGGATGGGACGATGAGTTGGCTTCTCAAGTCCAAGGAGGAGGGTAATGATCGGCCCGAGTGGAAGACTCTGTCCCACTCTTCCGGAGCCCCAAAAACCTATTGGTCTCAGTGGGACCAATTAGAGGTCAGAGAAGGACTGTTGTGTCGGCGCTGGGAGTCCGACAATGGGAAGTCTGTGAGGTGGCTTTTGGTCTTGCCACAGAAGTTGAGGAAAGGTGTTATAGAGGAGTTGCATGGTGGACAACTCAGTGGTCATTTAGGTGTCAGTAAAACGTTGGCTAAGACAAAGTTCAGGTACTTCTGGGCAGGTATGTCGGCAGATGTACGGTCGTCCCTGCGGGCTTGCGACCTCTGCGCCAGAAGGAAATTTGCTGCTAAGAGAAGGCTCGCCCCTCTAAGGCAGTACAGGGTCGGCGTTCCGATGGAACGGGTGGCCATAGATTTGCTTGGGCCACTGCCCACATCGGACAGTGGCAATAAGTGGATTTTGGTGGTTGGCGATTACTGCACCAAGTGGATGGAAGCGTATCCTCTTCCTGATTCCACTGCAAGGACTGTTGCTCTCAAGTTGGTGAACGAGTTTGTGTGTCGACTTGGAGTGCCCCAAGAACTGCACTCAGATCAGGGCAGAAATTTCGAGTCTGAGGTGTTTGTGGAAATGTGCCAGCTACTGGGCATTACAAAGACTCGAACGACCGCATACAATCCTAAGTCGGATGGTATGGTGGAGAGATTCAATAAGACACTGGTAAACATTGTGGCGATGTTCATTGATCCAAAGAAGAGGCAAAGGGATTGGGATGAGTTCCTCCCTTATGCCACCTTTGCTTATCGATGCACACCGCAAGAGTCGACTGGGGAGACCCCCCATATGATGATGTTGGGTCGTGAAGTTAGCATTCCGGTGGATCTGGTGACTGGGAGTCCGGAGGTCGAGAATGACGCCAGAACTGACTTTGCTGAGAAGTTGCGAGGCAATATGCAACAAGCTCATGAGAGAGCAAAGGTCTGCCTCGGGAAAAGTGCCCGCAGACAGAAGCGAAACTACGACCGACATGCATCGACTCATGGACTGCGGGAGGGTCAATTTGTGTGGCTGCATAATCCTGCAAAGAAAAAGCATGTGTCCCCCAAGCTACAATTGCGTTGGGAAGGACCATGGCTTGTGGTGAAGAGGTTGTCTGACATGGTGGTGCGCATCCAGCTTCGGCGAGGAGGCAAACTCAAGGTGGTCCACGTCGACCGACTAAAACCATATGTCAGTGAAGAGTTAGAACCTTGGGTCAGTCAGCTCAGCGAGGGGGTGATGACAGAAAGCCCTCTCGTCGAAGGAGCGACTAGCCCACAGTTTGAGATACAAGAGGTTGAGATTATCGAATCTCAAGAGGAAACCCCTGGTGAGGGAGGTAATGAAGGTCCCATGATGGATGACACCATCACTGGTGACCCTGAGGTCGAAGGTCAGCTGGGTAGTTTACCAGAGGTCACTGGTGAAACACCACAGAGGCGGTACCCAGAGAGGAGACATAGAGTACCCCTGCGGTTTCGCTAGGCAGGGAAGTATGGTACCCGAGTTGGGAGAGAATCAGTCTTTCTGAGAATTTAAGTTGTGGTTGGAAGGTTGACCTATTGTTTTTGTGGTTACTTGCAGGGGAGTGACCAGTGGCTAGGATGCCGAAGACTTCAAAGTCAAAGCCGAGGACGTACCGCTGCCTCCAATGCGACAAGGTATATTTTTACCGTCAAGGCCTGTGGCGGCATATCGAGTCAGACCACCACAAGGAGCGGAGCCTACAGTGCCCCTCCTGTGACTACCTGGCTGGTCAACAGAGCGTGATGAACGCTCACATCGCCTCAGTGCATCTGCACCAACAGAGAGAGGCGACGGTAGCCCGAATAGTTGGGGAAGCTGGCCAACCCACCCTTAGTGCTTCCCAAGGGGCCCCCCCCTGAGATAGAGTGGGAAGAGAAAGAGGAGACGGACCAGCCAGTGCTGTCGTTGTCCCCCACGCCGATGTCCCCCCTCATGGCGGACCCCAGTTCCCCAGTGGTCCCTATCGGCCTGACTGGCAAGCCCAGAGCCATGCTGGAGCTTATGAGGCAAGTTGCCCCTTTTCGCCTTCATCCTCAGCTGATTCGATGCCGGCCTTGGCAGAGGTAGAACAACCCCACGACCAGGACATCACTGCACCCCAAGAGAATGCTGAGGCACCGAGACAACAGGGCCCTGTAACAAGAGGATATGAGGGTGATGTTGTGCCTCCGACCCAGGTACCCTTCACGCCACATACCCCGGAGCAACCCCCACCAAGAAGAGTCACAAGAGCTGCACGGGAGATACGCCATCTGACCGTGACCACTATTATGGATGGAGCGGTAGTGAATCGCCGTGACCACAACGAGATAAGGGTCACTCAAGTGGAGGTTGACGAGGAGGGACGATATATCCAGGGTTCTTCGGTTGGTAACTAGAGCATTCTTTCTATTTTGTTTTCCAGTAACATTTTTGCCCTTATTTAAGGTTTTATAATGTCGGTGTTCTTTTGTACTAATTAACGAATCTTGCCAATCTTAAATTTGTATAAAGAAAAAGGGTGACAACCAACTGTATTTTTATATATATTTATTCTTCCTGCCAGGGATTTATGCAAAGCTTGCCAAACTACCTCCATAAGTTTTGCCAAAGAGGAAAGTAACTCTTTGAAAAGTGTATTTTACGACAAAAGGGTACTAGTTGTGATTTTTGTTTGGTGATTTCTAGAGACATTCCTTAAATCTGTATAAATTTTGTGATTATGTGTTCAACGTGAGATTAAGGCGGATCATGCTGCAAATTGTATTTCTTAAAAACTGGTCCTTTTCCAACTGTATAAAGTTTGTGAATATTTAATGAGGTCAGAAACAGGCCCCCCCCCCTTAAGTGTTATATTGTTTTGTAAAGAAACACTTAAGGATTAATGCATTTCCTTTTATTTTTGTTAGTTATGGCTGACGAGTCGGGGACGACTCGGCCATTGCTTGGGCCTTTGTGACGGAAATGCATGTGACTAACATGTGATTGTTGTATATTAGTGTGTATTTTGCAGGTCGTGCAGCGTGACGACTTGGCAATGCAAGTAGGAGGAGCTTAGCGCGTGCAGTGACCCGGACTGGCAGGGTGCGCATGCGCATTGGCGCTTTGGGGCCTCATGTTTGGGCGATGTGGCAGCGGGGCTGGCCATAGAGGGCAGTTGCAGAATAGTTGTAGAACAAGTTAGTTGCTGATAGCAAAGATTATAGAGCGCCGAACTGATAGGTTTATTAGCAGAGCAGATAGACCGTAAGTTAACCTTGACCGCTGTGTTATATTGTGTTTATCCTTGCATTTGTGTGATAGGCTAGGAGCCTTCATACAAGTTAGTTTATCCTTGTATTTTGTGTGATAGGCTAGGAGCCTTCATACAAGTTAATTTATCCTTGTATTTTGGGTGATAAGATAGAGACAAGATTATCCTTGCATGAGTTGTAAATATTGCTGTGTATATATTTTGCTGTGTTGGTTGTGGAGACACGCTAGAGGAGTGTAGTTGTCGGTCACAAAAGTGTTAGCTTGTGACTAGGGAAAAAGCACCTTCTAGAAGTGTAGAGATATTTAGTGTATATAATTAAACGCACACTTGGACAGCGTGAGTCGCGTCCTCGGGGTGTTGAAGTTTAGGGGTTACCACAAATTCATTGCTTGTCGTGGTGACCGGTATTTAGTGTTCCGTGTACGGTAGAGACCTTTCGAGGCCACACTGTCCGTGGGTACATGAATGCAGGGTTACTAGCAAAGTAGGGTTACATGTAAGACAGTAAGGTTACATACCAGCAGTACGGTTACATGTAAGAAGTACGGTTACATGTAAGACAGTAAGGTTACATACCAGCAGTATGGTTACATGTAAGAAGTACGGTTACATGTAAGACAGTAAGGTTACATACCAGCAGTCCGGTTACATGTAAGAAGTACGGTTACATGTAAGACAGTAAGGTTACATACCAGCAGTACGGTTACATGTAAGAAGTACGGTTACATGTAAGACAGTAAGGTTACATACCAGCAGTACGGTTACATGTAAGAAGTACGGTTACATGTAAGACAGTAAGGTTACATACCAGCAGTACGGTTACATACAAGAAGTATGGTTACATGTAAGGAGTACGATTACATGTAAAGGATAGGGTTACATGAAAGACATAGGGTTACATGAAAGACTTATGGTTACATACTAGGGTTACTATGGTTACATGCCAGTGTTAAGGATTATACACGGCTGTGTGGGACTCAGTATTTAAAGGTGACATTATGGTATAACAGGTTCATTGGCCCGAAGAAACAGGTTGTAAATAAAGAAACCCCTGCCCAATTTTGTACACTGTTGATTAAATTGTTGATTGATGCAATAAATGAGCTTGTGTTCAGTTCACCGACAGTCCACTTGTCAAGGTGTCCGTGTATTTGAGTAACTGTGTAGCAATAGGATTAGACAATCATTACGCAATCGGCGGTATATTTCCTCCAAAACGGACCTTGTCCCTTAGCCTTCAGATCACTCAAGGATCTTCAAGCCTGAGGTATAATTGGGCCTAGGATCAGATTGTAATTTGCCCCTAACAAATGCAATTCCGCCACAATATTATAAATGCACATAAACACGATGGTCGGCCGATCATAGATTCAAAATCCCTATAAAAATTGCAACTTTTCTTTAAAATAAAATGAAATAACACCTGGCGAAACGAGTTCACTGGATGCTTGGTAATAAAGTACTCTCAGTCAAGTAAGTTATTTTGCAGTAACTTAGAAGTATTTTGTTTTCTATTTCTGCAATGATGTAACCTCCCTTTAAAACATTTTTGTCAGAAAGGCAGAGATTTAGTGATTATTTGAAGTAGGCCCTATAAGAAAAAGAAAGGATTTTTTAAAAAGAATTTTTTTTAAGTTAAATAATTGGCACTGGTTTATACTAGTTAATTTCAGCACACTTTTGCTGCCAGTATATTAGGCAGAGAGTATAGGGCCTATACTAAAGAAGAGGAACTGAATTTTGATGTTATAATTAAACACATGTTGAGAATTTAAACACTTGAAATAATAAAAAATGGCGTTAGACGTTTTAAAAGTGTCACAGGCAATAAACGTGTTATTGTGTTTGAAATAAATTGACTCGGAATGCCAATTGTTTAGGCTGCGTGGTGTCATAAGTTTATTCAACTCTCGGTAGTTTCACCATGCATGTAGCATAGGCCGGTAGATACACAGAATTACAGTCAGCCGACATGGAGCTCATGAATAATAAGATGTGTCACTGTCGGGTCGTGAACTATCAATGTTAAGCACCATTGGTGATCGGTTGTACTGACTTCGGTAAATTCGTCTGCAAAAACATAACAAATGGAATGAGAACGGTGTAACCAGCTCTTTAAACCTAAAAGGCGTCTATTTCCGACACCTAAAATAACATGGAGTCTCCAGGGTTTTAAACACCCTTAAAAATATGTCAAAGAACTTAAAACTACTTGCTTTATAATCACAAAGAATCATTAATAATCAATTTAACTTGAAACATCATTAAGAAATATCAAAGAGTAATATTATTAAGGAAATCCCAACGCTTACCATCCAAAACACAGCCCACAGTTTCGCTGTCATGCCTCGCTGCTCGCAACACAGCCGCGCGGTGGCGCTCTTCAAGTATGCCTATTTGCAACAGTGTTTATTATTTGAACGGATTGACGTGTTTACTTTTTTAATACGTGTTTATTGTTTAAACATTGCTGGTATTTAAATTTTAAACACTTGACGTGTGTACAAGATAAACACACTGTTCTGTTTTTATTTTAAACACCGTCGGTGTGTTGATTTTAAACACCGAATATGATTATAAATTAAACGTGTACACATAATAAACGGCGTTAGGTATTTTAAAAGTGTCACAGATGGGTGTTTATTTATGTGTTTAAAACCTAAACACTTGTTTTTACAGTGAGATTAAACACGCAAATACATAATTTTCATTTGAAAAGTTGTCATAAAAATGAATCGAAATCTTCATTTTTTTCTTTATAGATGTCTTCCTTATATCCCAAACTATCATGTCTAGGCGCCCCCAATTAATTAGTCCACTAATTAGCTCAGCCCAACCAATTAACTATTGCAAAATTACAGCCCGTGTGTGAATGTACTATACAAGTTCCAGATTAAACACGCAAGTACATAATTTTCATTTGAAAAGTTGTCATCAAATTTTTTTGAAATCTTCGGGGTTTTTTTGATAGATGTCTTCCTTGTATCCCAAACCATGATGCCTAGGCGCCCCCAATTAATTAGTCCACTAATTGGCTCAGCCCGATTAATTTAATATTTGCATAATGTTAGCCCGTAAGCGAATTTAGTATACAACATACTTAATTTTCATTTGAAAAGTTGTCATCAAGAAAATTTGAAATCTTCATTTTTTTCTTCGTAGATGTCTTCCTTATATGCCAAACCATCATGCCTAGGCGCCCCAAATGAATTAGTCCACTAATTAGCCCAGCCCAACTAATTAAACAATTGCATAATTACAGCCCATGTGCGAATTTACTATACAAGTTCCAGATTAAACACGCAAATACATAATTTTCATTTGATAAGTTGTCATCAAAATAAATTGAAATCTTCAGTTTTTTCTTTATAGATGTCTTCATTATATCATAAAAATAAATTGAAATCTTCAGTTTTTTGTTCATAGATGTATTCCTTATATCCCAAACTATCATGCCTAGGCGCCCCCAATTAATTAGTCCACTAATTAGCTCAGCCCAACTAATTAAACAATTGCATAATTATAGCCCGTGTGCGAATTTACTATACAAGTTCCAGATTAAACAGGCAAATACATAGTTTTCATTTGAAAAGTTGTCATAAAAATAAATTGAAATCTTCAATTTTTTCTTTATAGACGTCTTCCTTATATCATAAAAAGAAATTGAAATCTTCAATTTTTTTCTTCATAGATGTCGTCCTTATATCCCAAACTATCATGCCTAGGCACCCCCAATTAATTAGTCCACTAATTAGCTCAGCCCAACTAATTAAACAATTGCTAAAATTACAGCCCGTGTGCGAATTTACTATACAAGTTCCAGATTAAACACGCAAATACATAATTTTCATTTGAAAAGTTGTCATCAAAATAAATTGAAATCTTCAGTTTTTTTCTTTATAGATGTCTTCCTTATATCCCGAACTATCATGCCTAGGCGCCCCCAATCAATTAGTCCACTAATTAGCTCATCCCAACTAATTAACTATTGCAAAATTAGAGCCCGTGTGCGAATGTACTATACAAGTTCCAGATTAAACACGCAATTACATAATTTTCATTTCGAAAAGTTGTCATCAAAATAATTTGAAATCTTCAGTTTTTTCTTCATAGATATCTTTCTTATATCCTAAATTATCATGCCTAGGCGCCCCCAATTAATTAGTCCACTAATTAGCTCAGCCCAACTGATTAAACAATTGCATACTTACAGCCTGTGTGCGAATTTACTAGACAAGTTCCAGATTAAACGCGCCAATACATAATTTTCATCTGAAAAGTTGTCATAAAAATACATTGAAATGTTCTCTTTTTCTTCTTTATAGATGTCTTCCTTATATCCCAAACTATCATGCCTAGGCGCCCCCAATCAATTATTCCTTTAATTAGCTCAGCCCAACTAATGAAACAGTTGCATAATTACAGCCCGTGTGCGAATTTACTATACAAGTTCCAGATTAAACACGCCGATACATAATTTTCATTTGAAAAGTTGTCACCACAAGTTTTTGAAATCTTCGGGGTTTTTTTCATAGATGTCTTCCTTATAACCCAAACCATTATGCCTAGGCGCCCCCAATTAATTAGTCCACTAATTAACTCAGCCCAATTAATTTAATATTTGCATAATGTTAGCCCGTAAGCGAAATTAGTTAACAACATACCTAATTTTCATTTGAAAAGTTGTCATCAAGAAAATTTGAAATCTGTTTTATTTTCTTCATAAATGTCTTTCTTATATCCCAAACTATCATGACTAGTCGCCCCCACTTAATTAGTCCACTAATTAGCTCAGCCCAACTAATTAAACAATTGCATAATTATAGCCCGTGTGCGAATTTACTATACAAGTTTCAGATAAAACACGCAAATACATAATTTTCATTTGAAAAGTTGTCATAAAAATAAATTGAAATCTTCAGTTTTTTCTTTATTATAGATGTCTTCCGTATATCCCAAAATATCATGCCTAGGCGCCCCAAATCAATTAGTCCACTAATTAGCTCATCCCAACTAATTAACTATTGCAAAAATACAGCCCGTGTGCGAATGTACTATACAAGTTCCAGATTAAACACGCAATTACATAATTTTCATTTGAAAAGTTGTCATCAAAATACATTGAAATCTTCAGTTTTTTCTACATATTTGTCTTCTTTATATCCCAAACTATCATGCCTGGGCGCCCCCAATTAATTAGTCCACTAATTAACTCAGCCCAATTAATTTAATATTTGCATTATGTTAGCCCGTAAGCGAATTTAGTATACAACATACTTAATTTTCATTTGAAAAATTGTCATCAAGAAAATTTGAAATCTTCATTTTTTTCTTCATAGATGTCTTTCTTATATCCCAAACTATCATGCCTAGGCGCCCCCACTGACTTAGTCCACTAATTAGCTCAGCCCAACTAATTAAACAATTGCATAATTACAGCCCGTGTGCGAATGTACACTGTAAAAAGTGTGTTTAGCAATTAAACATTAGTAATCAGCCTAAACATGTTTATTACCTAAACACTATGATTTTGGGGTTTAATTCCCAAACATAAAGCATCTTATTACTAAACACCTGATGTTTCAATGCTGAATACCAGGCTGTACAACGTTTCTAAACACTTCGTTGCGGTTACTCTGCGCTGATTGGCTGTTGGTGCACCACCAGGCGCACCAACAACCAATCAGCGCAGAGTAACCTCTGGGCGCAAAAAAAAAAGTTTATGACGCGATGCCATCTTGTTAATTCGCGTCGGCGGAGTGTGTATGTGTGACCGTCAATGCGATCACGTCGGAAAGAATTAAATCAGTCAGATAAACAAAAACTTAAGCGTAAAACTTCATCAAATACAACTTAAGATACAAGCTGAGTGTTCGTGGTGTGACAGAAAACCAGAGGCCAGGCCGGGTGAGAGTGAAGATGGACGACGACGTAGAAGTAGAGTTCAAGCAGATGCTTCTGAACAAACTTCCACGGGAAGTCGTGGACATCTTATGTGGTAAGTTATAACACGTTAAACATTAGATGTTATTTCTTAGTTATTGAATGGTTATCGACCTATAGCTAACGTTAGTCTAGTAGTTGGCCTAAATTGCAATATACCAAATGCGACTTAAACTGTTTTTTTAATGTCGGTGATCGAGCAATATTCAACATGTTCAATAACGTTATATAAATAGATACTGATTATCAGTGATAGGCACTGCGTTAATCATGCTAATTTAAAGTTTTAAACAAACGTTTGGTTAACACGGGCTCAAATTAGGGGGGAAATCAACGGTAAACAGTTGAAACAACAGGGCCCAATTTCATAGTCATAGAGCTGCATAACGGCCGATTTTGTGCTTAACGCGTTAACGGGCGTGAACAGATTTTCTATATTATGTGAATCCACCATGGCAACGATGCTGTCATGAATGTAGGATACGATGTGTGCCGCACAAAAAACCATTGACAGCTGACGGACACCAACGATGCTCGCCACCGCACACGTCGTTGGTGCCCGTCAGCTGTCATTGGGTTTTGGGCGGCACACATCGTATCCTATAATTACATGACAGCATCGCTGCCATGGATTCACAAAGTTCACACAGACAGAGGCTCCAAACGCTGGCGCCGTGCTGGAATATTTAGGCCTATCTTTTTTTGAAACTATCAATTTGTGGATTGAATGAAATTGTTGAAACTGTGGAACACTCACTGAGAGTCCAAAGAACACAAAGAGCCCAATTTTGGCGAGATTGGCCTGCAAACAAGAACGGTAGGTACAGCAAAAGTGGCGACGGCAAAAAAAAAAAAAAAAAAAAACGAATAGGATTTTTACACACGATCCTCGCTCTAGACTGAGGTTTAACCTCAGACATTATAGTTCTAAGAGTAAGTTAGCCATCTTGCATCCTGATCTCCTGTCTTCCCATCATGCCCATGGCACGCCGACTGTTCAACATATTTGTAAGTGGTCTCCAAAGTTTAAAAATACGCTGGATAAAACATGAATTTTTAAAACCCGAGCATGTACATGTAGTGTTTAAAACATCAGCCTCACTGTCTACTCTTCTGTTCAGATCGCCAGAGAGTATCAACCGTGCCAGTACAGTAGTTGTAGTCACTCATGGTGGTAGTCATGGTAGTGCTAGTGGGCCATTTTGCCTGACAACTCGCCTACTAACTGTGTGCTCTAGCTAGCCCTCTTCATCATCATTTGGTGAATACTTGTTGCATGCCTTCCCAGTCTTGTCCTTGAGGCATGTGAGGAGTCGATCAACATAACCATGGAAAACTACTGTGCAATGTGCCCATTCTTCTCCAATAATCTCACTGAATTTGTTAATCATTTAGTAAAGCATCACCGAAACACTTTATCGTACACTGCGGTGTAGTGGGTTGTGGGGCATCTTTTAAAAACTATGGTAGTTTTAAATCCCACATTAGTCGCAGACATGCCGGGCATGATAGTGGGATTATTGCACCTTCAAATATTGTAAATTCTGAAGATGATGAGGATGTGGATGACCCTGTGGTCCAGGATGAAGCTGATTCAGAAAGAACTTATGATCTTGGTGCATCGTACTATATGCTGAAATTGAAAGCAATGTGCCATGTATCTGAGAGTGCCATGAGGGAAGTTCAAATGTCGACTGAATATCTGGTGCAGCAGAAACTAGATGAAGTTAAAGCCCAAATATGCAAGACCAATAAATTAACACAAAAAGAGGTTGATGGCATGTTCGATAACGTGCACCCCTCCATTTTTAATGGACTGAACTCGACATACCTCTTGAGCAAAAGTTGGCAAAGAAGTTTCAATCTAGTTGAACCAGTGAAAGTTAAACTTGGTGAGGTCTACAAAAACAGACGAGGAAGACACAATTCTGCAACAGCATCATATCATGTGGGAAAAAAAGAGTTGTATGGGTATTATGTACCCTTCCTAGCGTCTCTTCATCCATCAACAGATATTTTATGACACATAATTTAAGTGACTTTGGAAAAAAAATCATAATGACTGATGTGTTTGATGGACTCTATTTTCAATCGCATCAGTATCTAACACAAAATCCAAAGGCACTAGTGTTTGCGCTGTATAGTGATGATTTTGAACTAACAAACGCTATAGGTCATCATACAAAAACTCATAAATTGACTGCATTCTATTATGTGCTATTGAACATACCTCCACATCTGAGAACAAAAATGGAGGCAATCCAGCTTGTTGCGATGGCAAAAACAAAAGACACTAAGAAGTATGGACTAGGCACGATCTTGAAGAACTGTGTAGAGTCGTTTCAGAAATTACACGATGGAGTAGAAATTACAACACTTTCTCCAACTGGTGACAAACAAAGGACATTGGTCAAAGGGTTGCTAGGTTTTGTATTGGGTGATACCCCGGCAGCTCAATTGCTTGGAGGCTTTAAGGAGGGAGTGGGTACAGCACAAACCATGCCGATTGTGTGAGGTGACACATGCAGAACTACCAAACAACTCAATAACTCATCCATCAACTCCAAGAGATGAAGACGAGCATCTTGAAAGGTGTGAAAACCTAATGACTGAAATGACCAAAGAAGCCAGAAAATACTGGTCAAAGATGTATGGTGTGAATGGAAATACCGAACTACTGAATGTTCCAGAGTTCAAAGTAACTAAATGTATCTTGCAAGATCCGATGCATGTACTGTTAGAAGGAATTGTTCCTATGGAGTTGAAACTGCTGCTTAACTACTGTGTGGAAAGAAAATTCATAACAATTCTACAACTCCATAAGATCTTTCAAAATTTTGAGTACACCGATGATGAACGAAGAGATATACCTGTTCAAATAATGTGGCAGAATTTGCAATCTGGAACTAAACTGAAGCAAACTGCACAGTCAATGAAGAACCTTCTTGTGCTCCTTCCATTCATGATAGGAAAGTTTGTACCAGAGGAAGATGAAAAGTGGGTAAATTACATGAGATTGGTACAAATAACTTTGCTAACATTTTCTTTGATAGCTATAAATCGAACCGTGGACACACTTAAGGTGCTCATAGCAGCCCATCATTCTGCTTTCAGAAGGCTGTATCCAGAGAAATATGTAACCCCCAAGATACACTACCTCAGTCATATACCAATGCAGATACGTGAGTTTGGACCAGCGAGAAGTCATTCATGCATGCGTCTTGAAGGAAAGCATGGTGTAGGTAAAGACAAGAAATACAAAAACTTCAAGGCTATTCACAAGTCTGTGACTTTTGTGATGGATAAGATGATTAAGAGTCATTCCAGTTTCTCAGTCGGGGAGAAGGAATGCAGTTATTGGTTATTGTCTTGTAATATTTAAGAGTCATTCCAGTTTCTCAGTCGGGGAGAAGGAATGCAGTTATTGGTTATTGTCTTGTAATATTTAAGAGTCATTCCAGTTTCTCGGTCTGGGAGAAGGAATGCAGTTATTGTCTTGTAATAGTTAAGAGTCATTCCAATTTCTCGGTCTGGGAGAAGGAATGCAGTTATTTGTAATTGTCTTGTAATAATTAGACATTCCAGTCCAGTTCTCCCTATCTGGGAGAAGGAATGCAGTTAATGGTTATTGTTAATCTTACAGACCACTCTAATAAAACCACTGGGCCTTAGAGCTCGGGGTGGCAGTCTTGTCCTGTGGCAGGGAGCAGGAGGTTGTGGTCGGAGGCTGGGTGTTAGTTTTTCTGTATAAAGTTGGGTTGTTTAAGTTGTATAAGTTGCAGCCAGTCATCCGACCATTATTAAGGTAATACCATTTATTTATTTTAGTTTAGGAGTGTCCCGAAATCTTTGCTTTGCCAGACTTTGTTTAGTATTTTCCTTTGTGGCAAAAAGCCTTGTCATTTGGTATACGTTGTTTGGATGGTCCCGTTAAGGGATAAAATATAACTATGTATCGGCATTTCATTTCCATCTTGTTTCAATTATTCTGTTCTCGATTTCTCTTAGTGATTTTAGTTGTTCGTATTCCTAATTTCTACTGGCGGTGAATTTAATCCGCTACACTTTTCAACAACAACATAAAGTGTGCATGCAACAGGTTAATGCCAATGGTTCACCCTCGCATGCATATCTTTCGGATGATGACAATGTGAAGGACGGGCACACTTGTGATATTTCTGACAAGGAATGTTACCCCAACATGATCCAAAGAGAGTATGGTGATTCAGAAGATGTTACTGCACCATTAGCATTGCAGACTACAAAGGTAATTTCTCGGGGACATCTATACAAAGCTGGCACTATACTGTTGAATGATTGGTCTGAATGGGAGCATCCACAGTTCATTGAAATCAAAGAGATCCTGATCTTGAACAATGCTACATACTTCATATGTGAAGACTTGGAAACACAAGCTTTCAGTTCACACTTGAATGCCTTCAATATTGCCCATAAAACTGGAAATGTAAACTTAAGGGCACTGAAACCATCAGTTGATCTTACATTTCACTGGCCACAGATAGCACATATGGTGGACAAACGCAAATTTGTCATGCTGCAAAATGTTGATGATGTCTGGCAATTATAGCTTAGGTGAGTAAATAAGTCTTCACATTATAAAACGCCAATAGTTGGTGATTTACCTGTATGTAGTTAATTACTGCTTTGTTTTTCATGAGGTGGAGTATGCATTATTAGCTGCTGAAACATTTAAATAAGTTTCTGTCATATTTGCAGATAATTGTGTTGACACGTCAGTGTTTGCTAGTCTGACTGAAGATGATTGTTTTCATAAGTCCCGGGGAAGTTGGAATATGTGCGAAAGGTGATGCTGGTAAGTTCTTATTGTATAATACATCGATCATTGTTTTTTGGAACACTGCCAGTTTGTCAATGAAATCAATCTGACAAATTGTTACGTTACGTACAATTTTTTGAGAAAACACAATTTTATTTTATCAGAATTTATCGTTAAGTCTCAGATACGAAGATGACATCTTGTATAGGATTGTTAAACAACTAACTAAAAGTGGGTTTTCAAATTGAAACTTATAATCAAAATAGATTTTGACTATGCCTTAGTTATCTCATGACTGGTACACCAGTTAATTATTTTGTTAAAAACACCCATTCATTACAGCTGCATATACTACTGTACTGTGTAAATTAATCTCCTTGTTAATGCAAAATTTATAGAATACAATGACACACCTTGTGTACAATGTCACTATATTTTGTATTATGTCACAGATAGCTAAATCATTTGTAGATGTGGACCCTAATTGCCGAGACAAAAATGTGGAGGATTATTTAGATTTGAATTCTTCAACTAGCAATGTGAACCTGGAGGCTTCACCATCTACAGAGAGAGTGTCTTCGGTTACAGAAACATCTTTGATTTCAGAGACAGCATCATTCATGTCATCAGAGGAGGCAGCCATACCCATTACAGAACAGACAACCATTGGAGTTTCACCAGGTAATAAATAGCAGTGTTGTACCAATTGGTTGTACCAAGTCAAGTCTATTTCCAAGTTTGTCAGGTTTACTGAAAATTTTGGTCTTGACTTTATGTAGAATTGATTTTTGTGTAATAGTTTTAAATGCTAATAATCCGATTGTGCAAAATCTGTCAATGTTTCTGCACATCGTTGCATACCTGTTCAAAGTGCATTCATGGATAATGATGAGGCTATGTGGCAAACTTCAACATTTTTGACATAAAAGTTACAGTGCTATGCATTTTGTCAAGCTCCAAAAAACCTGAGGCAAAACAGAAGGCCTGAAGTGTGCAGCACGTAGGCATGCAGTATGTTCTACAATGGGACGAAACTCGATCATGCCATCAAATCATACACTTTCATGACTAATTTAGCTTGACTTTAGACAAACGGGGGGAGCGCCCATGAGCCACTTGCTGCACAGCTGTCAAAAGAGTATGATGGGGGTGGGGGGGTACGACTTTGAATGTTTATAAAATGTTCATATTAAAATGTGTGCATCAATTTTGAAAGGAGGAATGTTAAATGGTACTACTTTGGGGGAGGGAGGGGGGCTGCAAAAGTAATTCTCTGTACGACCTGTAAAATGTTGGAAATCTTTGGACAGCCCCTTACAACAGTGCACATCATACATGTATGATTGACAGTCGCAAATCATGTGATTCAATAATGTTACATAATTTTTTTCAACAGGAAAATACAACCAGGGCCTGTTCACCACAAGCGACAAATGGCCCGAATACTCCAACCGTGTCGAAGGCAGTTTGGAAAGCGGTAACATTCTTCCCGACTGGGATGTGTTCATTTCTGAGACGGCATATTTCATATTGAAACATCATAATATGAAACATCCGGCAGACTATGATGAAGTAGGGAGGCTTGTATGTGAGCGATGGCCTTGCATTCAATTCAAGGAGCATGGCAAAAGTCCATGGGTAATATAACATCATTTTTAATTTTTGTTTGTTGCTGGTTGATTTTATTGATCTATTAACAATGGCTGTGTGCTGCTCGGAAATTATTAGCATTTCGGAAGTGAGTTTGATTGAACACAAATTGACAGAAATAGAAAACCTTCCATTTTTGTGTTTAATATGAATGATGCAAGAACGTAAATATATTAATTCAGGCCTGTGATATTTGATTCAGGGCACTACCCTTCATTAAGGGCGTCTCATGAGTTGGAACATTTCATAAGGGCACCAAGCAAGTGACTAGCGGCATTATGCAATTGCTCCATTGTCTCCACGTTAGTCTGCCCTGATGTTATTCTCTGGAGCTTGATTTAATAATTATATTGCCAGTAATAAAAAAGATCAACCTGGACATAAGATCACAAAGCACTTTGATAATTTAGTTATTAAATGAACGTCGTAGACCAGTGATGGCCATGATTATTTTACTTAGCGGATCGTGTGATATGATGCTTATAATAAATGTGAATTATTGTGAATTCCAATTACTTCTTTTATAACAGAATCACTTTGTGAAGAGACTATCACAAAAGATAAGAAACATAAGGTGGAACAGAAAAAGAAAGCAAGAGGGAACCCTGCCGGCAAAGAGAACTGCAGTTGTATCTGCCAATTACTGCTTTGAAGGTAAGTATTAATTCTCCTACAAATTATGGATGCAACTTGGTTCATGACATTCAAACTGTTTTCCGAAATAATTAAAGATCCCCATTGCCCATGCTTATAACATCCATTCTGGATACTCATAAATATTTGGGCTATTTAATTTATCATCAGTGTCAGAAATTGTACATCTCTCACAAAGGGCATGCTGGCCAAGTTGGTAGTGACAGTGTAAGTTTTCTGAAGGGGCACCTGGTCAACCCGGCAGGGCATCAAGGCCAATGGCATCGGTTAAGATCAAGACCTGCAATTTGCTCTTAATAGAGTCAGATTCTTTTGAATTGTCATTCAAAAGATTAGTCAAACCATGAAACTGCATTGCGCATCTACCCAATGTTCATGTTTGCCTATGATAAGATTGATACGATCGAAAAATATTTTATAGCAACACTGGTCATTATCAAATCTACAGTCACCCAGGATTTTGTTGGGGGGGGGGGCTGGCTTCTTATGAAAGTCAATGAATGGAAAGGTGTTGGGGCTCGGTCCCTAACAAAGAAATTTTCTGTTTGATTTTAGTGAAATATTACAAACATATATATGCATAAATTGGGTTGTTGTTTACTTTCTTTAGACAATGAAGACAATTCCCAGGAGGTGCTTGGTCAATTCATGATGGAAATAAACGACTCAAACCCGGACAAAGCACGTGTTGCTAACCTCCAAAAAAGAACATTCCAACTGAGGAAGGCGGAGAAGCCATTCAAGATTCATCCATTTCTGCTGGAGGAAAAGTTTGTAAGTAACGCATTTTATTATATAAAAGGAATCATGTTAGGGTCATGTCAATCAAGACAATACGGGCAACCAGTTCCAGGCAATTTCCAAGAAGGAAAGACATTCACATTTCAATTTGTGCAGAGTTTCTTCGGGTAGTAAGACTTTGTCAAAAAAGTGTCATTTGTTACTAAATCAAAGTGTTCCTTTTACAAGCAGTGCAGTTGGTTGCCTCCAAAACAAGTTTTCTGTAACAGTTGCCTTTCGGACAATTAGGGTCTAACGGCAGGAGAGACGTGTCCTTGCGATTCCAAGGCTGTGTATTCTAGTCAGGCATGCATGTTTCTCATCACTGCACAAGCCTGATCATTCTGAAGCCATTAGCCAGCCCAACACAAAACTGAAATCTGGCTGTGTAAACAACTATTGCAACATTTTGCTATAGCGCATCACAGCATGAAATTCAAATTTTATGAGATAATGCCATGATAATGCCCTGTGGCATTATTCCCAAAATTAATACCATGAAAGTTGAAAGTTGAAAGATTGCCTAAACTAACTGAGGTATTTATGAATTTCAGATGAAGAAGGAGTTCTACTTGAGGCAACCGGCAGTAACAGATTCAGTCATCAGACAAAACTGGACCAATCTCATGCAAAGCCTGGCAGAGTGTTCCAAGCATGATAATTTACAGGTATGTTCCATGCAGCTAATGAAATCAGTATTTTTTTGACATGTACCATCCATAGAGTGAAGGTGGATATAAAAGATGCATTTCCTGATCTTCAGGCTGAGAGGGATAACAAAAAAATACAATTACATGAGCAAACAGGTTTTGAAAGATTTGCCATCATGTCTGGATGTGATTGTCATCAGGTGTATGGTGTATACACCTGCATACAACCTATCACTGGCCACCATTGGTTGATCCTGTGGTAAAGACCACACATCACTTTTATTCCCTTATTAAAACATATTGAAATGACGCTTAAGTTTAAATGAACTTTGTGTTGATTTGGTGACAAAAAATATATTGAGATATTGACATAAAGAATGATAACGTCTATAAGCCAAGATGTAGACCAACAGTTGTCCAGCCGAGCGGTATAACCTGGGCTTTTACATCCTCCAAAAAACTGTTCACATGTCCATAAGACCATTTGATTGGAGCCTATTTTCTTTTACAAACTATCCCACTGAAAATGTCACTCACTAGCCAGACATGCCATGTCAGTTAATTTATTTTTTTGCACTGTTTTAGCACAATACTGCAATTGACTCCCATGCTTCACCAGTGGATCTCTGTAAGAATGGAGGATGTACCTTATTCCTCCTTTGATCTATTTGATAAAACCTACTAAAAAAACTTTAAACAAGAATTAAGTCAAGTGTCTTTATCTACATTCTTTGCCATGGACTCGTTGGTCCACTGTTCCTTGGCTTCCAATAATAGCATTTAGTATTTCCTTTTACTTGTAGGATACAACTGAGCTAGATTTGCTGAAATATGCTGAAAAGCATATTTCAGTTACAAAGAGGGTACCAAATCTTAACCCGGCAGTAGCAGTGGAAGAGGTGAGTGGCTATACATGTTGATTGATGTCGTAAAGGAAATTAAACTCACCCTAATTGTAAGTGATGCTATTAGGGCTCATGTCATCAGACTCCTCCCTTCTTAAGTTCCCAGATCCCTATGCTCTTGGGGTGACCACTGCCTTTCCCATGCTGGCCCTACCTTCGACAAGCTTCTACCAGTTCTTCAAACAGTTACTCAAAATCTATTTGTTCACTCTTTAATCCCTCTTTTAAACTGGTGCCACTGGCATCACTGCTGGATTTGTGCACATACAAGGAGCCACTATTACTATTTATGTGGTCTCAAAAGTGCCCTCATTGGCCACGTAGTTTTTAAGTATTCATTGTTATTAAACCCAAGATAGTTTTTTCTGTCCTTTCTCTTTCTCACATTCAAAATCTTTTAGATAAGGGGGCTGTCCAAAGTTTTTAACATTTTACAGGTCCTACAGAGAATACTACTTTTAAAGACCGCCCCCCAAAGTAGTGCCTTTAAAAAAAATTCTTTCAAAATTGATGCACACTATTTAATATATACATTTTAAAAACCTTCAAAGTCAAAAATTGGCCCCGAAGCCCCCATCATACTCTTTGTATGACCGTTAAAATGTTGAACTTGGCCTCCTAATTAGGGAAGCTCCACTGTCATCTATTTGCATTAGGAAAATCATGGTTAAATGCCCTTTGTACAAAAGTAGCTTGTGTAAATTAAGTCTCCTTCAAGATTTGATCACACATATGTACTCCCATAGTAAAGACCCCAACACTGTTTGTTACAGTAGTTAAGTTTTCGGGTATTATTGAATTTATACTTCCTTTTTCATGTCGTTTCAAACCAGCCCACATTTGTCCCCAAGTCATTGAAAGGTGAGGCGCCCAGACTTGTAATCATCAGGCACGACGATGACATGGACCATCAGACAAATGGTTTCATTCTATATGATGGGAACATCATACAGCTGAAGGACGTCAAAGACACCATGACCAAGGTATTTTCACTGCTACAAGCCTATTATGCGTGGGACTTAACCTATCCCATACAGTATCAAATACTTGGGTTTCTCCAACTTCACATGCTTAAGGACAAGTCACTTTTCAAAAGGTCTTGTAAATTTTTGAAGTTTGAGCATAAATTTGAACAATTTTGTTGAATTTAATTAATTGACACCAAAATGCTTTTTCACCATTTTTGGATTCAGCACCCCCAAAGTAGGTTAATATTGCAGGGGTGAGATTTTTCCGGATAATCAGATTTTTCATAAATCCTGTGTAAAAAAAAACAAACAAGTAAATACAATTTTTTGGGGCTTTTCCACATGTGTGCGGAAAAGCCATTGTTGTTCTGATTTTTTTTCTTCTTCTTCTTTTTGTTCTTCTCCTCAAAATCTTGTAGACTTTGTACATGTATTTTCTACCATCCACTTGCAATGAACTGTTACAAGAAATGATATGAGAATTTCACCTAAAAATATCAACTAAGAGGCTGTCCAAGGATTTCAATAATTTAACGGTCATACAAAGAGTATGATTGAGGGGGGAATTTGATATTTTAAATATAAATATGCAAATGATATCAAGTCTTGATTTCCTGTGATACTTAATGTAATGCAAGTTTTAAAATTTTTTATGAACTTTACAGTTATTAGAATAATGGCAATAACTGTTACGAGGAATGGTATGAGAATGTAACTAAGAATACAAACTTTTAAAGAAAGTCTAAAGTTATTTTAGCAATGTTTATTCTTACTGTTAGATTTACATGCATTAAAATTGTATAGAGGTTTGCAGTAACACCATGAGTTGTTAACCAGTCTCTTTTCCTTCCAACTCTTTGTACATGGTGTTACCACAAACCTCACTAGATTGTGTTCCGGTCATGCAAAGTTTCAAATCTTTTGTGTTATGCTAAAGTTGTTTTTCTTAACAAATAATAAAGCATACAAAGAAAAAGTTAATCATTGGTCTATGTGCTTTATTTGTTAGTGTTTAACCCTTTAGAGACCATTTATTTCTGTATAATCATCACTATACGCCCAGACATTGCTAATCTTTGTGATTTTTTTACTTCACTATTTCCAGGAAAAATGTCAGGAAAATTATAAGAACCAGAAATATGTGGGTTTATTTTAGAATTGTAGATTCTTTGTTAACACAGAAAATATTAGAAAATGTCAATTCAGCAAAACAAAATTTTCTTTGACCTCTTGCTGTTGCTCTTGTTTGAGTATAAGTGGGTCATATCTTGTGGCCGTTTGCGGCCGCTATGGGCATTTCGGTACAAGCCGCTTGCGGCCGCTACGGTCTCTGAAGGGTTAATATCTAAACATCAAAAAGCCAGCATATGTTTAAAATCTAAACGGTTGGGGTTATTTTCTAAACATCTTATGTTTAATAGCTAAACGTCTAGTGCATTAGACGTTTAGCTATTAAACATTAGATGTTTAGATATTCAACATTTTAATGTTTAATTTCTAAAATCTAATGTTTAATGTCTAAACATATAATGTTTAATATCTAAGCACCAAGTGTCCTACTGCTAAACACTAAACATGTCTAAACATGTTAATCATTAGGACGTGTTTACAAAGTGATAGCAAGAAAGTGTTTAGAAAAGTGTTTAGACTCTAAACACTATTTTTACAGTGTACTATACAAGTTCCAGATTAAACACGCAAATACACAATTTTCATTTGAAAAGTTGTCATCAAGATAATTTGAAATCTTCAATTTTTTTCTTCATAGATGTCGTCCTTATATCCCAAACTATCATGCCTAGGCGCCCCCAATTAATTAGTCCACTAATTAGCTCAGCCCAACTGATTAAACAATTGCATACTTACAGCCCGTGTGCGAATTTACTAGACAAGTTCCAGATTAAACGCGCCAACACATAATTTTCATTTGAAAAGTTGTCATAAAAATACATTGGAATCTTCAGTTTTTTCTACATATTTGTCTTCCTTATATCCCAAACTATCATGCCTAGGCGCCCCTAATTAATTAGTCCACTAATTAGCTCAGCCCAATTAATTAAACAATTGCATAATTACAGCCCGTGTGAGAATTTACTATACAAGTTCCAGATTAAACACGCAAATACATAATTTTCATTTGAAAAGTTGTCATAAAAATACATTGAAATTTTCTCTCTTTCTTCTTTATAGATGTCTTCCTTATATCCCAAACTATCATGCCTAGGCGCCCCCAATCAATTAGTCCACTAATTAGCTCAGCCCAACTAATTAAACAGTTGCATAATTACAGCCCGTGTGCGAATTTACTATACAAGTCCCAGATTAAACACGCAAATACATAATTTCATTTGAAAAGTTGTCATCAATTTTTTTTGAAATCTTCAGGTTTTTTTCATAGATGTCTTCCTTATATCCCAAACCATTGTGCCTAGGCGCCCCCAATTAATTAGTCGAATAATTAACTGAGCCCAATTAATTTAATATTTGCATAATGTTAGCCCGTAAGCGAATTTAGTATACAAAAAACTTAATTTTCATTTGAAAAGTTGTCATCAAGAAAATTTGAAATCTTCATTTTCTTCTTCATAGATGTCTTTCTTATATCCCAAACTATCATGCCTAAGCGCCCCCACTTAATTAGTCCACTAATTAGCTCAGCCCAACTAATTAAACAGCTCAGTTGGTAGAGTGCCGGCACGTTAAACCAGAGGTCGTTGGTTCAAATCCCACTCTAGTCAATTTTCTTTGTTCAACCCAAAATCAAATAACTTATAAGTACAGTACACCACAATCTTATTCAAAAGTGCCATGTCTTTGAAAGGAATACATGTAATAATCAGATAATATGATGTGTTTTTGATCATAGTTTAAATTCAATAGTGACTATTATTTATAGGTGTAGGGGGCCTACAGCCTAGGTAGGCCTTAGACCCAGTAGCTGTACTCTTTTTTTCAAAATCATCATCGGTCATGCTAGTACGACCGATAATGGTTTAGGTAGGCCTGTGATCATGGTGATGATGTAGTAACACACAGCATAAGATAAGATTTTGCCTTTTGATTGGTTTATTGTTTAGAGCTAGAGTGCATCACATATCTTGTGTATTATTTGCACTACTTTACTACTCGTGCAAAGCCAATAAATTATGCATGCACTTGCATTTGCAACAGAAAACAATTGTATAATTTGTAGCAACCGATGTAATATCCCATCCCATCCCTTGTAACTACTGTATCCCATCCCATGGAAACCAATCAATTTTACCCAGGCACGGCAGCAGCTTCTCTGAACCATTAAAAAGGAAAAATCATAATAATAGGTGTTATGAAAGATTATATCACACTCCTTGTTGCTGCGGATCGACCAATCAGAATTTAAGCCTGCTTAAATATAAGTTTAAATAATACATCTGTAAAAACTCATCCAAAATGTGAACAATTTAGTTCAAACGTTTTTGTTATACCTCTTATGCACTTGTCAATTGTAAGACGGAATCTGTGACCCCCGGGAAAGGTGCGTCATGGTTGGGTCATGGCTAGAAAATTCTGACGTAGGGGCGAGTCAAAATCTAACTTTGGTCAGTCAAAAAAAGTCTGGTATGTGCGTCATGGTCCGTCAATGTCCCTTTGTCAAATGTTTTACTTCGCGAATGTCGGTGCGATGGGTAACTAACTAAATTAAAAATAATAGTATTTCAATTGTGCGTGAGGATTAACCCCTCCATGACCATGCGCTTTACGTGAATAAATTATGTTTCCTTTGTTTACCTTTCATTCTCAGCATCAATCATCTACCCACACTCTCATCACGGAGGCAGAAAAATAATATTTCCAAAGACCAAACATTCAAAGGTTGGTTTGTGGATCGTCCCGTGTCGATGCATTTTATGCATGGCATCCAGACCTGCGCAGCGCTGTCAAAGATCGTTCCGCCGTGCCGTGTGCCCTGCGTTGTGCAGGCCCCAATGTGGGCCGTTTCTGAATTTGCGGCTGTGGTGGTGTTGCTCAGCACATGTACATGTAACTGTAATGTATATTTTGTGTGTTTAAAATAGGTAACAACCGAACACAGCCGCCAATTCGGACATGGTCATACACACATAGCGCATGTTTGTTTTATTACAACCGACGTGCGCGCGTACACGTGACTGGGCGTTCCGCCGCCACGTCACGAGGCAACACTTTTTTAAAATAATGTTATCTTTTGTGAATTGCAATGTCAATTGCTTAGATGACGGCAAGTTTCTTTCTTCCTGCAGCCTTTGATCAAAAATCTTTCGTTAGTTACAAAAAAAGTAAACCAACAAGGTGTTGTATTCCAGCTGTACTTTTATTGATTTGAACCATGGTTTGAACCTCTTCTTGAACAAACATTCATGTTTTATATAATAGGTACACTAGTAATACAAAAACAAGGTAAATACATGTACAAAAAAAGTACATACATGTATTTAACTCAACGAGAAATGAACATTTGGCGGCCATTTAAAAATATCACCTGCATCCTCTTCACAAAATGTTTAAGTCAACTCATTAAAACATTGTGAATAAACAATGTGATCAACAGCTTGTTCGAGATGAAATGGCAAAGTTGGCTTTGGGTCAAGTTTTAATATATCTGACAATAGGCAAATATACCCTTCTCGGTCGATGACGGTACTTTTTGACCTCTCGCCATGCAAAGCTTATTTTATTGTATGTTTTGAAAAGTTCGAAAAAAATTGCCTATACTTTATACTGTAACTGGGGCGCTGTACTCCTTTTTCGAAATGTTGACCTCATCGGTCGTATAGCGCCCCAGCGTATCAAAGTACTTTCCCCGAGCAAAACTCATCCAACTCTCGGTTGGATTTAAGACGGGTGTCCTGCCTCTCAACCGTGACGACTACGCGGTTGAGGCAGGACACCCATCTAAAATTTGACAGGTGCCCTGCCTCAACCGCATGGTCATCACGGTTAAGGCAGGGCACCCGTGGATAATTGAGTTTTGCTCGGGGAAAATACTTCGATACGCTGCAACGGGGCGCTAGTACGACCAATGTCAAAATTTCGAAAAAAGGAGTACAGCGCCCCAGTTACTGGGTCTACTTATACTGTACTTCTGAAATGTTCATATGTAAATGTACATGTAATATAGTTATAAAAATAAAAGAAATGCAATAAAACTGAAAATCTGTAAACATCCTGAGAAAACCAAAAATATTGCACTGGCGAAAAACATGAAATAAATAAATGTTTGAGATGTAAAGAAGGCATTCTTAGTTGTAATTTCTTTAATACTGTGTGGTGACCTGGGTCCAATTTCATAGAGCATGTAAGCACAAAAACTTGCTAAGCACAGAAATATATTGCTTAGCAGAAATAGGTTAACAGCTAAAGTATCATACAGTTTACATTGCTGCGACTGGTACCCCACTCAATTCTTGCTTAGCAAAGATATTTGCTGCGCAGAACTATATCAGCTTTATGAAATTTGGCCCTGCATACAGACCCTTCTCAGATGACGTCACTATTTATTGCTTGCCATGCAAGCATTAAAGACACTGGAAACCTTTGGTAATTGTCAAAGACCAGTCTTCTCACTTGGTGTGTCTCAACATATGCACAAAATAACAAACCTGTGAAAATTTGAACTTAATTGGTCATCGAAGCTGTGAGATAATAATGGAAGAAAAAACACCCTTGTCATACGAAGTTTGTGCTTTCAGATGCTTGATTTTGAGACCTCCCGCGTGAGGTCTCGAAATGAATTCAAATATTTAACTGAGGAATTACTTTTTTTCTCAAAAACGACGTTACTTTAGAGGGAGCCGTTTTTCACAATGTTTTATACTATCATTGATCGTTACCAAGTAAGTTTTTATGCTAACAACTATTTTGAGTAATTACCAATAGTGTCCAGTGCCTTTAATTATTACGACACGGAAAGCTGGATAGCACTAAGAGTACATGTGCGTACCCTACATGTGCGTTGTACTCCAGCATGGCAAACCTCCCGCATTGCTATAGAAATGTGACTCCAGTGAGAAGGGTCTACTGGCATAGGTTAGGTCGAAGTTTAAAATGTAATTCTTTCTGGCCTCATATATCAACATAAACACATTGGCTTGTTTGAGACGGCATAGTGAAGTGGCAAAAGTGGCTTTGAGGCAAAGAATATCTAAATAACCTACATGTAAAAATACAATAAATTAATAATGTTTATCCACAACACAGACATGCAACGTTATTTGTCCACAACTTTTAACTAGAGGAAACTGCCTATTACACAAAACTGAACAGGTCTTTTTAGTTTTTCAATGGCACTAAAAGGAGAGAGAGGGAGAAAAAGGAAAGCAGCCGAAAAGTTGCATGCCTTGTAATAAATATACACTTCTGGAATGTTTACTTGTATATATACATGTAGTGATAAATAAAAGAAATGCAATAAAACTGAAAATCTGTAAACATCCTGAGTAAAACCATCATACTGCACTGGCAGAAAAAAATGAAATAAATAAATGTTTGAGATGTAAAGAAGGCAATCTTAGTTGTAATATTTAAAAATGGTATTTCTTTAATACTGTGTGGTGACCTGGGTCCAATTTCATAGAGCATGTAAGCACAAAAAATTGCTAAGCACAGAAATATATTGCTTAGCAGAAATAGGTTACCAGTTAAAGATTCTTACGGTTTACATTGCTGCGACTGGTACCCCACTCAAGGCAAAAAATATATAAATAACATAAAAATACAGTACAGCCAGAAAAGTAAGATGCAATCATCAAGTTTGCACCAGAAAGGTGACTACTACTGCAAAAGGCTTTTTTTAATTGGACTGACACATTGTACATATCCATTTCCCTTTCGGCCTCCTTTTTAAGTTAACACAACCAAAATGAAACCACTTAACAGCGCACTCTTTGTTGTCGCAATGAATCATCATTCCATACTCTTCCTCCTTGCAGATACAAAATACTTCTGGTTCTGGTTCTGGTTCTGGTGCTGGTTCTCGGCAAGTTGGACAATGCCAGGATCCCCGAGGCTTACGAACCAATCCGACGCATTCGTAATGATACCACTGTTGATGGCAAGTGGCGTTGTCGCAGAGGATCATTTTTCCAAATTCTCCACTGTAAAAATATATAATGAAATTGCATGCAGTTAAGTGAATTAGTTAAATGTTTTGTTCTATCCATGTTTAATGCAGATTTCACAAAAACAGTTCTGTACCAGCATGGATTTCATTGTGCGATACCCAAACTCCTCCTTCATACATATTTCATTGTACATGGGTACACTTTTTTGCTACAAAGACACTATTATCAAAACAAAGAAAATTTGAATAACTGTCTGCAGATCTCATTTGACAAATTTTTGACAAAATAATTTGCAGTTGTGCACACATACTTACCGGTGACACAAACAAAAGTCCTCTTCTGATTCACCATCAGTGTCTTCAGCATCATCGCCAGCGGCATTAGCAGCCTCATAGCCAGCAGGTTCCTGCTCTTGTAGTGCCAAGGTTCTTTTTGCCTCACGTGTGTTCTTTGATTTCTGAATGCCACTTAACCTTCGCTGCTGAATACTCTCCAAATGCTCGAACCACATCGTCACCTCATCTACAGACAAATTTGTCTTCTGTGCTGCATCGATGATGGCTTCTTCAGAAAACTGGCCATTTGGACGCTCAAGAGTTTTGAATAATTCTGCTAGTATTTCTTTTGGAGGTCGACATGATGAACCCACTTGGTTATGTGGAAATTGAAGAAAATGCCCACTGCAATGACCATCACATTTGCTACATTGGCCTCCCCATGGGTGATTAGCATCAACAACTGGCAGCGGAATAAAAGATAAGTCGGGTCCACCATCATACCAAAGGATTTCTTTTCTATCCTTTCTACATACCGGATGTGGGCAAAGCTTTTCATAGCATGGCAGTAGCTGGAAAATGTAGGATGGCAATCCACTCCTGGTGTGCCTGTTTCGTAAATCCCATACTTTGGTGAAATATTCAAAAAGAGCAGGTTTTTCTTTCGAGAGTTTTTTCTTCGCTGCCTGAGAGCCTTTGAGAAATGTCAAAGAAAAGGCCTCCTGTCCTGCAAGTCAGCAGCAAACACACCTTGGCTCCCTTCCACAAGCTTTATACTGCTTTTACCAGCTGGTGCACCATCACAACGGTTAATGTATACTTCAGTCACCGTTCTCAGATTCTTCTCCAACATTTCTTCATCAATACCATTTGAGTTAAAATTAGAACCACGAATTGTAGATGGGATGAACATATTAGCATGAGCTCGTGATAAGCAACCATTCAACTGTTCGACTTTATTCAGATAACTTCCGCCAGAATAGCGAGCAGTCACGAGCGTACACTGTTTCTGCATCTTCAAGTGCCACTCTGCCCAAAGAAACTGTACCTCTTGATGCCATGGCCCTTCATCTGACGCCCCATCTACACGGATGCATTCAATTGGCTTTGCCATGTCATCTCGGAATTCGTCCATCTCGCTCATCATGTAAAGGTCGGCCATGTGTTGTGCTGGATTCTTTTGAAAGAGAAGATGAGCCTTCACAACACCAAGGACTTTCTGGCTGGTGTTTTCGGTTTCCATTATTAGATGCATCGATGTTTGCAATATAGATTTGTATTTGTTGACGTAGTCTGTATGGGTAGTTAATTCTGGTTGATCCTTCAAAGATAGAGATTTATACTGTTTATGGGTAAATGTTGTATCAAGCCGGAAGCCTGCTGCATCATCCCTGTTTAATATGAGCTTATTGTGTCCATCCTTCAACTGTAGTGTGTCAAAATCTCGGTATAGTGCATTGCTCCAGTGGCAGTCAGGGTTATAGCGTATGTTCCAACCTTTCCTTGCTCTTCGGGAAGTTATCTGTGCTACGCCTTTGTAGCGTTTGGATGAAATTCTTCTTTTATTGTGGCTTACACATAATTGAACGATGGTTCCATAAGAAAATTTGTCATTATATCTGCCCTGCAAATATTGCTGTATTCTTTGGTACGTAACTTTTTTCCCTCTCTTTAGATTACCATCAAATGTGTAGACACCTGTCCTTCGCCAAGTATCTGCTCCAACCAAGTTATCATGAACATACTCTTCCATGACCTTACCAATGTTGGGGTATTTTGTCAATATACCAGAGACTGCTTTTGGAATTTTCCTATTTAGAATTGATTCTTTCGCATACTTCTTGGCAATCTTCCGCTCTGTCTGTCTGTACAGTTTAGCAGATAGTTCTTGAACCTTTTTTTTTGCCTTCTCCGAGTCAACCGCATCTATACAAAGATAATCTTCAGGATTGTCACTGTCTGATTCTGTGTCAATGTCTCCAGATGATTCGGAGTCGGAAACTGTGGGTTCTTCATCAATGCAAGTGTCTATTTCAAACCCAGCTGCCTTTTGTTCTGCGGTAGCCCGAACAAGTGCCAAGTCCCACAAAGCTTCCCTTATCTTTTCCTGCTGAGCAATGGCACCTTCTACAGTTTGTGTCAACTTCTTTGCATCATGTACTCCAAGCTGTTTCTTGCTATGAGAGGGACTTAAAGACTGGGACTTAATGGCAACATATTTAAGTAGTTGTTGATCATTTTCCGTGTTGCCAATCTGCACACCTTTTGTAGTTCTTCCTTTGACAAACACAAAAATCCACTCCTTGGTAGTAAATTTAATAGCTTAATCATCTTTGTGTAGTTCAACTTTGGGATAAATTCTGTGACAAAAAGATGCTTTCGCTGCTCACCCATTGGAAATACCACAACAGGGAGCTGTAGAACACGTCGCAGTGCCTTATCTGTTTTGTAATCTGCATGTGTAAGCGTAAATACTTTCTTCAATGCAACAATTCCATTTTCTTTAATGGACTTCCCCATATGTACTAGAGCTGTACACCTGCTACATGGTTGCTGATGCTTTGCTCTGCAGTCAAATTCTTTGGAATACAAGTAATCTTCAAGGGTTAATCTAGTCAGTGCAGAGTAATAGATCCCATCTTTTCGTGTAAGCTTTTCTGCTACTTTAGCAGGTGGAATTTGAAAAGGTTGTGAATGACTTGAATGGCCCATACATCTGTTGTCGGCAGTTGGTTCTTGTATGGGCCTTACTCGAAAATCTCTTCAGTGCTGCTGCTGCTGCTGTCAGTGTCAGGTTCAGGTGTACATGTATATTCTTCATTAGTGTTGTGGACATCAGCTTTGACTTTGAAGGTTCTTGCACTTGAGGTTGTTGTTGGGGTGTTTTCATCTCTGGATTCTATACTGCCATTAAATTCGAATTCTGATTCAGAGGATAGATCTTTTGTTGTATGTTGGTGTGTCATGGGAGTTGGAATTTCATCTCTGGACTCACTGCTGCCATTGAACTCGAATTCTGATTCAGAGGATAGATCTGTTGTTGTATGTTGGTGTGTCATGGGAGTTGGAATTTCATCTCTGGACTCACTGCTGCCATTAAATTCGAATTCTGATTCAGAGGATGGATCTTTTGTTGTATGTTGGTGTGTCATGGGAGTTGGAGACTTCCGTCTTGGCATTTCTTCTCCCTCACTTTCATGCATTTCTATCTCATATGTTGCTGCCCCTTTCTCCAGCCCCTGCATTTTGCCAGTGACTTGCTTCCTTGCCTTACTATGGCGGTTCTTTTTTTTCTTTTTGAGGTTTTTGTTTTTACTCTGGATCTCTGCCTTCTCTATGATAAGCCTGCGTATGTTTAGTTTCAATTCTCCTGCTTGTTGTTCAAATGTAGCCGCTTGCCCAAACAAGGATGACCCTACTGCCTTCAACTTGCCCTTTTCAAGGTATTCAAGCTGGATCTTCTTACTATGTATTTTTTCATTGACCTCTGCCAACCTCTCTTCCCTTGCTATCTGTGTTGTATACTTCTTTACGGTTTCTTCACTTGCACTACTGTGTTTCGTCAGTATTTGGCTCCTTGTCTTGTTCCCATGTGCATAGTTATACCCACGATTATGCACGGCTTTCCTTGACTCTTCGAGAAGATTACCTCTGTTCGCTAACAAAGCAGGGTTACCTTTTGCAAGTACAAATGCTTCCTGGTTGATGCTCTTCTGATATTTGTTCAATTTCGCACCTCGTTTCCCGAATATCTGTGACTTCACCTTCAACTCCTCATCGGTGAATGAACTATCTTCAATGGAGCTTTGTATTGGAGGCTCATGACTGACCTGAATTTTTCCAGACATTACTGCCAGAGTGGCTTGATGAAGCGTACCTTTAGGTTTGTCTTTGTTGGTATCTGTTGTAGCCAGAGACGAGTTGCATGTTGAGAAATGAAGGAGAAACTTGTCATGATCTGATGGAGTATGGCCCTCTTCAACGTCAATGTAGTCATCAAAACCCTTGTCATACACCATTAAACGCTTTAGTTTTGCAGTAGCAACATCTGGGCAGGCATCTTTTACCGTCATTTGGAATTCTTCCATTGTGTCTGCCCTGATGCGTTTCTTAAAGACTTCGTTGCCATCTAGCAAGAAGGTCGCCAAGACAAGTGGTTTAGACATCTTAGCAAGCTGCACAAGAAACAAAAAAATTCAGTCCATTAACCGCGGTAAAGAGACTGTGTAAATGCAGCCATAATCTACTTGCCATTTGTTTATTGTGAATAGCGCCCTCTAGTGACCACTATGATCACTTAGTTACTGTAGAAGCACATTGTTGGAAGCAGCCATCTTGGCTGTTTATATTCTCACGTTTTTTATGCAGAAAGAAAGTTGTGTGTCAACTTTCTCCTTTCAGCTCTCCGTTTTAAGTTACCATAGGATGCAAGGAGGTATGTTAAATCGTTGCTTTACTTTCATAACTGTTTTATGTACTTGCTTAAAGTGTTTGTAGTATTTTGATAGTTCAGTAAACTTTATGAAGCATTATTATTAATGAGGTTTTTCCATGTTCGAAGTCATGTTATTGTATTAGTACATGTACTTAATACTCTTTATGTGTGATCTTGCTTACAGTTTTCACGAAGCTTTGGAAGTGTTAGATGTTTTGGAAATTACGTATCAGAAAGGAACAATGACCATTACTGCTAGTTACAACCAAGCTTTTGTCGAAACCCTTGTTATTTCTTGACTGCGTCTGAGTTTAGTTTATATGAAGAACTGCGACCTTAGTGGTACATTCCTTCCTCCACGATGTGAGACTAGGAATGTTGCGCCCCTCTACAGTGAAAACTCCGTCAAAGTCGATCTTTAAGTCTGCGATGGTGACAGTCAGAGCCAGTCAACATATTGTACCTGCGGATGTTGATCATTATATTCCGAGAAGTATCATCTGAGTGAATTTAAGTGGGTAGTACTGAACAACGTACCCTACCACAATACACGTCTACTTCTGTGTTTGCGATCTCTTTGAACGAAGACAATAAACCGTGTGAATTCTACGACTACATGTACATCAAAAGTCAACTTGATGAGGAGCCACTTGCTACATGCAGTCATTGCCGATCCAAGAATGCCAGCATTTGAGCCTAAGTGAACTGAAGCTGAGAAAGGGCTCAAGTGCATGTATGAACCCGGATACTCAACTTCAAGGACGACAGTTTGGACCTGAGTGTATGTGTACATCGAACTGTTTATATTGTGTCACAAAAAGCGTGGACATTTCCAGTGTTGAATGACTTCCGGTTTGCGAACTGATAATTATTGTGCATTTTACTATCCATTTGTGCATGTATCAAATGAAGTGAGTGTCAATTGTTTAGGTTTTTCTGCCAAATAACAAATTGCTTATTGGTTTGCGTTTCCGTCTGCTGCCGCATGCAGCGCCCTCTTGTGAATTCAGTGCATTCTTACTGTAAAATGTAGTGCGTTTCCAACTTCCATGTAGAAGGTCGTGACAATTACACTCACTCTACATCAGCATTTGTACCTTCTGCCGATTTATAGTGTGTTTTCTATATTTTAGGGGAATTCTGTAACTTGATACTGTTGATTTATAATACACATAATACTTTTCTAAAGTAGTTAGTCACCTTATCAAACCACAAGATATATTTTTGGGTGTATCTATGATATTACAATTTCATTGTGAATACATGTAACCAGACCCACTCATCATGTTAGACACTGAGCATGTTGAGGAACCTTTTGATCTGTCATCGGAGCCACCACATACTGCTTCTCATAAGATAAAACAGACCGAAAAGGGACTAAAAGGGCAGATTCATCAACGCCGACAGGAATTCCGATTTGCTGTTTCTGCATGGCACAAAACAGCCGCTGAACTAGAAGAACAGATCACCGAACTGCTCCAGGGTGATTCACTAAAACAGGGACATGACAGACTCAAAGACTGCATGTCACAGGTATGCGAGAGTTACAACCGACTGGACCGTTTTTTGTCTTTAGACAACAGAGGAGGAGAATTGTATGAAAAATACGAGAAGGTGGAGCAGGAACATCACCGACTAACGAAAATGATCTGTCGACGAATACTCGAGGCCGAAATGGATGAAGTTGAAGTCAGCTCTATACAATGTCATCGCTCCATACAATCTCATCGCTCCATGCAGTCTCATCGCTCCATGCAATCTCATATTTCTCAGAGATCATCAACCGGCTCAAGCTCATCCCAGAGAGCAGATAAAGCAGCATTGGCAGCATCCTTGAAAGCCAAATTACAATTTGCAGGCGTTGAAGCCAAAACGAGAGCAGAGCTTGAATTGAAAAAGGCAGAGCTCAAGAAAATTCAGACCATGAAAGAACTGCATGCAACAAGCAGAACTTAGCCTTTTGGACAAACCCCAGCTAGAAGAGAAGCAGATTAATTCACCCATTGGTCTGGATCCAGGAGCGACTGTTTTTGCTCCCAAAATAACTGCCCCTCTTGCTCCGACCGGTCTTTCAGCCACCACCACTCAGTGCATACCAAGCCCCTTACCAACTGCGACAACAGCGTGCCACGACTCATCTCAACCTTCAGAACAGACGAGTACTGAAAGACCAGAGCAAGGATTGCTGAGTTTAGCGAAAACGTTTGCTGACCATCTAAATATTGGTCGCTTGCCACCACCGGAACCCGGGGTATTCTGCGGTGACCCCCTGAAATTCCCCACCTGGAAGAGTGCTTTCAAAACTCTCATAGAACAACGAGGCGTGCCGAAGTCAGAGAGGCTCTACTACCTTAAGAAGTACATCGGTGGATCAGTAAAAGAGGCTATTGATGGCTACTTCTTCTTGGCTACTGACGATGCCTTTGATAAAGCCAAAGGACTGTTAGAAAACAGATACGGAGACCCTTTCGTAGTAGCCAACGCCTTTAGAGAAAGACTCGATGCTTGGCCTAAAATTCCCCCTCGAGATGGTTTAGCACTGCGGAATTTCGCCGATTTTGCAAGGCAATGCCTTTCCGCCATGGAAACTATTGGTAATATGGATGCTCTGAACGACGACAGAGAGAGCAGGAAAGTGCTAGCGAAACTTCCTGACTGGCTTATCAATAGGTGGGCCCGGAAAGCATCGGAAGATAGAGAAAAGGAAAGGAAGTATCCGCCATTCCACGTATTTGTATTGTACATTGAGAAGGAAGCCCATATTGCGTGTGATCCTGTTACATCACTCCAAGGTCTCAGAGGCACTGACAGACCCAAGTTCAGCCCTAACGACAAGAGACGAAACACAGGAGCAAGTGCTTTCTCCACGGGAACAACAATGGAGAAGCAGAGGAAACAAATCACATGTCCTGTGTGTAACAAAGACAACCATCGTACAGATGACTGCAGAAAGTTCCTTTCCATGCCATTGCCGGAAAGAAAAGAGTTTGCTTTCAAGAACGGTCTGTGCTTCGGTTGTCTAGGAAAGGGACACAGATCCAGGCAATGCCGTCAGAGGCTGACATGCAAGTTATGCTCGAAGTCCCATCCTACCTCTCTCCATGGCGATGTGCGACAACCATCAGAAAGCTTGACTATAGAGACCAAGCCTCAAACCCCAACACCGAAACCTACCATGACACACTCTGGAATTAGTCACTTGAGCGGCACAGACAACGGCCGCAAGAGTTCGATGATTGTCCCAGTGTGGGTTTCCCACAAGGATAAGCCACAGATGGAGAAGCTGGTCTACGCATTGCTTGATACACAGTCAGACACGACGTTTATCTTGGAAAAAACTTGCGACACACTTAAACTTGATGGCCCCAAGGTTAATCTGCTGTTGTCTACTTTGTTTTCAAAGGATCAGCCAGTCGCCAGTCGAAAAATCAATGGATTGATGGTTCGCGGTCACGACAGCCAACTGAAAATCCCACTGCCAGCCGCCTTTACCAGAGAAATAATGCCAGCCAACAGGACCCATATCCCTACAGCTGACATGGCGAAGCGATGGCCACATCTGGAATGCATCGCTGATAGGTTGATGCCCTTGACAGACTGCGACGTAGGCATCCTCATTGGGTACAATTGCTCCAGAGCGCTTGCACCCCGCGAAGTGATCCCGCCATCAGATGATGAGCCTTACGGACAACGTACAGATCTCGGCTGGGGTATCGTAGGAATCGTAAGCGCTGACCCCGATGAAGATGGAATTGATCCTGTTGGTGTCAGCCATCGAATTTTGACCTGCAAGGTCCCCCCTTCTCTCTGCGATGGGAATACAAATGAACAGGTACTCTTTTCATTTCGGCACAAGGTAAAAGAAGTCACTCCGATTGAGTTCTCAAGGATGATGGAACTGGATTTCCCAGAACGAAGGCCCAGTGATGCTAGCTTGTCCCAAGATGACATCCAATTTCTCAAGAAAATAAATGATGGCATCTATCAGCGACAAGACGGGTGCTATGAAATGCCCCTGCCTTTCAGAGGACCGACACCCAACCTCCCAAACAACAATTTTATGGCCATATGACGCTTGGAGCAACTTAAGAATCGAATGAAGAAAGATTCGAAGTACCATCACGACTACACAACATTTGTTGAGGGCATCCTTACCAAGAAACATGCCGAAAAGGTCCCTGAATGTGAAGTTGTACAGCAAAGCCCAGGAACAAAAAATGGCTAACCTACCTGAGGATAGGCTGCAACCAGCACCACCCTTCACATACTGCGGAGTAGACCTATTTGGTCCATGGCTTATTAAGGAGGGTCGTAGGGAATTGAAGAGATATGGAGTCATTTTCAACTGCATGGCCTCTCGAGCCATTCATATTGAAGTTGCGAATTCCCTCACCACCGACTCCTTCATCAATGCGCTACGCCGTATCATAGCAATACGAGGGCCCATACGACTACTCAGATCGGATCAAGGTACTAACTTTGTGGGCGCAGAAGCAGAGTTGAAAAAAGCCCAACAGGAAATAGACCACACAAAGGTTCAGATGTTCCTTACAGGAAAAGGATGCAACTACATGTACATAGAGTTCAAGATGAATGCCCCCTCAGCAAGCCACACAGGAGGTGTCTGGGAACGGCAAATAAGGAGTGTGCGAAGAGTACTCAAAGCCCTTATGGATCAATCAGGCACTCAACTTGACGATGAGTCACTCAGAACCTTCATGTGCGAAGCTGTAGCGATAGTGAACAGTCGTCCTCTGTCAGTAACTAATCTAAATGATGTCACCACATTGGAGCCACTGACTCCCAACCACCTGCTAACTATGAAATCAAGAGTTGTTCTACCCCCTCCTGGTGAATTTCAGAGAGTCGACTTGTACTCTCAGAAATGGTGGCGTCGAGTCCAACACCTGGCAAATGAGTTCTGGTCTCGTTGGAAAAAAGAATTTCTCCACACTCTACAAACGCGCCAAAAATGGACGAAAGAACGTCCAGAACTACAAGTAGGGGACATAGTCATGGTCGTGGAGAACAACCTGCCTTGTAACCAGTGGCAACTTGGCCGAATCTCACAAGTCTTTCCTGGTGCTGACAATCATGTTCGAAGAGTGAAACTTGCCATTGCTGACTCCACTCTAGATGCCAAAGGCAAGCGTACCCATCCTACAAGGTATCTTGAACGACCAATTCAGAAGCTTGTACTACTTCTCGAGAATCAGGAGAACCAGGGAATCCCCATCGAGGAGCCTTGAATCACAGTTTATTGTGATGAAGTGATGCACAGCAGTTTAGATGTTGTATTAACAATTAGATTTTTGCTTTGCCTTGAGTATTTTATTGATTCATCACCTTAGGTAGCTTACTACTTAATGTTTTATGTAGTTTAAAGTTCAAAGTTTAAAGGTGTAATCCACGAAAAGGTTTTTTTTGTCTTCTTATGTAAGCCCCCCCCCCCTTTTCACGTTACGAAAGGTTGAGCAACTTGGGAGTTGTTGTTTATGTTTCGCTCAGATTTTTAGATGAGGAAAATTAGGTTTTTCTGATTTTAGGGAGCCATGTAAATGCAGCCATAATCTACTTGCCATTTGTTTATTGTGAATAGCGCCCTCTAGTGACCACTATGATCACTTAGTTACTGTAGAAGCACATTGTTGGAAGCAGCCATCTTGGCTGTTTATATTCTCACGTTTTTTATGCAGAAAGAAAGTTGTGTGTCAACTTTCTCCTTTCAGCTCTCCGTTTTAAGTTACCATAGGATGCAAGGAGGTATGTTAAATCGTTGCTTTACTTTCATAACTGTTTTATCTACTTGCTTAAAGTGTTTGTAGTATTTTGATAGTTCAGTAAACTTTATGAAGCATTATTATTAATGAGGTTTTCCATGTTCGATGTCATGTTATTGTATTAGTACATGTACTTAATACTCTTTATGTGTGATCTTGCTTACAGTTTTCACGAAGCTTTGGAAGTGTTAGATGTTTTGGAAATTACGTATCAGAAAGGAACAATGACCATTACTGCTAGTTACAACCAAGCTTTTGTCGAAACCCTTGTTATTTCTTGACTGCGTCTGAGTTTAGTTTATATGAAGAACTGCGACCTTAGTGGTACATTCCTTCCTCCACGATGTGAGACTAGGAATGTTGCGCCGCCACTACAGACTGTTTTGTGGTGAAAGGTATCCTGGCACAAAAGGGGACAAGAATATTAAACCATTTAACATTTGTTTGTGACACAAACACATGTTGACGGTTGTAGGCATTGACCTTAAGGAAAATCAGGGCACTCCGGCAGGCCAATTTCGCCTTGGCTTCGTCAAAATTTCAAGGGGCACCGCGGCCAAATGATCAATAAAAAAATAGCCAGAGGTTCCCCTATTGAACCCAATAATACAATTTGCATGAATAAGAATATTGAAATCTCTATATTCATCAAAAAGTTGTTGATTCATTCTTGATCAATAAAATAAATAAAATACAATTTATAAAAATAACATTTAAACAAGCACTAAACTTGCTTAGTTTGTGCGTTCACCTTTTTTGGCCACAAGTAATGTAGTTTATTTAATATTTATACTGTAGTTTTATTTACCTGAAGAGCTTCTGCTTGAGAGAGTGCAGTTGGCGGGGAAGACCCGTGCCTCCCTGGCCGTGGACAAGCCGTGCAGCTCAAGATTGGATGAGATGAGCTGTGTAGTCACTGGTGTGGTCTACTAGGACAGTGTCTAGTGTGTATACCCACTCTCCTGTAAAGAAACTGTATCATGGTAAAATGGTATCCCGGCATAAAAAGTGACAAGAATATTAAGTTAAACCAAACATTTGTTTGCCACACAAACACATTTTGAAGGGTGCAGACTTTAAAGTTTGACCCTAGGAAAATCAGGGAACGCCAGTTTGGCCTTGGCTTTTGTCAAACATTCAAGGGGCACTATTAAGGCCAAATGATAAAAAAAACTTTAAAAATGGCCAGAGGTTCCCCTATAGCATGTATAGGCAGATAGGTCATGTACATGTATGATGTAGGTGGTGAACCCAATAATAATACAATTTCTATTTGCATGAAAGAATATTGAAAACTTTTCATTAACAAATTGTTGATTCATTCTTAAGTTAACCAATAAAATAAAATACAATTTACAAAAATTTAATAACAAAAAACCCATTTAACCAACACTAATAAACTTGCTTAGTTCGCGTGTTCGCCTCAATACTGGCCGCAAGTGTACTGTAGTTTTATTAATAGTAATTATATACTGACGTACTACTGTAGTACATGTAGCCTATATTTAATACGTACTACTAGTAAATAGTATGAACCGCGTCGGATCGAAATGAACACTCCGATCGAGTCACGAAAAAGCCACGACTCACAAAGCGGCATACGTTTCAAGTACAAATAATAAGCCCTATAAAAATGGATACTTTACAACAATACGTTCGTGAAAGCATGGTCGTTGCTCTTAAAGCGATTTGTGCATACAAAAAACAAGCATAACGAGAGCTTAATTGCATTTGTGCACAAATGCGGAGCTGTTTCGCCAATAACATGTTCAAAGTATTCAAGTAAATATATGTTATTCAAGACTTGTTGTATTCAAAAGAGATAAAAAAACTGGGAAAAATGTTTTGGAGAAATGTTAGGGTCCGACACCACTGTGCTATGTTGTTTTAGGATTAGTGTTGAAGCAATGTGTGCATTTTGTTTTGTTTCATCGTGCATTGTCGGAACAAATGCTATCATTATTGAAAGCTTCATTAAGGGAATAAAAGAGTGGTGACGAGGACTTGAACGTTCGTTTAAAATCGGCATGGTCGTGGCTGTGCGATAAAGGACCGAGCCGAAGGCGAGGTCCGAAGGCGAGGTCTTTTATCGCACGGCCACGATCTGCAAGGTTTCAAACAAACATTCAAGACCGAGTAACCACGCTTTTATTCCCATTCATAAATGCCCTTTTGCTAAGAAGTGTGATTATGTTGGAAAATCTGTAAACAATTGTCTGTACATTTTTAATTCCTGTCACGTCCTGAAGTTATGTTTCTCGAAGGGTCAAATAGCGCGCGACGCTGAACGGTTTTGCGTACGCGCGTGCACTACTAGATTGTACATTCAGTGCCGGTATGTTGATTGCGTTACGAGTAAATAAGCGCCCGCGTAAGTATGCGCGCCACGCGTAAACACTTCTAGCCGGTGTTATTTCATCCGTTTAAACACCCCCACATGACGTGCTCTCCACCAATAGGAATAGCGAAACTGTCTGGGGTATTTATGAATGTCAGTTATTTGTGGAACTATTATAACCAACTATGAGTGGGAAATGGGGAATATTTTAGAGAGTGAACTCTTTTGTGAAACATAGTGTTAGCTACAAAGTTTATGCATCATATTCTGAGGTTCAGAGGAGTGATTAACGTAAACCAAAAAAATCAATAGTAATGGGTGTATTATGTTGAAGTATTTAGTATAACGTTTTTCAGTTTAACAAAGTTGGTCTGACAATAACGTAAATAGAGACAATGACAATTGATTTTAATTTAGAAAGACGAACTGCAAACGTTTTATTTGAACTGTTAATTCACATAGATTTTGTATTGAGAAGGAGCAATTAAGGTCATAATTTTAGTTTAATCGGTATTCCTGAATAATGAACAGAATATTTTGTTGAATATAATGTTATATAAAGGCAGAACATGTTCGAATTTGAACTGTCAGATTTTTAAAGGCACTGGACGCTTAGATAATTGTCAAAGACAAGTTCTTTCATATGGTGTATCTCAACATAGTTATGAAATAACACATGTTTGTAAATTGAGCTGAAATTGTCGTCGAAGTTGGAGATGCTTGATGTCGTGACTTCAGCTGAGTTGACAATTGTAGTGACATTATTTCAGTGACAAATTATTTAATGTCAGTAATAACGTTTTTCCTGAGGGAGCCGTTTTGTAGTGCTCTTTTTGAAGTGAGTGTTGTCTAGGAACTATTTTGAGTAATTACCAGTAGTGTGCAGTGCTTGATGTTTTTATGTGGAATTAAAGCAGTGGGTTAAGTGAATCAATAAGGTATTTAAACACAACAATGATTAACTGTGGGTTAAAATTGAAACCTAGACTGAAATTCTATATAAATTGAAACGAAATCGAAATAGAATCAACACACTTTGATAGAGGGTTCGAAATTAATACAAATTAGGTCAATCAACGACGTAGACAAAGAAACAATCCGAAATTAGTCAGAATCAACTTGTGAATTAAACAGGCATAAATACAAGAATCATGTACCTTAATCAATGCAATTGAGTTTTATAGTACAACAGAATCAAGGAAATCATCATGGGTGTGTAGTTTAAACTTCTTGGGATAAATCTGAAATTGTAATTTCAAGCCGAGTGAACATGGCAATACTAATAATAAAACAATGACAAATGATGTTTAGTTCGAAACCTGAACTGGAAATGAGTGTACTATTTTATGAACTGAAAGTCACAAAGAAAATGCATGGTTTTGATGCAATCAATTGTGATAATTCGAAATAAACCGGAATACTATGATAGAAACTGATGAATCTGTTTGGTGTTACAACAATGCAGACCACTCGAAAATGAAACTATTCAGCTGACTGTAATGTTGTATGTGGTGTGGTTTTGTGGGAATAAACCTGTCGTTTGAATTTAATTTTAAAGTTATATAGAAAACGAGGAAAAGATAGTTATAGGGATATATAATAAGCTGAACTATAGTTTATGAAACATTATACAAAACTTAAAAGAATCACTACGACCTTAGAGAATGTTTATAATTGAACATTCTGTTAGGCATAGAAACAATAAAAAATACTGTAAATGAGAAAACTCTTGTAGGAACTATGTGAAATTGGGCAGTGAACTAAAGGAAACTTTACAGTAGAAAATTTGTGGGAAACTGTTTGGCCAGAGCACATTAAGTTTGGAACATTGTGTTTCGTTCATTAGAAAGTAAACAAGGTGATTTAACTGTGTGAGTTGTGAAAGTAGTCCTTGAAAGTATGAAGAGACTATATATAAATTTTGGTTTTTTTTACCCATACACCGATGTGTGTTAGCACTGTATACTCAGTACTTTCCCGAGTCCAGTGAAAAAATATCACAGGCTTATTACTCGGGTGGGATTCGAACCCACGACCCTTGCAATTCTAGAGCAGTGTCTTACCAACTAGACTACCGAGATTGCCCGGTAGCTAGAGGCAGTTCGAATCCTATGTTTTGGCAGCGGGTACCGCAACGATTATAATAGATGTTAAATTTGCATCGGGGATAAAGTATATAAATTTTGGGTTTTTTTACCCATACACCGATGTGTGTTAGCACTGTATACTCAGTACTTTCCCGAGTCCTGTGAAAAAATATCACAGGCTTATTACTCGGGTGGGATTCGAACCCACGACCCTTGCAATTCTAGAGCAGTGTCTTACCAACTAGACTACCGAGATTGCCCGGTAGCTAGAGGCAGTTCGAATCCTATGTTTTGGCAGCGGGTACCGCAACGATTATAATAGATGTTAAATTTGCATCGGGGATAAAGTATATAAATTTTTTTGTTTTTTTTACCCATACACCGATGTGTGTTAGCACTGTATACTCAGTACTTTCCCGAGTCCTGTGAAAAATATCACAGGCTTATTACTCGGGTGGGATTCGAACCCACGACCCTTGCAATTCTAGAGCAGTGTCTTACCAACTAGACTACCGAGATTGCCCGGTAGCTAGAGGCAGTTCGAATCCTATGTTTTGGCAGCGGGTACCGCAACGATTATAATAGATGTTAAATTTGCATCAGGGATAAAGTATATAAATTTTGGTTTTTTTTTTTACCCATACACCGATGTGTGTTAGCACTGTATACTCAGTACTTTCCCGAGTCCTGTGAAAAAATATCACAGGCTTATTACTCGGGTGGGATTCGAACCCACGACCCTTGCAATTCTAGAGCAGTGTCTTACCAACTAGACTACCGAGATTGCCCGGTAGCTAGAGGCAGTTCGAATCCTATGTTTTGGCAGCGGTACCGCAACGATTATAATAGATGTTAAATTTGCATCGGGGATAAAGTATATAAATTTTGGTTTTTTACCCATACACCGATGTGTGTAGCACTGTATACTCAGTACTTTCCCGAGTCCTGTGAAAATAATATCACAGGCTTATTACTCGGGTGGGATTCGAACCCACGACCCTTGCAATTCTAGAGCAGTGTCTTACCAACTAGACTACCGAGATTGCCCGGTAGCTAGAGGCAGTTCGAATCCTATGTTTTGGCAGCGGGTACCGCAACGATTATAATAGATGTTAAATTTGCATCGGGGATAAAGTATATAAATTTTGGTTTTTTTACCCATACACCGATGTGTGTTAGCACTGTATACTCAGTACTTTCCCGAGTCCTGTGAAAAAAAATATCACAGGCTTATTACTCGGTGGGATTCGAACCCACGACCCTTGCAATTCTAGAGCAGTGTCTTACCAACTAGACTACCGAGATTGCCCGGTAGCTAGAGGCAGTTCGAATCCTATGTTTTGGCAGCGGGTACCGCAACGATTATAATAGATGTTAAATTTGCATCGGGGATAAAGTATATAAATTTTGGTTTTTTTTTACCCATACACCGATGTGTGTTAGCACTGTATACTCAGTACTTTCCCGAGTCCTGTGAAAAAATATCACAGGCTTATTACTCGGGTGGGATTCGAACCCACGACCCTTGCAATTCTAGAGCAGTGTCTTACCAACTAGACTACCGAGATTGCCCGGTAGCTAGAGGCAGTTCGAATCCTATGTTTTGGCAGCGGGTACCGCAACGATTATAATAGATGTTAAATTTGCATCGGGGATAAAGTATATAAATTTTGGTTTTTTTACCCATACACCGATGTGTGTTAGCACTGTATACTCAGTACTTTCCCGAGTCCTGTGAAAAAATATCACAGGCTTATTACTCGGGTGGGATTCGAACCCACGACCCTTGCAATTCTAGAGCAGTGTCTTACCAACTAGACTACCGAGATTGCCCGGTAGCTAGAGGCAGTTCGAATCCTATGTTTTGGCAGCGGGTACCGCAACGATTATAATAGATGTTAAATTTGCATCGGGGATAAAGTATATAAATTTTTTTTTTTTACCCATACACCGATGTGTGTTAGCACTGTATACTCAGTACTTTCCCGAGTCCTGTGAAAAAATATCACAGGCTTATTACTCGGGTGGGATTCGAACCCACGACCCTTGCAATTCTAGAGCAGTGTCTTACCAACTAGACTACCGAGATTGCCCGGTAGCTAGAGGCAGTTCGAATCCTATGTTTTGGCAGCGGGTACCGCAACGATTATAATAGATGTTAAATTTGCATCGGGGATAAAGTATATAAATTTTGGTTTTTTTTTTACCCATACACCGATGTGTGTTAGCACTGTATACTCAGTACTTTCCCGTGTCCTGTGAAAAAATATCACAGGCTTATTACTCGGGTGGGATTCGAACCCACGACCCTTGCAATTCTAGAGCAGTGTCTTACCAACTACACTACCGAGATTGCCCGGTAGCTAGAGGCAGTTCGAATCCTATGTTTTGGCAGCGGGTACTGCAACGATTATAATAGATGTTAAATTTGCATCGGGGATAAAGTATATAAATTTTGGTGTTTTTTTTTACCCATACACCGATGTGTGTTAGCACTGTATACTCAGTACTTTCCCGAGTCCTGTGAAAAAATATCACAGGCTTATTACTCGGGTGGGATTCGAACCCACGACCCTTGCAATTCTAGAGCAGTGTCTTACCAACTAGACTACCGAGATTGCCCGGTAGCTAGAGGCAGTTCGAATCCTATGTTATGGCAGCGGGTACCGCAACGATTATAATAGATGTTAAATTTGCATCGGGGATAAAGTATATAAATTTTTTTTTTTTTTTTACCCATACACCGATAAGTGTTAGCACTGTATACTCAGTACTTTCTCGAGTCCTGTAAAAAAAAAAACCAAAATTGAATTAATGTGGGGTTTTTTCAGGAAGTATTTAACAGTGTAGAGCAGGGAAAGTGGTAAGTTTGAACAAAATAATGGGAAAGCGAATTTACTGTTTGAAAAATTTTTTGGGTTTGGGCTTGGTTGTAGTGGGTGTTGTTGATGTGGCAGTGGTAGCATGGCTACAGGGAGCTGCTTTGTCCGTGGAGGGTCCTGGGTTGTCTTCTGTGAGGCGAAGTATTTGGGAAGACTGTAGTGTGAAAGAGTAGGTGTCTTGTTGCTGCAGAGCAGCACGAATACCCTCTGGAGTGGTAGTCTTCCATAGTGCTTGAGCAAGTACTTTGGGCATCTGAAGCGTCTGGACGACATCTTGCATTTGGCAGATGAGTAGTACTTTGTCGTCTGTAATGTCATCTATTGTAATGATTTCCACAATTTCGTTTCTAACTTCGTCTGGAATGACCTGTAGGTTAAACAAGACATAAGGTAATTTGTAGGGGGTTTTGATTTATGGTTTGTGTGTTGGAACTGTAATGACGTGCATGACGTGAATTCTGTATTGAGAATGGGAGATGAAAGTTGCTTGATTTTAGGTTCAAGTCAGGTATTTTACCATTGATCTGTTTGTTGTTGTTGATGGGTTTGAAATAGTCACCGTTAGTATTTGGCGTATAACATTGACATTGGAGTTTTCTTGATATAATCTTCTGCGTTTTGTTTATGTTGAATGTGATGAGGCAGGTAATGAAATTGTTGGTAGTATTTAGATCTTTGCAAGCCTTGGAATATGCTAAACGTACAAGTTATGCAATCTTTATTATATGCTTAATTTTCTAGGGTAGGTAATTGGTGCAGTGCACGACGAGGTTTATTGGTATGTTTGTGTTGTTTTGGATTTGTGGTTGTTACGGTCGGTGGCATTGCTGGTAAATAGTATTCAGGCATGTTTAGGGGCGTGGAAATATATTTCACTGTAGGGAGGCAGTGATTGGGAGTAATAAGTGAAATGGTGTAGCCGTGTTGTTAGGCATCAGATTAAACATGTCATAGACCAATCCCATTCATGTATAAATTAAATCTCCTGATAGGAAGCTGATGAAGCAATGAGTTTATTGAACAATATCTGATTGTGGTATTAAATGGGTAGGAAGCCAAACACCCAATTAGTTATGTATATTTGGAAATTACGTGATATCGCATGGTCATGTGTTCACAGAAACAACATTTTGTGTGCATTTTACACGAGGTGATTTTCTATTATAGACATTCAGGTTTTCAAAATGGGATATCTGTCATTTTCAGTTCTTCTGGTGTTGCTGATTGTAATTTCTTGTTTATCAGTCATGAAGCCTACGTCTATGTGTTTTCTGAAATTGCTATCAGCTTTTGTTGTTGATTTTTTTGATTTGTGAAACAGAAATGGGTTACATGTACTTAATAGGTATAATTTGTAAACATACGTACCTCAATTTGTGTATTTCTTGTGGTCGACAGGTTGATCCTTTGAAGGAAGGTGTTTTTTTTGGGTGAGACGTGTGTGATTCTGATATGGTCGCCTGATTTGACGGGGCTGGTCGTTAGGTCGTTCCATAACGCTATCTCGATGGATCCGCTCTTGTCTCTTAGTTCTATATTTCTTACCAGTTGGTGCCGATCCCCGACAATTCTTGGTACCTCGTCCTGCAAAATGTATTGAATCATATTGAATGTTATGAACATGTGAATTTTCAGGTTGACAATTTTAGTTATGTAATTGTTTGGGTATGTTGGAAATATGATATTTAACTTTGGTTATTTAAGAGTGTGGGTGTTAAGCATTGGCTTGTCATATGTGAGCACTTTTGTTACTAGTGTTTTCTTAATTGCTTTTTTCATGGTTTTTGTGTTGTAATGTCAATTGTGAGTTCAAGTATTGATATGGCTTGTTTTGCGTGGAAGTTAGAGATGAGGAGAAAATAATGTGACACTGTAAAACATTTTAGGGAAGAAACATACATGTGATTGCAGACTGGGGCCACTGTGTTTTGATTTCTGTAATATGCAGTAGTGCCACAAGTTGTGTTGGCTGATGATGCATCGTGTTGTGGGATTTTTAACTATAGTAGACATGTATGATATAGTGTGACTTAGAGCAAAATTATTAATACAGTACCAATTTTCAACATAACTTGTAATTGTTAATTATCGAAATGACCGACATTATTTGATGTTCTGTAATCTTTTTGAAATCTCTCAAACAATCGAAGTGGAATTTCAGTTGACTATTTGTCTCATGTGCATGTTGTTGTTGTTGTATGATGTAATTTGTAGGCAGTGAGCAATATCAAATTGTTCAAATAACTGTGATAGTTGTTTAAAGCACTTACTCGTGTGATAGTGCCTTGCACACTCACAGTGGTGGTGTGTTGACCTACTTCCACTGTTGAGATTGGCACGACTGGATGTGGTGGTGGGTTAACGAGCAATCTTGCAGCATCCATTATGTCATCTGGGATGTGTTGTTTAAGTGGTGGGCACTGTCTGATGTTTGACTTTTTGTTGGCCATTAGCACACCACTTGACCCTTTTGTGTATTGGCGCATGATTAGTACTTGCCCTTCTTCGAACGTTCTGCAGACGTTATCATAGGCAATGCATTTTATGCATCCTGTGTGGTCCGCCAAGGCAATTTCACGGGCATTGTCTTTTTCAGCAATCTTTACGATCTGCGCTCTTAGACTCGTCTGATACGGTGCCTTGGTCGGTTGTTTCTTTGAGATGTCACTTATTGTTTCCATTTTCTCTGTAGAGATAACAAATTAATGCATTAGATTATATAGTTATGGATCTTGTTTATACATTTTTTATTTTAAAAGACGGAAGGTGAGATGTTTTATTGTCGAGGTTTTGGTGTTTAGAGCTGAATACTGGCAACCTTTCACTTTTAGTTGTTTTTCAGTTTTCGAGTTTGTGTTCGTTGGAGTATCTAATTTTTCAAATGAATTGCTCCTTTTGGATTTGTTTAGTTTCAGCTTCAATTTGTCTTTGTATTGCGTTAAAGTGTACATTGTTTTAACAATGGTTGCGGTATTTTTGTTTGCAAATAAGCGCATCGGCATTGTTTGTTTTGGGTGTTTCAAACAACCAAAGTTTAATATTGTTTTATCAATTAAATTGTGTAACTGGTTGTTTGCACAGTTGATGTTTGAATTTTGTTTAACATTTGAAGCAGTTCACGTATGTACACCGCGGTATATCTCAAACGCGCACGCGCGAAAAAACGTCATATCACGTGGAAATTAACTGCTCATGCATATGTATTTTTAGTTCTAAGAAAACAAAGCGATGACTCATCGATAAGGAGGCGGTTTTAAGAGGGCGAAGGAGGAGCCATAGTCATTTTAATGAATATGCATTAGCAAAGCCTTGTTCGATGTTTACGTTCGTCGTTTAATTTTTGTAAACATATGATTGTTGGACGATATGACCGTCGCTCCAAAATAGGACAATTTTGTACCCAAAAATACGTTTTTTGTGAATAATTCAGGCATTTGTCGGTTTTTTAAAAAGCGCAATTTGAGGGGGATATGGAATCTGAAATATCATGAACGAGGATGTTTATAACGATCCTGTATATCGCAGAAGAGAGCTAAACTTTTTTTTTCAATCGTAAATTTGTTCATGAATATGGCATTTTCTGGCATCTTTCTTCATCAAAATTGTAAGTTTGTACGTAAACAGGATCGTTTAGAATTCTTGAAAGTCCATTTTCTGCAGAAAAATTGCTCATTTGTTAAAGATTTCCGTTAGCTTAGGCCACCAGGCAGTACATGGTCGACCACACTAAATGCAGCCATGAGGGGTCATGAGTAATGTAACTTGACACCGGCGTCTTCAAGATAAGAAGCCCAGCCTAGCCACACGTTGGCAATTCGGCAATTCGTTGTGTGCATTGACATGTAATGGCGTGGGGACGCTTAGCTGGTGAAGAAAACAGGTGGAGAGGCTCGACTTTTTCAGGTATTTAGTCATTCTCAGCTATTTAGCAGTCTGCTATTTATTGTAAAATATAGTGGATGAACATGAAGGATTATTCCTGCTTGCATTATTATTTATTAATATTTTATTAGGCATCTTCCCATTATTAAACTTACACAACAAATCGATGATCATGTTAATCACGAATACTACTATTGTATTGGGGCAGTGATCATGAAATGTGAACATGGAAAGATCTACTTCCTTGTTCAATGCTTCAACTAGGATGCTTTGCTGACTATAATTCAGATTCAGAAATGCTTGATCATCATGTATGTTGACTTTAATTTTTACAGGGGTTTTTGGGGGTGAATGAAGAAAAAAATATCCCATCCTATTTTTTTAATTGTTCTAAATCATCTTCCCATTTTCATGAATGTCGGTCACTTTACCCTAAGCCAAGTCATACACGTATGACGTGACTTGGGTTGGGTACAATTGTTAAAACAACCTTCGTGTAAATTGTCATCCTCATGTTTAATGTTACTCTATTCATGATTCATTTTTTTCTTCTTTTCAAAACAATTTTTATTGATTGGGGCCGTCCACATTTTTTTCTTCTTTTCAAAACAATTTTATTGATTCGGGCGGCCACATGACTCAGACAATTGAGGTACGCAGTGACTTCGCCACGGGTACGAAGTGACCTGGGTATGATATTTTGGGCAAGTGACTTGAGTAAGAAGTGACCGACATCTGATTGCATCATTGCAAGATGAAAAATAAATAAGTAACCATTCTCGTAAAAAATAATTTTTTATAATTCATTAATAAATTCCTTGGACTCTTTGGGGATTAAATGAAAACACAGGTTTCGAAAAGTATATGGTTAAAAATAACAAATGTGCTGATAGCTTCATGTTTTAATCACGTTGAAGGAAACTGGTGAACAAACCATGATGTCATGTCATCAGTATGGTACATGATGTAGTTCTATAATATTGTAAGCTCGGTTAATACTTGACGAGAAAGCAAATACAAAGCAAATTTTTTGATGCAAACAAAACAGGGTTTTTTCTTATTGTGACACAAGGAAATTTGCCTCACTTTCGCAATTTGCTTGAGAAAGAAAATTATAAGTGAAAAACCAAAGAATCGCAGTGTTTCAAATTATTTAAAGTCAACATTTTTTTTCAATTCCTATATGCACATTTTCTTAAAAGGAGAAATTTACAGCTGTTTTTTGTACCATAATCTTTGACGTATAAGCCGCATAATATATTGATTTTGATCTTCAAAAATGTTGCGGCTTATACGCTAAAGATTAAGATACAAATTTATTGTTTACACTTGAGAAAATGACAAGTTCTTTATTGAAATTTGTGGTTGTGTGGAAATTAATAAAAAAAAATTTTTTTTTAAAAGGCAGCGGGTGGTGCGTAGGCAGGGCTGGTCATGACCCAATGAGACTCAATGACGGACTCTTCATGCAGTCCTCGGACATCATGCCGGAGGGTGTTGAGATGGGCATGGACAGATTCCCCTCTTCCATACCCGCCATTGAATTCTAGACCAAAGTGCCACTGTCACAGCCATGGAGTGACATGGTCTTCAAGTAGATGCATCTTCGGCATTGCATTCCCAGATGGAAAAGGAGATGCGGAAGTAAGCCAGGTAGTTGTTAATCTTTTGGCTCACAGCTGGGCCTCCCGGGACAATGCTATTTCATGGAGGGCCTTTGCTTCCGCCAACTGAAAAAAATAATGTATGGTCAAATTTATTTCATAGAAAGCCTTGTGCACTTGATAATAAAAGCTTATCAGATTTACATTTTATGTTTGTGAAAACTTACCAGATGTTCTTGTTGGTTCCACAGTGGAGTCGTTGTAAGATTGGATCTCTGCATGCACTTCCCTCCACAGGTGACATGATGGTGTCCAGAAGTTCTTTGACTTTGAGACGGATTTCCCCATCGAAGGCCTCTGCCTGCAGATGTAATTGCCGAGCCCTTTTCAACACAGAGACGACACTATTGAAGCAGGAGCCAAGTGCTGGATTTTCTTCCTCGGTGTGATGTTCATCTCGTAGGCCAACACAGATGCCACTTGCTTGTCAAGGTCTTGACATGCTTGAGGTATAACCCGAGACTGATGTGTAGTCTGAGTTGGCAGACCTGTCATAAAGGTAAATGCAATATTACCTCATATTCACTTCCATTGCATTCATTCATCTATTTTTACTCTGTTGATTTAAATACGATTTGCAAACTATTTACCTGTGTCAGCGAAATCCTTAACATGGGCTCCCTGATCACATGTGTCGAAGGTGTGTCAAAGGGCAATTGGGACAACCAACTTTGGCAATCTAAAACATTTGTTTGATCGTCCCGCCCGCCTTGTTTCCAATTTTGACCCAAACCTCGTCATGTGGCATGTTGCCCTCGTACCAAGTTAGCTTGTTGGTCCTGTTAGGAAAAAAAGAGCAAATAATAATTTTAAAGGTAATATTAAATTTTGTTCTGAAAAAAACCCCCAAAAACTCATACAAATAAGCATCAAATTTTTGTCTTACTTCTCTTAGGCATCTAGTTGCTGTTTTACTTTAGTGATGAGGGACTTCACAGCTACACAGCGTGTTGGCTTGATGGTAACTCCTCCATTGACGTCATCAGGGAATGAAACGGGGAGGTTCTCGGCAATGACGATATCCGCCACGACATCTTGTTGTTGTCGATGCATGGCATTTTTGCCTCCAGTCAGAATGTTGTATCCCTTCAGCAATCGTTTCTGTTCCCTGTTTCAAATTTTACATCTGATGGGGGTGTACTACTAGTACTACTTGACAATGGCTCAAAATAAGAAGTGCGGGGGGGGGGGGGTTCTAGGGCTGTCTCTCGATGGATTTTTCTGCTTCTTTTCTGTACCGGCTTTTAGCTGTAGGACAGAATTTGTACAAACAGTGCATTACATTTCAGAATTGTCTTGTGCTCATCCATGTATAATCTGTGTTTAAGAAATAACAACAAATTGTCCTTTTTGTATTATTTAATCAGTTAAACTAAAACAAAACAAAAAAAGTCCTTGCAACTTCTTTTAGTGTAATCAAATTTAAAATAATACATGGAGTTGTTTCATTACCCCACCCCCCCCCCCCCAAAAGACAACATTGCTAGTTGAAAAGTTGCTGTTTTTCAAATTTGTAAATGTGAATATACAGTACATGTACAGTGTTACTAGCTTTCATCTTTGACTTTAGGCTTTATATTCTTTAAAAGCTAGTTACTTGTGATGGATAAATGTTTTGAAACAATAAATAAAATAAAGGTGAGCATAGCCCGTTTGATTTGATTAAGCCTGGTGTGGGGCTGTTAAACATTCTCAGTCTGAATAATTATGTTTCTAATGTTTTTTGTTTTTTTTCATGCATCAATACACTGATCCTTTGTAGAAATATAGGTCGCATTTATGTTTAACTATTATTTTAAGCCTGCTTTATGTCCGAAATACTTCCATGATAATTGCCAATAAAGTAAATGGCCATGTTTAAAGCATTAAGCACCTACATGCCCCATACAAATCCCATGTTTACCCAGGTACAATACTACGAGTGAAGACCGAGCGACACGAACTACCCATAACAAACGCACCCGACAAACACTTCATTTTCACGGCGCGCCTGCTCGGCTTTGTTTGTGCCGAACGCTTTCTCGTGAAATATAACGGTGTCAAATTACAAATGACCCCAATGACCTTGACGAGAATTACACACTGTACCGTTAAAAAAAGTTTAGCTCTAAAACCAAAACCAACGTCATTCATGAAATAACCTGGAAAAGGAAGTTAAAATAATGGGATTTTCGTAGATTTGCGCACAATTATACAATCTATGTTTTATTTTTGTTTATATTTTAAAGATATTTTGGGTGGGGATTTGGGATAAAGTAAACAAAAACGGTGATTATTTACCGTGAAGTGCGTCAAAGAAAATCGAGCGCTACATCAGATCTACGTATTAATAGAAGGTGACGCTTATCCTAGAATGATGATTGGATACTGGGGAATCGATTGGGGTGTTCAATATTCATTAGGTTATCTTTCCCGCCAGTCTTACATTCCCTTTCTTTGATTAGTCCGTTTAAAAACTTTTGAAATCTCAAAGCCCGCGAATGCATTTTGACCGCGCGCGGGCGCCCTGTTTTCTCGCATTGTTGACATAAATCGCGCGTTGTTTACACAAAGACACGAATGCGCAAGGTCAGACCGGATGTCGCACGACGAATCCCATGGGACATACGTGAGTTAGCCAGGAAATATTGGAAGATATGTTTGCTAAGCAAACAGTGATGTGGGGTACTAGGCAGCCAATGTAAAGTCAATGTGATTTGGCCGTTAAATTATGAAGTTAAGCAAGAGCATTATGTGCTTAGTAAGTGTGTGTGGTTACAGACTTTGGAATTGGGCCCAGAACGTTTGAACTAATGGATTTGTGATAGGTGTGGTACAAAAGTGACAGTTCAAAATCGTGTTATGGCTGTAGAGAGACAGTGGACAGTTTGAATTGGAAAGGTACATGTTTGGCAGAGAGGTTGTTCATGTATTGTGCGAGTCTGTAAACTGTAGTGAGAAAGTGCATGGTTTTGAAACGTTCTCCACCTTTCCCCCAAAACAATAGAAATGAAATAAATAAAATAACAAGAAAGGGGGAAGTGTGGTTGTGAGTGAAAGGACGCAGTAGATTTGTTAGGCCTGCAAAGAGAGTGTTCAAATGTTTAGTTTCATGGCCAACTGTGTTCGTTTGATGCATTCTCATGGCTTTATATAGTGTATACTGATTAAAAGTACGTAAGGCACATACTATCGATGGCGCAACTCAATAAATGTGTATTCATTGTGACTACTGGGGAAAAGTTTCCGCAGCATGCTTCCAACTTATTAGGTGTTCGTGCAATATGAGCACGAACACCTCTTTGTTATTGTTCCGTTTTTTTAAAGTTTTTTTTTAGGTGTTCGTGCAATATAAGCATGAACACCTCTTTGTTATTGTTCCGTTTTTTGTTTTTGTTTTTTTTTTCTTCTTCTCCTTCTTCTTCTTCCACTCAACTCATCTCTGGATCATAACTCAAGATTGAAACTGAATTGAACCTTGAAACTCATCAGATAATTGAACCTTAATAAGAAGACGGCACAGTTGTCATTACGTCATGATGACGTCATCAGGTGTTGAATTACAGGGTTTTTAAAGTTGAAAAATGACCTTTTGCTTTTTGCTGTATCTCAACGAATATGAAAGCTATGATGTTCAAAGTTTTTGCATCTGATAGACCAAGGTTGGGGCAACATTTGAAAAGTTAACGCCGAAATTGTACGACCCTAGCTTCCGGTCGTTACCCTGGTCGAAGTTCACCTTCGTTTTTTTTTCGTCAAAAAACAACTTTCGAGCTTATCTACGGAATAACTCAAGATTGAGATTGAATTGAATATTAAAACTCAATAGATAGTTGAACTTCAGTATCGAGACAACACATACTTAATTACGTCATGATGACGTCATCGGGCATTAAATTACAATAAGTCAAAGTTTAATATTTGTAAAAATCATAACGCAAAAACTATAATTCGGATTTTGGCAATCTACACATCATCGGATAGGTCGTCAAAAATTTGACAAACGCTTCACAAAACCCGTACAATATTTTAACTTATTTTTGGTTCAAAACGGAAGTTTAAAATTTCGTTATATCTTATCGTATTCATATCTTTAAAACTACTGATCATTTCAGCATAATTTTTGTATCAGATTGTAGAACAGCAATCCCTCTTAAACTTTTGCACAGAGATAACACATTTTAACCTTGAACATCTTGTCAAAAGCGGACAACGATGGGCACCTTCCCACTGCATTCTCCACTTTAATTGACAAAGCATTATGTACCCATAACGTTAAAACTCATGCAAGCTACAGTTCACGCGCTGACTGTGTGTACTGTCGCCGTCCTTGTTTGTTAGATGTGGCAGCGGCAAACAACATAATCAACAGCGCCCTCTTTCGTTGAATATTAAATAAACAGCGCTGATAATAGAATCGTTTTTGGGGGCTTATCTACGAAATAACTCAAGATTGAAATTGAATTGAACATTGAAACTCATAGGATAGTTGAACCTCAGTGTCAAGACAACACAAACTTAATGACGTCTTGATGACGTCATCGGGCATCGAATTATAATAAATCAAAATTTTATATTTGTAAAATTCATAATTGACAAAGCATTATGTACCCATAACGTTGAAACTCATGCAAGCTACAGTTCCTGCGCTGACTGTGTGTACTGTCGCCGTCCTTGTTTGTTAGATCTGGCAGCGGCAAACAAAATATTTCAACAGCGCCTCTTTCGTTGAATAAACAGCGCTGATAATAGAATCATTTTGGGGGGCTTATCTACGAAATAACTCAAGATTGAAATTGAATTTAACATTGAAACTCATAGGATAGTTGAACCTTAGTATTAAGACAACATAAACTTAGTGACGTCTTAATGACGTCATCGGGCATCGAATTATAGTAAATCAAAATTTATCGTTATAAAATTCATAACTCGGGAACCATTTATTTGATTTTTACTATCTACACATCATCGGATAGCTCATTTAAAGTTCGACGAACGCTACACAACACCTTACACTCTTTGACCTTGACTTCCGGTAATATCTTATCTTATTAATTATCTTTAAAACTACTGAACATTTCACGTTCCCAACAACATATATAATTTTCATGGCCAGAAACTTCTTTAAATAAAAGTACTTGACTAAAAGCAAATCCGGCCCACGTAAAACTCCTTAAGGTTGGGACCACAATGGTCCCAGATGTTCGAATACGCGTGAGACTTGCACAGTCTATAAGTAACAACGTCTTGCACCAACACTACCATATCAGCTGCATTCATAATCAATGTAAAAAAAACCTAAACCATCTAAAAGGTAGTCAAAAACTAATCACGCGCTATAAAAAATGTGACCCTATTTGACCTTGACTTCCGGTCAAAACCGGAAGTTGATGTTTAATTTTTGAAAAATTCATAACTCCTGAACCAGGAATTGGATTGATAAGGTATAATGACCTATTCATTCAATCACTCACCACGAACACCGTGTTTTTGTAGTAGACAAAAACTCAAGGTCTAGTTTTTTTTTCTTCTCCTTCTTCTTCTTCCACTCAACTCATCTCTGGATCATAACTTAAGATTGAAACTGAATTGAACCTTGAAACTCATCAGATAATTGAACCTTAATAAGAAGACGGCACAGTTGTCATTACGTCATGATGACGTCATCAGGTGGTGAATTACAGGGTTTTTAAAGTTGAAAAATGACCTTTTGCTTTTTGCTGTATCTCAACGAATATGAAAGCTATGATGTTCAAAGTTTTTGCATCTGATAGACCAAGGTAGGGGCAACATTTGAAAAGTTAACGCCGAAATTGTACGACCCTAGCTTCCGGGTCGTTACCCTGGGTCGAAGTTCACCTTCGTTTTTTTTTCGTCAAAAAACAACTTTCGAGCTTATCTACGGAATAACTCAAGATTGAGATTGAATTGAATATTAAAACTCAATAGATAGTTGAACTTCAGTATCGAGACAACACATACTTAATTACGTCATGATGACGTCATCGGGCATTAAATTACAATAAATCAAAGTTTAATATTTGTAAAAATCATAACGCAAAAACTATAATTCGGATTTTGGCAATCTACACATCATCGGATAGGTCGTCAAAAGTTTGACAAACGCTTCACAAAACCCGTACAATATTTTAACTTACTTTTGGTTCAAAACGGAAGTTTAAAATTTCGTAATATCTTATCGTATTCATATCTTTAAAACTACTGATCATTTCAGCATAATTTTTGTATCGGATTGTAGAACAGCAATCCCTCTTAAACTTTTGCACAGAGATAACAACATTTTAACCTTGAACATCTTGTCAAAAGCGGACAACGATGGGCACCTTCCCACTCGTACCCCCCCTCCACTTTAATTGACAAAGCATTATGTACCCATAACGTTAAAACTCATGCAAGCTACAGTTCACGCGCTGACTGTGTGTACTGTCGCCGTCCTTGTTTGTTAGATGTGGCAGCGGCAAACAACATAATCAACAGCGCCCTCTTTCGTTGAATATTAAATAAACAGCACTGATAATAGAATCGTTTTGGGGGGCTTATCTACGAAATAACTCAAGATTGAAATTGAATTGAACATTGAAACTCATAGGATAGTTGAACCTCAGTATCAAGACAACACAAACTTAATGACGTCCTGATGACGTCATCGGGCATCGAATTATAATAAATCAAAATTTTATATTTGTAAAATTCTTAATTGACAAAGCATTATGTACCCATAACGTTGAAACTCATGCAAGCTACAGTTCCTGCGCTGACTGTATGTACTGTCGCCGTCCTTGTTTGTTAGATCTGGCAGCGGCAAACAAAATATTTCAACAGCGCCCTCTTTCATTGAATAAACAGCGCTGATAATAGAATCGTTTTGGGGGGCTTATCTACAAAATAACTCAAGATTGAAATTGAATTTAACATTGAAACTCATAGGATAGTTGAACCTTAGTATCAAGACAACACAAACTTAATGACGTCTTAATGATGTCATCGGGCATCGAATTATAATAAATCAAAATTTATCGTTGTAAAATTCATAACTCGGGAACCATTTATTTGATTTTTACTATCTACACATCATCGGATAGCTCATTTAAAGTTCGACGAACGCTACACAACACCTTACACTCTTTGACCTTGACTTCCGGTAATATCTTATCTTATTAATTATCTTTAAAACTACTGAACATTTCACGTTCCCAACAACATATATAATTTTCATGGCCAGAAACTTCTTTAAATAAAAGTACTTAACTAAAAGAAAATCCGGCCCATGTAAAACTCCTTAAGGTTGGGACCACAATGGTCCCAGATGTTCGAATACGCGTGAGACTTGCACAGTCTATAAGTAACAACGTCTTGCACCAACACTACCATATCAGCTGCATTCATGATCAATGTAAAAAAAACCTAAACCATCTAAAAGGTAGTCAAAAACTAATCACGCGCTATAAAAAATGTGACCCTATTTGACCTTGACTTCCAGTCAAAACCGGAAGTTGATGTTTAATTTTTGAAAAATTCATAACTCCTGAACCAGGAATTGGATTGATAAGGTATAATGACCTATTCATTCAATCACTCACCACGAACACCGTGTTTTTGTAGTAGACAAAAACTCAAGGTCTAGTTTATTTTTTTATTATTATTTTTTTTCTTTTTTTTCCATTTGGAGATAGGTGGGAAACAGGGGAGAAAAAAAAAAAAAAAAAACAAGTTGGAGGCATGCTGCGGAAAATTTACCTTCATTTGAAACAGCTGTAGCTTGTTTATTGATAAGCACATTGTATTATTTGTGGCATGGGATAGAGTACGAGTAGGAAAACGTGTATCAGAGAAAACAATCAAGCAAGCAACAGATTAATGTGTTGACATGTTTGTGCCGAACTGTTTGTACCCCATGCCCTGTGCAGGGCACAAAAAGCGTGCAAACATTTAAAAGTGTTGTTAAAGAGGAATAAACTTACATTTATTTTGCGTTGTTGTGGCTTGTGTCCGACGAGTAGACTGACAGGAGCATACCGATCGCGCACTTGACGTTGAGATTTGTGGCAATTTTTGGGGATTGCAAGTACGCCCTCTGTCGTTTTTCAAAGCGCGATCGGGTCAACAACCACGTCTCCATAGTTTACTTTATTTCCAACCATGTTTACACGTCGTACTGCTCGATACACCCTGGGGACGAGGTTGCGATTGGGTCATGTGGTCGGGCTGCAAATCAGTCTGATCTGGTGCGAGATGTGCATAAACCTGCTACGAAGAAGCGTCGAGTATGTTTGGAGCCAGACTTAACTTCATCGAAGAGTGGTACTGGTAGGTTCTTAGGAATTTCAATCTGAAATAATTGCGGTTTTACTTTGTTTTTTGAGATGTTTCGGTGTCTGTTTTTTGTCATCTTGATCTCATAATTTAATTAGTTGTTGTTATTGTTCAAATCTGAATTTACAACGTGTTTTGTATGGTATTTTATTGACGTGGTAGGTAGGCTTACAAATCATATGATGATAAACACAAACACGTAGGCTATATCAGTATCTACTGTTGTGATGTAGTATAACTTGTACCGGTACTATTGTTGTGGGCGCAATTTTTGTATGTTTTTTTGGGGAATACGGTACGTATTGTCCTGTACGTACGAATTGTGCAGGGTATGAAGTCGCAAAAGTATGAGGTGTCTGACATGTTTTTATAAGGTTGCAAGTTTGAGTTGATTGAGAGTGCCGATGCTATTCGAATACACCTTCAAATTCAATTACACTATGTAGTATAATACTGTGTAAGTGCCATGACTGCCAATAAATAAATGTGCATTGTACTGCTGAGGTTGTGTACAAAGGTTTTGCTGTGATCATTGACAGTTCTATTGTGTTCATTCAATTATGTTGCTGTTTTAAAGTGTTAGTTATATCACACTTCAAGTTACTGCTTTATTAATAAGTATTTCCATAAGCTATTGTTAACATGTGATTAGAATTGAATGTTGCACCAAATCCATATGTTATTTTGGGAAGGGGGTACATTTAGAGGACAAAATTGGTATCTTAAAGAGGTTGAGCCAAGATTGGAATAATTTCTTTAAAACACGTTTTAAATCCTTAAATACACCTAGGGCCTATATCTACTAAAATAACACAGTGACACAATTACAAGATGCACAGTTTTTTTTTGCAACTGCAGTTTTCACCACTCTTGTTACACTCGCCTCAGTCAAAAATCGGACCAACAGCCGTCGGCACTTAAAATGTGTCCCTAGAAATTGTGTAGAATCGTGACATCACTGTACGTACTCCTCTACGCCGAATGGCTGTTTGCTGTGGCATACAGAAAGTTTGACGAGTCATCATCACACACATGTAAAACAGTTGCATGATGTTTGACATAAGCGACGATAATTCTAGCGTTGATGTTTTTTCTGAAGACGAGAACGACAAATTGTTTTGTTCTTCACATTCTTGTGATGATGGCAGTGACTTAGAAGTGTCGACGAACGATACTCATGTAATTGAACCGTAACAAATATCGGTATAATCGTGACGTCACCTTATGTACTGCTGCTGGATTTATGCAGCAGTATGTAAGGTGACGTCACGATTATACCGATATTTGTGTGCTGCCCTCATTGACGTGATTGACGTGATTTTCGTGAATATATGTGACGGCCTAATTCGAGAAGTGAAAACAACCTGCAAATATCACAATTTGTATTAATTTAATGTCAAAAAAGAGATGGTAGGTAAATTTTAAATATATCACTAACAGAAAAAGGTCAAATTAAATCATCATGGCTCATCCTCTTTAATGGAATTTGAAGTATTAGTAGAAGAATGCCTTTTTTTGTTGAGATATGAACAACAATAAATTTAGAAATGATGTGATTAGTGTGCCTTGGTCATGATCGATAGATGTTAAATTGCAGCACCCTAGCTTCATACTAATTACTAGTGGCAGTGCCAATTGACATTCTATTGTTAGACTACATCTGGGCCTAATTTCAAGGCTGTGTTTACATTCAACATTGAGTCACAGAAACAAACAATTTTTGAAGTTGTAAAAGATGTAAGCATTTTAGTGTGTGACTAGCAAATTTAAACAGTAACACAGGGACTTACAAATGCGTTCGACATATTCCTTTTGTAAATACTCGTACAAGTATAACAGCGAAATGCAAACAATGTTTTTTTTTTTTTTACATACATGAAAGGCTTGTTTGTCTGACAGACTTTTTTATACATATGTTTGAAGCGGTTTTTTTTTGCTTGTCCATTCTTTAGGACAAAATGCCGAAGTACATGTATCGACGTGCTGTGAAAGAAGAGAAGGTCATGGGGTTGCTGAAGAAGATGGATGGATGGATGTGCTCCAACAGATGTGTGTTTCTTTCTGACTTTTTCTCTATTCCCTCTTGTGTCAAGCCTTTGGTGCTCTATTCTTCCATTTTCAAATTGACTCAAGTGTCTATGCTTGAGGATGCCACTGAAAACCATGCAGAAATGTGTGCCATCAGTGACAGCCATGCGAAATGGATTCAAAGTGATACGAAGCATAATATTCAAAGCCATGCATTGATTGAGATTCAAAGTGATACGAAGCCTAATATTCAAAGCCATGCAATGATTGAGATTCAAAGTGATACGAAGCATAATATTCAAAGCCATGCAATGATTGAGAGTCACAGCCATGAGAACGGTAAGATTGAAAGCCATGAGAAGTCTGAGAATCACAGCCATGAGAATGATGACAGTCATAGCTTTGAGAAGGTTGAGAGTCACAGCCATGAGAATGGTAAGATTGAAAGCCATGAGAAGTCTCAGAATCATAGCCATGAGAATGAAGACAGTCATAGCCTTGAGAAGCTTGAGAGTCAGAGTCATGAGAACGGTAAGATTAAAAGTTATGAGAAGCCTAAGAGTCATAGTTATGATGAGAAGCCTGAAAATGAAAGACATGAGAACAGTAAGATGGAAGGCTATGACAATGATAAGATTGAAAACAATGAAAGGCTTGAGAAGAATGAGGACAATGTTGAGCTTAAATGGCAAGGAAAAAGTCTCCAAAAATGTAAGAGCCTTGGCAGAAGTAATGAAAAGCAGAGAAAAAGAAATCTATGTAAGATTCACATTACTGGCCCTCAGAAGCATAAGAATCAAAGTACTCAAAATGTGTACCAATTGAAGAGACATGGAGGCCATAGCACTTTTGAGAAGACTGGCAAGCAGATTGTATATGAGAAAGGTATGAGAAAGATAAATGTGCTGTTTGTAGTACCATTGAAGCAGAGGTGTACTCGTTCATTGAAAAGGAAAGTAATTGAAATATGTACATGTAAGAACAGCCATAAACGCCAGAGAAAGAATAGGAAGATTCAAACAAGTGGATACACTTTACCGAGCCACACTAGACTGACCAAAAAGTGCAAGAAATGCATGATGTATAATTATCGCAAAAATGGTAAATCTGTAGAGGCTCGTATAACAAAGGAGGATAGACATACACATGGAGAGTTGAGGAAAACGATATTTGGCCATACAAGAAGAACTATCAACAAAATCATCAATGCAGATCAAGATAAAAGAGCAAAGAAAGTCAAAAATATAATGAAAAGCAAGATAAGGTCGAAAGCTGGTAAGAAGAGAAAGACTTGTGAATTTAAGAGACAAAAACTCCAGGAGTTAGAAGTTATAGACCATGGCAATTCATCTGTCTGTTGGCTTTGTGATGAAATTGATAAATGTGGCACGAGGAAGATGCAATGTGATAAATGTTGTGTGTGGTTTCACACGAGTTGTTCAGGTTTTTTGGATATGGAGAAACATTTAACTTGTGAGACATTCAGTTGGGTTTGCCGTAAATGTGGACATGGTAATTACAGTGACACTTTATTTCATAATTTTGGTATACCTACAGATGAGAATATTTATGACTTGGCATGCAGTGGAATGGACCAGTGTTTTACCGATGGGTTTATGGATCAGATGGATGCAAAGAAGGATACAAGAATACAAAGCTCGTCAATAGTGGGACACAGGTATGTTGAACTAAACCGTAGTAAGCAGTCATTGAGAAAACAATCTGGTGGTTACAACTTAAGAAAGAAAAAAACAAATTCAACTTCCTTCAATAAGCCAAGTGTAAGTGGTAAATCGGAATGTAAAGACAAAGCACATGACCGAACACAGTCTGAAGTGTCACCAAAATGGGTTACAAGATCTCAAAGTTCTAGATCTTCGTTGTTTATTAATGAAACTGTAAAAGCAAAAACAGTGAGTAGTACCAGAAATGCTGCAAAAACTACACTCAAGAAAGAAGCACTTGAATGTGAATTTGATGTGATTGAAGTTGGGATGAAGAAATCTAAAAAGCAGAGGGAAGCAGTGAATCATAGAGAAGGATACAACAATAAAACAGAATGTCCTAGACACATTTTGAAGAGAAAGGCTGATACAAATACAAACAATGTGAGCAACAAAATTACAGTCAAAGATGCATGTGATGACAAGTTGAAACCTGCCAAAATGAAATGTAGAACTGTGGGTAGTAGTCATATAGTTATTGATCAAACATTGGTTGTGCAAGGCAGTTGCCATGAAGGTGATGTTAGATTTGGAGTAAATGGTGGAAAACAATGTGTGGCAATGAGCCTTAGTGCTATTATGAGAAGTCAGACAAAGTGTATGAAATATTGGCAAATAAATGAAATGGACAATGTGCTGAATACTGGTAATGAGTTATATGGATTTTTACAGAGAAGTTCAACCATAAGTAATGAGTATCTGCTTGTTAGTGAATTACCAACCGATTTAAATGTCTATGAAAGCAACTTTAGTATGAATTACGGGGAACCTGTGACTGGAACGTTTAATGAAAATGATCCAAGTTAGAAGAGTATGACATGATTTCACTTAGGAAAGCTGTAGAACAAACAATTCAGATATACCAAGCATGTTTCATATGTTTTCATGGGAGCACTTTTGCAGTGATTGCTCAAGATGGTATTTATTATGTGTTTGATTCTCATTCTAGAAATGTGCATGGCAGTCAAGTTCAAGATGGGACAAGCATTTTGATGCGTGCAGTTTCATGGCATGGTGTTTACAGGTATTGTCTCAATTTAGCTCAATCAATTAATCTGTCGATTAATGAACAGTTTGAAATAACTGGTGTCAATCTTTGCAAAAGTGACAATGCTGTAACATGTACACACGAACATATGAAAGCCAACCATACTTGTACTGATAGTGTAGTTGATGATTGTAAGGACTGGAGTATGGATATGTTGCAAGATGATGTAGTGGATTTGACTGTTGAGGAGGATGATCAATCAGAAAGTGCTTGTACTTGTAGACTTGGAAATAGTGTAGATGATGGGAGTAACAGTTCTGATGTTGGGAGCTTGAATTGTAACAAAATGAACAGTCATGACATTGAAGGTGATGTGCTACATGTAGATACTGACACAGGTTCTGAAAGTCTTGATATTGAAATCATTGGCCTTTCTCGACCAAATGTGTTGACATTTAGTCCTGTCACATTTGAATTTCAACAGAGTATTTGTGATAAGCTTGAAATTGAAAAATCACATTTGAAGTCTTCTATTGTCTTTGAAGAATGTGCAGTAATTGGAAAGCCTGATCATGTAAAGAAGATTAGAGGTGATGGTAATTGTTTTTTCCGAGCAATTTCATATGCTCTATCAAGATCTGAAAACAGTCATATGAAGTTGAGGATTGCAACTGTCGATCACTTGTTAAGAAACCAAAGTAAATTTCAATGTATTTTGAGAGATGGATTTATTAGCCTGGAGGACTATGTAATGAAACAAATGATGTATGATATTGGAACATGGGCAACAGAGCTTGAAATAATGGCAATGGTTGATATGTTGCAAGTTGACATATGTACATTTGATGATGTAAATAATTGGTATAGATTTTCTACAAATTATTTTGACAACAACCGTCCAAGTTTAGGAACGGCAATTTACTTGTATCACAGAGGAAGAGTTCATTATGATGTTGTTTTATCAGTTGCTGAGATAACTGTGCAATTATCTGATGTAAAAGGAAAACAAAAAACATCTTCAAAGCAGACAGTGCAGTGTGATGAAGACATAGGATTAAAACATAATGACAGTCTGGAAACTGTAGTGAACAAAGTGACAGCAAAAACTGTAGTAAAAGAAAGGGCAGCCAAAACTGTAGTGAAAAAAATGACAGCCAAAACTGTAGTGAAAAAAATGACAGCCAAAACTGTGAAACCAAAAAGGAAAAAGCGTGTCAATTTGAAATTAAAGCAAAAGTTGGCAAAAGAGAAAGCTAGAGAAAAATACAGAATGAAACAAAGCAATGATGAACACAAACATGACAAGCAAAAGAAACTAAAGTACAATAACAAATATTACAATAAAAATGTTGAAACTATAAAACAAAAGGTGAACACAAAATACCAGGAGAGTTTATGTTATAAATCTGGAAGACTCAGTTCTGAAAAAGCAAGATATCAGAAATGCAGGGATGAAATAGTTGCATGTAAGAAAAAGAAGTACCAAGATAACCCTTTATTTAGAGACAGTGTGAGGATCAATAGTAACAAAAAGTACAAAGGAAATGCTCAATTTAGAGAAACACTGATTAGTGATGGGAAATTAAAATATGCGAACAATGCTAGATATAGAGAGAGCTTAGTTAATAAGAGCAAATCTAAATATTGCAACAATGCTAGATTTAGAGAGAGCTTAATTAACAAAGGCAAATCTAAATATTGCAACAATGCTAGATTTAGAGAGAGCTTAATTAATAAGGGCAAATCTAAATATTGTAACAATGCTACATAAAGAGAGAGATTAATTAATCAGAGCAAATCTAAATATTGTAACAATGCTAGATTTAGAGAAAGATTACTGAAATACAATAAAGCTAAATATCAGAATAAACTATACAAAAGTGCACTTATTCAGAATATTAAAAGAAAGTATCACTCAAATTGTTCTTACAAGAAATATTTAATCCAGTATGGAAAGCAAAAATATCACACGAATAAAGCTTATAAGGAAAAGATGATTAATAACAATCGCAAGCGTGCCTTGAATAGAAAGGAACAGTCAGTCAGTATCAGTCACGTGACAAAGATGTTTAGGAAAGAAATTTCACAAGGACCTGAATATGTATGCGCTGTTTGTCTTAAACTTCTCTTTCGGAAGCAGGTTTTGAAATGTAAACAAGATAAATACAGAGACTCCAGCTTTTTATCTGCAAATTACATCCATACTTGTAGTCGAAACTGTCCATCAAGTTGTCCTGTGTTAAAGTCTAGCAGATCATGTTTGTGGATATGCTACACATGTCATAGGAAACTTCTCAAGAATGACTTTCCAGCAGAGGTGTATGTCAATAATTTAACACTCACAGATATTCCACAGCAGTTAGATTGTTTAAATGGTTTAGAAAAACATTTAATTGCAATAAATATCCCATTCATTAAGATGATAGCATTACCTAAAGGAGGACAGCATGGTGTCAGAGGACCAGTTGTATGTGTGCCATCCAATGTAACAGAAACTGTGAAGTCATCACCAAGAAGTAGAAATGATGATCAGATGATTAGAGTAAAATTAAAGAGAAAGCTGACTTATCGTGGGCATTATCAGTATGAGTTTGTCAACAAGAAAAATGTAGAGAATGCATTGCACTACCTTAAACATAATAACATGTGGTATCAAGATATTGAAATTAACACTGAATGGGAAGACCCATTATTAGAGGATGTTGGAGTAAGTGCAGAAAGTGATGAAGGAGTAGTTGATAAGAATGACAGTGATGATGAAACTGATGAGGATCGTTTACGTGGTATTCCATTTGACACATGTTTACAGCCTGCAGATATAGGTCAGGAAATTCTGGATCAGTATTTTGATGATATACTCTGTGTTGCTCCTTGTGAAGGAAATAATCCAGTGAGAGTTTTAATGGATGAAGGCAATGAAGCAAAATGCTTTCCAACATTATTTTCTCAAGGAACTCCCATATTTAGTGATAAGCGTGATGTTAAGCTAACTCTGTGTAGATATCTGCATAACAGACTGATGCATGCTGATAATAGGTTTGCAAAAAACACTCAGTACATTTTTTATGCACAATATTTGTTGGAAATTCAAAAAGTAATGTCATGTGTTTCTATTGCATTGCGTAAAAACTCTGGCAGAATGTACAATGATGAGAAAGTAGAAGCAAGAATGATAAATGACAAGGAACATTTGAGAGACATTCTAAAGTCTGATAGTGGATACAAATTTTTGAAACCAATCAGAGGAACACCTCCATATTGGCAAGCAACACAGAAAGATGTTTTAGCTATGATAAGACAGTTAGGAATCCCAACTTGGTTTTGCTCATTCTCAGCAGCAGATATGAGATGGCCTGAAGTTATCAACACAATACTGCGACAGCAAGGTGATTCAAGAGATGTAAATGATTTAGATCGGAATGAGAAGTGCAATGTATTGAGAAGTAATCCTGTTACTGCAGCTAGAATGTTTGACAAGCGATTTCATACTTTTTTAAAAGATGTCATTATGTCAAAGGCTAAACCTATTGGAAAAGTAAAGGATTATTTTTACAGAGTGGAATTTCAACAGAGAGGATCTCCTCATACACACTGTCTATTCTGGATTGAAAATGCACCAAGATTAGGACATGATCAGGACAAGGATGTTGTTTCATTTATTGATAGATATGTCAGTTGTGAGTTGCCATGTGAGGAAGAAGATAATGAACTTTTTGAGATTATCAGTCGAGTACAACTTCATAGTCGCAAACATTCAAAGTCGTGTAGAAAAAAAGGTACGGAGTGCAGGTTCAATTTCCCTAAACCACCATCTAAACACACATTTATTGCACAACCAGAGCCAACAGATGATGAAAAAGAGAAAAATAAAAATGATGATAAGGAAAGTGATGATGCCAAAAAAGTATTGAAGTCCGTTTGGGTTGCATTAAAAGATGAGGAAAACCAACATATGACAACTAGTGAATTGTTTGAGCATGTTGGTATTACACAACAGGAATTTGAGAAGGCTAACAATGTGTTGAGCAAGAAGACCACTATTGTACTGAAAAGACAACTACAGCATGTTTGGGTGAATTTGTACAATCCTCATTTGATAAGATGTTGGAATGCAAACATGGATATTCAGTTTATCTGTGATGTGTATGCTTGTGTAGCCTACATAGTTTCGTATATGGCTAAAGCTGAACGTGAAATGGGTGTCTTGTTGTCACATGCTCAGAGTAAGGCACAGAAAGGTAATTTAGATGCAAAACAGAGTATGAAGAAACTTGGTTCTGTGTATCTGCATAATCGTGAAGTATCAGCACAAGAAGCAGTGTATCGAGTCTGTGGTTTGAGATTAAAAGAAGGATCGAGAGAAGTACAGTTTATACCTCTTGGTGAGAATCCTGTCAGAATGAGTTTACCGATAAGTGTGATTAAAAGTAAATGTGATGGAGATGATGACATATGGATGACGAGTAGAATTGATCGGTACCTTGCAAGGCCAGATACTGAGGAATTTGAGTCAATGTGCTTAGGAGAATTCTGTTCAGAATATAGAGTAATATATACAGGCAGCAACAAAATCAAAAGAGAAAGTAAAAGGAAACGGTTGCCAGTTCATACATTAAAGAATCAATTAGGTTATATACAGAAGCGAAGTCGAAGTGATCCAGCAGTCATTAGATACCCTAGATTTTCAGTTGTCAAATGTCCAGAGAAATACTACCAGAGTGTCCTTCAATTATTTCTTCCATACAGTGTTGATGCACAACTGAAGCCGTCAAAGTTTGATTTGTATGAAGACTTTTACATGAACGGTTTTGTTCAATTGAATAATGAGCTGCAGTCTGTCAAGTGCATTGTTGAGAAAAATCGATCTTTGTACGAGTCTAATGTTGAGGCACTGGATGAAGCAAAAGAATTTCTTGAGAAATTTGGTCCACAAGAAGATGCATGGGCTCGGATATGTCCAGAAACAGAACAAGAAAGACTTGAATGCGAAAACCAACGGCCTGAATTAATTAATGATTCTGAAGATGAATGTGAAATTCCTGATTTGAAATCTGACAGTAATAAAGAAGTATTGAGCAACATTGAGCCATATTAAAAAAAAATATCCAAGCATGAAGCAATTGCATTGTTGAGGTCATTGAATGTAAAACAGAAACAAGTTTTCTATAAAATCAGACAGTGGTGTTTGGACAAGACAAATGGGAAACCTATAGAGCCATTTCATGTTTTTGTCACTGGTGGTGCCGGAACAGGAAAGAGTCTTTTGATCAAATCAATTTATTATGAAGCAACAAGACTGTTTGCTAGAATGATGGACAATCCTGATGATGTATCTGTATTGCTTACAGCTCCTACTGGTGTTGCAGCTTTCAATATTAACGGTGCCACTATTCACAATGCATTCTCAATACCTGTAAATGCTAGATTGCCATACCAGCCACTCGGTGAAGATAAGATCAGTACGCTTCGGAATAAACTTCAACAGTTACACATTTTGGTTATAGATGAAATTTCAATGGTAGATCATAAGTTATTGTGCTACATTCATGGACGTCTACGTCAGATCAAACAAACAAGAGACTATGGTGCATTCGGTAATGTCAGTATAATAGCTGTGGGAGATTTCTATCAGTTGCCTCCAGTAAAAGGAAAGTCTTTGTACCAAAGCACTATTGAATGTGATTTGTGGAATGATAACTTCATGAAAGTAGAACTGACTGAGATAATGAGACAAAAGGAAGATGAACAGTTTACTGAACAGGTTGCGTGTAAGAAAGAAACAGGAACAGTTAAGGCAGGATGACATGACAATGTTGCAATCACGTGAAACTGGAGAGGATTGGAGTGATGCTGTGCATATTTACCCTTGTAACAAGCAAGTTGATGAATATAATTTGAAAACCTTGTTTGCAAAGTGTGTAGACTGTGTGTGTATTTTGGCCAGGGATTTGAAGAAAGATGAAAGAAGTGGTAATATGAAGCGTGCTGAAATAAAAGGAAAGAAATCCTCATTATCAAAATCATTGTGGCTTGGTATTGATGCTAGAGTAATGTTAACGAGAAATATTGATGTAAGTGATGGACTTGTGAATGGAGCAGTTGGAACTGTTCATCAAATAATTACGTTAGAAGCTCAGTTGTCACCAAGTCGTATTGAAATTGATTTTGATAACAAATCTATTGGGTCAAAATTGAAAAAGCAGTCTTCAAATAATCCAGATGTGCATGTTGTACCTGTTGAAATGGTAGAAGAAAGTGTTACTAACCAGTATGTGCGACATCAGTTCCCTCTCAAGTTGGCATGGGCTTGTACAGTTCACAAAGTTCAGGGACTCACTACAGACAGAGCAGTTATTTGTCTTCATCGTATATTTGCTGCAGGACAAGCATATGTTGCTTTGAGTAGAGTGACATCACTTAATGGACTTGTGATAGAAGGATTCAATGAGAAATGTATTTATTGCAATGGAGAAGTGATGGATGCATTGAGTAAGATAGCCTCATTTATTGATGAAAATAATGACAAGAGCAATTATGAACTTGTACAAGATGACAGGAACAGTACAACCATTATGATGCATAATATTCAAGGATTACAAGTTCATCAAATGGACTTCACATGTAATAATGATATGATGTCATCTGACTTCATTTGTCTGACTGAAACATGGATTGATAGAGAGCAATGTAATGATCTGGATTTGATTGATTTCAATTGGTATCACCAACAAAGATGTAATTCATATGACAATTCTAGTTTACTTACACAAATACTAAAGGAACAGAGTCATGGTGGTGTTGCTGTTTGTGCCAGAAAAGACAGAGTGCTCTCTAGATTGAATATTCCAGTGACAAATCTTGAATATATTGCATTTCAGATCACTTCAGAAGTTTCTTTAACCGTTGTTGTTATCTATCGACCACCATCTTATGTAATGAAAGATTTTATTGTAGTTCTCAAACTCTTGCTTGATGAGGTACACAAAGTGTCAAACAAATGTATTATTATGGGTGATTTCAATGAAGACATTTTCAAACAATCTTCTTGTGTTGAAAAAGTGATGCAAGAACAAGGTTATAAGCAGTGTGTTACTGAAGCCACTACTGAGAGAGGAACACTAATTGATCATGTTTACATCAAAAACATGGATTCTATCCAGACGCATGTAGTTCCAACATATTACAGCTATCATGAATCAATTGCAATGAAGTTTTAGATGAAATTCAATGGTTATATTATGGTGGCACCTTTCAATTCAATTCAATTTGACGTTTATTCCATACTCTTGTTTGATAATAGTACAATATGAGGATTTATCAATACATAGAAAAGGGTAGTGTACATGGGATATAAAATACAAATAGTTGTTGTCACCATGTTTGGATTGAACATGAAAACTATACCGCAGTATTCCACAGTGTCATATGACACTGTACAGTGCAAGTGCTGTCATACAAGTTATGTGTTGAAGTTAAACCATCTCTCACTATACTAATGCAAATAAGTGTTTGAATATTTTGGAAGGCGGCTTTAATTTGTCAGTTTACGTATGTACATACACCAATTCTATGTTTATACAGATCAATTTCCCATTTGGGCTTTTTTATTTTATATCAATATTAATTTTGAACTGAAAAACAAGATATTAAACACATTGCGATGCAAGGACAACACTGTAATTGATGACATTTTAATAAACTAGTGTACATTGAAATGGAGAACATACATTTACAGAGTATACAAACAACTATATTATGTGATGTACAAAGTACAAACTTTGTACCTTTGACGATGTTGCATATCATGTATAGAAGAGTGTGCAAAATAAGACGTAAATTTTACATGCAGATGGAATATATAATAGAGTGAGATGGTTCATTCATCAGGAATTATACGTGTTGGCAACAAATGACAACTTGGTGATTTTTTGTCTTTTTTTGTCAGTGGCATAGAATTTGTACACTAGCAGCAAGTCAATGGAGCTGATTAACTCTCTGCTTATCAACCAGTTGTACAGGTAAGATACGATCAAGGATTATGCTGTTTGCTGTAGTGTTAACTGAAATTGTCAGACTAAAAAAGGTGATGTTGCACACTAACACCAATACAGTATATAAGCACTGTAATCTACGGTGCTTGTGAGCCTTGTGGAAGAAAAATCCACAGGCTCATCATATGTGGAACTCATAGTCATGATTCCCACATGATACAACAGATGTCGATACCAGGTAAGTTTCATTCTGTAGTTAGAAGTACTTGATACAGCTTTATGTTTATTTGTGTTTGGTCCTCTACCAAGCATGACTGGTTAGCTGTTGATAGGTGACTTGAATGATAATTTAAAGGTCACAGGTTATCACTCAAACAGAACCTGATTTAAATATCAGACGTGTGTGAAACAAACTTGCATTTCAGCACCATGTATCTGCTTGGGCAAATAATGCATTGATACTTAGCCACCAGTGACCTGTGATTCAAATGTCACTTGCACTAATTATAACTTTTAGAAAACAGAATTTTACATGATTGTCAGTATTCAATCAATACCAAATTATTATGCCAAGTTCACAAATAGAAATAGCTTGCTGCTCTTTGCACAATCTCTAAATGTGGCTGATTGTTCCACACAACAGTTAAATATGTTATAGAATCAGGTAGTAAAATGTGTGTTATTTGTTGATGACATAGGTAACACTTGAAGTACCTGACTGTACCATCAACTGCATGCAGAAAGAAATGGAGGTAAACGACCCCTGAGTGCTTGTCAACTGTATTGACTGTGCCCACATTGTCTGCTGTTGCTGTTGCTTCAAACTGATGGTGTACATGTACAGCAAACATGAAACTGCACCAGGACTACAAGGGATTGTAGCTGGTCACCTTCCTGGCTGTCACTTATCATCTGCATTGACTGTGTTTATTCTGTGTGAATGTCTTCAAATGGATGCAGCTGACAGCACATTCAACGATGGTGCTAAGAACTGATGGACCTAATTTGCTCTCACTTGTTGCTTATCATCTGCATTAGCTGTTTTGATACCTATGGGTAGAGCTGACAGTAAACTCAACCATGGTGCTACAAACTGATGGAACTACTCCACCCCACTAGCTGTTTATCATCTGCATTGACTGTGTTCATTCTGTGTGACTTTTCACCATTGGTCGCAGCTGATGATGTATGAACATGTGTACCTATGTGTACCATAAACTATGTCCCCAATCAATTGTAGCTACATGTAGTTAGCTGCTTACCATGTGTATGTGGTGAACTACATGTATGCGGTGAACTGTCTATGAACAAGTGCTTTCAAGAAGGCAACTTTCTGCTCATCAGGTCATCATCACTTTCATTGGCTGAACGCTTGTCAACCAGTCAAAGAGGTAAGGTCACTAAAGTAATAATTTGATATTGCCATATCTGAAATAGACAAATTTTAGTTGAACACTGAAGGCTATTGATAATAAGCACTATTCAATGTGTGTTTGATTCCTGTGACAGAAAATCCACAGTCTCACTATAGGTGGGTGTCTTGCATACAAATGTGACATTTTGTAGGACTTCTATTTTAAACAATTGAGAAGTACTTTTACTTTATTTCTACATTTAGAATCACCTTAAATAACCTTTATCCATGTACCTCTACACAGTTCTCTTTTATGCAGTGAGTATACGCGTGATGAAAATTAAATATTGCTATAAGACACTTAGAGGGTGTACTACTGATAGCTTTGCATCTTTCTAAATGCTTCAACTTGTATTTGCCAATCGATACATTGTTAGCTCACAAATCAATTGTGTGTTTTATCTTTGTTTATCTATTCTTTTAGGAAATCAAATAGAGGTCATCGTTCAGACTGTGAACGACACTCACTCTTCTGTTGGTTATTTCAATCGGAGTCGTCAGCAAAGAATATTACACACTAGATTAGTGACTGATTGATGTTCACTTATGACTTTTAGAAGATCACCTACACCCTGCTGACATGGGAGTGACTGATACACAATATTGAAAAGCAGCACAAGATAGTCTGATTTGAGTTATTGAGACATAACTCATATATTTGACTTTTGACTTCAAATCTTTTGCAACAAGAACTTTATTTTTGACAGCAATACACTCGCAAGATAACATGACACAGAATAAAGTTCATTGTATTAATACCTCTTGTACCCATTCAATTAGTGTTAAGAGAGCAGACATTTTGGAGTGCTTTTTGCAGTATCCTGCCACAGACTTTGCTGTACAGTCTTTGAGTAATTTATTTTTAAAAAACAGCTTTCCTGCTTAACATTTGATAAAACCACTTTTTTTGAGAAAGTTTTGCGCTATGAATTAATCTTACATGAAATGAACAAAGGTTCACCATTATTGCTTTGTTCTTTAGAAAAGACATACAGCTGTAAGTGCAGTATCTTGCCACAGACTTTGCTGTACACTCTTTGGGAAATGTATTTAAAATAAACCACACTTTCCTGCTTGGAATTTGATAAAGCCCCTTATTTTGAGAAAGTATCGCGGTTTAAGTTACCTTACATGAAATTAGCAAAGCTTTACAAATTGACCCTTAGTTTTTGAGAATGTTTTGATCTTCATGTAGTAGGCATCACCTTATTTATAAAAATGTTATACTGATGGGAAAAAACAACACGGATACTAACAATTTTGATATAATGTAAATGTAATTTGTAAAAACAAAGCCAACATTTTGGTGTTTCTGAAAATAGCATTCACAAAGTCTCTGAAAACACTGTAAATGTAGGTCCTGCCAGTAATGTTATCCTTGATAGCCAGTATAATGGTTTAGACAAGTCACTTAACTGCCAAGTCAGTATAGTTCTTTCTAGTGTTGAGCGTGGTGTCGGTGTGGGCCCCACTCATGACACTTGTGTCCTAAAGCTAGACACTTAACCATTATTGCTTCATCGTTTCGGTGGGACATACAGCTGTATGGCTCATGTGCTGAGAAACGCATGTACAAGATCACAGCAACGTTTACCATGTCTAGAAACAGAGTTTGTTTCTGGGATCAGAGTGGCCGCTGAAGCACCTTGTAAACCATTATAAATTAAACATAATAGGTCTCTTCAATTCACAATTTCAAAAACTGGCAAATTGTCAAAATATGTAGACTTTATTACCTTTGCTTGTACTTAGAAATGATTTGAATAAATTATCTTTAATTTATTAAATTATCAATAAACATAAAAACTCACTTGATATTAATAATGTAAACAAAAGATAACAAATACGAAATAAAAAGAAAAATAATTAAGAAAATGTGTAGACTTCATTAAGTTTTTGTCTCTACTTTAGACTTCATTAGTTACTGCTTCTACTTTGATATGAGTTCAATAACTATAAACCGGAAAAAATATTTCTCTTGATATATCAACTGAAGTATGATTAGCTTCTAAGTTAATTTTATCCAAATTAGAAGATTACATGGTTAATAGAGTTGGAAAGAAGAATTGCACCATGAACTTGGTGGACAAAATGCTACAATAAAAATATAGTTTTAGTAGGGGTTAATTATCAACTAATTGGGTCCTGCCAAAATAAGGAACATACAATTAGCCTAGTTCTCCGCGTACACTTTATAGCAACTTCGCATTAAAATGTATACCGCTACCTAAAAAGGTATACTGTTGTACAAAAACAATAGAAAATAACTGAACCAAAGGTGGTCGTTGAAGAAACACAAACACCCTATGCTGAAAGCAGGTAGGTCTTATTACATAATGGATGTTTCCAATAATATTATGGGTCTATCCACACACCTCCTTTTTGTTAATGGAGGAAGGTATAAGGGTAACTACACAAAGATAGACACTCAGCCACGAGAGGGCGCTATTAAATGAAGGCGTGCATGTGCTTTGTTGGTGCATTTCAGCCACGAGAGCGCTATTTAATGAAGGCTTCAATGTGCTTCGTTCTGTTTCGCCAATAATTTTTTCAAAAGTTAATCATAAAAAAATTAATATTCCAAGCAGTTATGACTGATCAAGCTTGTTAAGAAAAGAATTTGGATTAAAGCATGTGCAGTTAGCTTTTTATGACTTAAAAGTGCACAAAATTAAACAAATCATACAAAATCATGTGATGACGTCAGCATGCTGTCATTTCATAATTTACAGCAACTTCCCAATATCTAACAACATACCAAGTTTCAACATGATCGCCTTAATACTTCGGGAGATATTCCACTTCAAAAAAGGCACCTTTAACGCCGTGTCACGTGACCCCCGATGATGTCATTGATCTGAAACTTCACACATACAATGGTTGCCTGACGATCAACATATGTGTCAATATTGAAGTGATTACAAAAAACTTCACCACACACATATTCAAAAAGTCCATTTTGAAAAGTTTTCAACCTGCCGCTAGAGGGCGCTCTTTTATATCGTGACGTTACCAATATTTTTTTTTAACTGCCCACCCTTGCCTGACACTAACATCGTTGAAAGCAACTCCATATCTTTTGCCACTTTTGAATTGCATGGCACTCCCGATTTTGACCCGTTTCGACCGGAAGTAGAGGTCAAGTGAGGTCACGCACACAAAATAAAATAAAGACCTAATATATCCCTACCTAATCCCGCAAACAGAAAGCTACGGTCTCTTGTGGCTGATTTGATATAGATTTTCAAATAATTAAATAAAAAACCTTTATGATGACGTCATCACCTGTCACGTGACGTCATCATGACATCCTTGTTTTAGGATCATTAATCCACCAATGCCATTCATCAGTGAAAGTTTCATTGCGATTGCTCTTTAGGAACTATGCAAAACGCCGCTTAGAACGATTGTGCGTTATCTCAATGGCTTTTTTTACTGAAACAGGAAAATAATAATTGCATTTGTGCACAAATGCAGAGCTGTTTCGTGTATAATTTTTTCAAATTAATCAAGTGAATATGAAAGTGTTGTAGTGTGTATATAATCAACTTAATAATACAATATTTAATGCCTTGTGAGATCAAATTCATTGTCTACATATATATCTTGTAAAACTGTACCTTTAAGATAATATAACCTGAGAAATGATGACGTCATGATGACGTGAAATATTTTTCAAATCAGTAATGACATATCAAGCATGTTTAAAAAAGAATTTTGAATAAAGCATTTTCCGTTAGCAATTTCTGACTTAAAGGGGCAAAAAATGAAAAAATAATAACAAATCGTTTGATGACGTCATCATTACGTCATTACAAGTTTATCAAGAACTTACCATTATCTAACGACTTGCCAAGTTTCAACATGATCGCACTAATACTTCGGGAGATATACGACTTCAAAAAGTGCACCTTTAATGCCGCATCACGTGACCCCCAATGACGTCATTGATCTGAAACTTCACACATATGATGGCTGCCTGACGATCACTATGTGTGTAAATTTTGATTACACAAAACTTCACCACACACATCTTCAAAAAGTCCATTTTGAAAAGTTTTCAACCTGTCGCTAGAGGGTGCTGTTGCGTATTGTGACGTCATTGATATTTTTTTTGAACTGCCCACCCTTGCCAGACACTAACATCGTTGAAAGCAACTTCGTAACTTTTGCCACTTTTGAATTACGAGGCACTTCCGGTTTCGACCGGAAGTAGAGGTCAAGTGAGGTCACGCACACTGAATAAAATGAAGACCTTGTTTATCCCTACCCAATCCCGCAAACAGAAAGCTACGGTCTCTTGAGGCTGATTTGATACGGATTTTCAAATATTTAAAATAGAAACCTTTAAGATGACGTCACGTGATAGGTGATGACGTCATCATGACGAATTTCTTTTAGGACCTTCCTTGCACCAATACCTCTCATCCCTAAAAGTTTCATTGCAATTGCTCTTTAGGAACTATGCAAAAGGCTGCTTGGAACGATTGTGCGTTATCTCAATGGCTTTTTTTACTGAAACAGGAAAATAAAAATAAACTAGACACGTGACATTGCATTTGTGCACAAATGCAGAGCTGTTTCGCTAATCATATTTTCAAATTACTCAGCTGAATATCAAATTATTATAGTGTGTTTAAATCAAGTTAATATTACAGTTTTAAATACCTTGTGAGATCGAATTCATTGTAGACAATTCCAATCACTTTGGATAATACGTGTATATCGTAAATAATGTTGTTTTCTTTTAATGCCAAAACGGAAATCTAAATGCAAGAAAACAAGGACGAATTATTTTCTACCGTCCGGAATTATTTGGTACACTCCGGTCACTACAAAAATATACACAACTCGGCCACGAGAGGGCATTATTTAATCACGACAACAATAATTTTGTGTGCGTTATTAATGCATTAATTTAAAAAACCCTTTCCACAAGATGATTATTTAAAATGTAAAGTAAGAGCGAATGAGGTGTCGTTTGTTTCTGCCATTGCATTTTACAATAGAAAAATGAATGCCGTGTGACTGTATTTATCATGTACGATAGATCTGGTAAATCTGTACCCTTAAGGCGATATAACTTGACAAGTGATAACGTCACGATGACATCACTTGTTTTCGAGGCATTTATGACATATCAAGTCTGACACAAGTCTGACAAATGATGACGTCATGATGATGTCAATTCGTTTTCAAACCTTGTTATCTATCAAGCCTTTCTAAATTCAAATATTGATTATACCATGTTCCGTTAGCAATTCGTGACTTAAAGGGGTAAATATTTTTTTAAATCATATGATGACGTCATTTAAATATGTACAAGAACTTGCCAATATCTAACAAACTACTAAGTTTCACCATGATCGCACTAAATACTTCGGAGATATATGACTTCAAAAAGGCACATTTAATACCGCGCATTTGAATTTAAAGCAAGTTCCGTTTTTCTGAACTTAAAGGGGCAAAAAATGCAAAAAATTATAACAAATCGTGTGATGACGTCATCATGACGTCATTACAAGTTTAACAGAGACTCGCCAGTATCTAACGAATTGCCAAGTTTCAACTTGATCAGACCTATACTTTTGGAGATATACAACTTCAAAAGTGGCACCTTTAATGTTACGTCACGTGACCCTGATGACGTAATCAATCTAAAACTTGGTATATATGTTGGCTGCCTGAAGGTCATCATGTGTATCAATTTTGAAGCGATTACAACAAACTTCGCCACACACATCTTCTCAAAGTGAAGTTTGAACAGTTTTCCAACTGCCACTAGAGAGCGCTCTTGTATATTATGACGTCATCGGTATTTTTTCTTAGCTGCCTTCCATTCCCGGACACTAACATCGTTGAAAGCAACTTCATAACATTTAGCACTTTTGAATACGAAGGCACTTCCGGTTTCGACCGGAAGTAGAGGTCGCGTGAGGTCACGCACACTGAATAAAATGAAGACCTAATTTATCCCTACCCAATCCCACAAACAGAAATCTACGGTTTCTTGTGGCTGATTTGATATAGATTTTCAAATATTTAAAATATACAACTTTAAGATGACGTCACGTGACAGGTGATGACGTCATCATGACATCCTTGTTCTAGACACTACATTGCACCAATGCCTTTCAACACTAAAAGTTTCATTGCAATTGCTCTTTAGGAACTATGCAAAAGGGCGCTTAGAACGAATTGTGCGTTATTTCAATGACTTCCGGAAGTCTGAAAAAAAAAGAAAAAAAAAATGATGACGTCATGATGACGTCAAATATTTTTCAAATCAGTAATGACATATCAAGCCTGTTTTAAAAAGAATTTGGATCAAAGCATGTTCTGTTAGCAATTTCTGACTTAAAGGGGCAAAAAATCATAACAAATCGTATGATAATGTCATCATAACGTCATTATTAAATTTGTGCACAAATGCAGAGCTGTTTCGTGTATAATTTTTTCAAATTAATCAAGTGAATATGAAAGTGTTGTAGTGTGTATATAATCAACTTAATAATACAATATTTAATGCCTTGTGAGATCAAATTCATTGTCTACATATATATCTTGTAAAACTGTACCTTTAAGATAATATAACCTGAGAAATGATGACGTCATGATGACGTGAAATATTTTTCAAATCAGTAATGACATATCAAGCATGTTTAAAAAAGAATTTTGAATAAAGCATTTTCCGTTAGCAATTTCTGACTTAAAGGGGCAAAAAATGAAAAAATAATAACAAATCGTTTGATGACGTCATCATTACGTCATTACAAGTTTATCAAGAACTTACCATTATCTAACGACTTGCCAAGTTTCAACATGATCGCACTAATACTTCGGGAGATATACGACTTCAAAAAGTGCACCTTTAATGCCGCATCACGTGACCCCCAATGACGTCATTGATCTGAAACTTCACACATATGATGGCTGCCTGACAATCACCATGTGTGTACATTTTGAAGTGATTGCACAAAACTTCACCACACACATCTTCAAAAAGTCCATTTTGAAGAGTTTTCAACCTGTCGCTAGAGGGCGCTGTTGCGTATTGTGACGTCATTGATATTTTTTTTGAACTGCCCACCCTTGCCAGACACTAACATCGTTGAAAGCAACTTCGTAACTTTTGCCACTTTTGAATTACGAGGCACTTCCGGTTTTGACCGGAAGTAGAGGTCAAGTGAGGTCACGCACACTGAATAAAATGAAGACCTTGTTTATCCCTACCCAATCCCGCAAACAGAAAGCTACGGTCTCTTGAGGCTGATTTGATACGGATTTTCAAATATTTAAAATAGAAACCTTTAAGATGACGTCACGTGACAGGTGATGACGTCATCATGACGAATTTCTTTTAGGACCTTCCTTGCACCAATACCTCTCATCCCTAAAAGTTTCATTGCAATTGCTCTTTAGGAACTATGCAAAAGGCTGCTTGGAACGATTGTGCGTTATCTCAATGGCTTTTTTTACTGAAACAGGAAAATAAAAATAAACTAGACACGTGACATTGCATTTGTGCACAAATGCAGAGCTGTTTCGCTAATCATATTTTCAAATTACTCAGCTGAATATCAAATTATTATAGTGTGTTTAAATCAAGTTAATATTACAGTTTTAAATACCTTGTGAGATCGAATTCATTGTAGACAATTCCAATCACTTTGGATAATACGTGTATATCGTAAATAATGTTGTTTTCTTTTAATGCCAAAACGGAAATCTAAATGCAAGAAAACAAGGACGAATTATTTTCTACCGTCCGGAATTATTTGGTACACTCCGGTCACTACAAAAATATACACAACTCGGCCACGAGAGGGCATTATTTAATCACGACAACAATAATTTTGTGTGCGTTATTAATGCATTAATTTAAAAAACCCTTTCCACAAGATGATTATTTAAAATGTAAAGTAAGAGCGAATGAGGTGTCGTTTGTTTCTGCCATTGCATTTTTACAATAGAAAAATGAATGCCGTGTGACTGTATTTATCATGTACGATAGATCTGGTAAATCTGTACCCTTAAGGCGATATAACTTGACAAGTGATAACGTCACGATGACATCACTTGTTTTCGAGGCATTTATGACATATCAAGTCTGACACAAGTCTGACAAATGATGACGTCATGATGATGTCAATTCGTTTTCAAACCTTGTTATCTATCAAGCCTTTCTAAATTCAAATATTGATTATACCATGTTCCGTTAGCAATTCGTGACTTAAAGGGGTAAATATTTTTTTAAATCATATGATGACGTCATTTAAATATGTACAAGAACTTGCCAATATCTAACAAACTACTAAGTTTCACCATGATCGCACTAAATACTTCGGGAGATATATGACTTCAAAAAGGCACATTTAATACCGCGCATTTGAATTTAAAGCAAGTTCCGTTTTTCTGAACTTAAAGGGGCAAAAAATGCAAAAAATTATAACAAATCGTGTGATGACGTCATCATGACGTCATTACAAGTTTAACAGAGACTCGCCAGTATCTAACGAATTGCCAAGTTTCAACTTGATCAGACCTATACTTTTGGAGATATACAACTTCAAAAGTGGCACCTTTAATGTTACGTCACGTGACCCCTGATGACGTAATCAATCTAAAACTTGGTATATATGTTGGCTGCCTGAAGGTCATCATGTGTATCAATTTTGAAGCGATTACAACAAACTTCGCCACACACATCTTCTCAAAGTGAAGTTTGAACAGTTTTCCAACTGCCACTAGAGAGCGCTCTTGTATATTATGACGTCATCGGTATTTTTTCTTAGCTGCCTTCCATTCCCGGACACTAACATCGTTGAAAGCAACTTCATAACATTTAGCACTTTTGAATACGAAGGCACTTCCGGTTTCGACCGGAAGTAGAGGTCGCGTGAGGTCACGCACACTGAATAAAATGAAGACCTAATTTATCCCTACCCAATCCCACAAACAGAAATCTACGGTTTCTTGTGGCTGATTTGATATAGATTTTCAAATATTTAAAATATACAACTTTAAGATGACGTCACGTGACAGGTGATGACGTCATCATGACATCCTTGTTCTAGACACTACATTGCACCAATGCCTTTCAACACTAAAAGTTTCATTGCAATTGCTCTTTAGGAACTATGCAAAAGGGCGCTTAGAACGAATTGTGCGTTATTTCAATGACTTCCGGAAGTCTGAAAAAAAAAGAAAAAAAAAATGATGACGTCATGATGACGTCAAATATTTTTCAAATCAGTAATGACATATCAAGCCTGTTTTAAAAAGAATTTGGATCAAAGCATGTTCTGTTAGCAATTTCTGACTTAAAGGGGCAAAAAATCATAACAAATCGTATGATAATGTCATCATAACGTCATTATTAAATTTACAAGAACTTACCAATATCTAACAGCCTACCAAGTTTCAACATGATCGCACTAATACTTCGGGAGATATACGACTTCAAAAAGTGCACCTTTAATGCCGCGTCACGTGACCCCCGATGATGTCATTGATCTGAAACTTCACACATATGATTGCTGCCTGACGATCAACATGTGTGTAAAATTTGAAGTGATTGCACAAAACTTCACCACACACATCTTCAAAAAGTCCATTTTGAAGAGTTTTCAACCTGTCGCTAGAGGGCGCTGTTGCATTTTGTGACGTCATCACTATTTTTTTTTTAACTGCCCACCCTTGCCAGACACTAACATTGTTAAAAGCAAGTTCATAACTTTTGCCACTTTTGAATTACGAGGGCACTTCCTGTTTTGACCGGAAGTAGAGGTCATGTGAGGTCACGCACAGAAAACAAAATGAAAACCTGATTTATCCCTACCCAATCCCACAAACGGTCCCTTGTGGCTGATTTGATATAGATTTTCAAATATTTAAAATTAATTAACTTTAAGATGACGTCACGTGGCAGGTGATGACGTCATCATGACGAATTTGTTTTAGAACCTGTCGCCCACCAATACCTTTCATCACTGAAAGTTTCATTGCAATTGCTCTTTAGGAACTATGTGAAAAAACGCGTTGACTGAAACAGACAAATAAAAATAAAAACGAGAGCTTAATTGCATTTGTGCACAAATGCCGAGCTGTTTCGCCAATAACATTTTCAAATCAGTTAGCTATTTATGACTTAAAGGTGCAAAAAATTAAACAATTCATACACAATCATGTGATGACGTCATCATGCTGTCATTTCATAATTTACAGCAACTTCCCAATATCTATCAACATACTAAGTTTCAACATGATCGCCTTAATACTTCGAGAGATATTCGACTTCAAAAAAGGCACCTTTAACGCCGCGTCACGTGACCCCCGATGACGTCATTGATCTGAAACTTCACACATACAATGGTTGCCTGACGATCAACATATGTGTCAATTTTGAAGTGATTACAAAAAACTTCACCACACACATATTCAAAAAGTCCATTTTGAAGAGTTTTCAACCTGCCGCTAGAGGGCGCTCTTGTATATCGTGACGTCATCGATATTTTTTTTTAACTGCCCACCCTTGCCTGACACTAACATCGTTGAAAGCAACTTCATATCTTTTGCCACTTTTGAATTGCATGGCACTTCCGATTTTGACCCGTTTCGACCGGAAGTAGAGGTCAAGTGAGGTCACGCACACAAAATAAAATAAAGACCTAATATATCCCTACCTAATCCCGCAAACAGAAACCTACGGTCTCTTGTGGCTGATTTGATATAGATTTTCAAATAATTAAATAACAAACCTTTATGATGACGTCATCACCTGTCACGTGACGTCATCATGACATCCTTGTTTTAGGATCATTAATCCACCAATGCCATTCATCACTGAAAGTTTCATTCCAATTGCTCTTTAGGAACTATGCAAAACGCCGCTTAGAACGATTGTGCGTTATCTCAATGGCTTTTTTTACTGAAACAGGAAAATAATAATTGCATTTGTGCACAAATGCAAAGCTGTTTCGTGTATAATTTTTTCAAATTAATCAAGTGAATATGAAAGTGTTGTAGTGTGTATATAATCAACTTAATAATACAATATTTAATGCCTTGTGAGATCGAATTCATTGTCTACATATATATCTTGTAAAACTGTACCTTTAAGATAATATAACCTGAGAAATGATGACGTCATGATGACGTGAAATATTTTTCGAATGAGTAATGACATATCAAGCCTGTTTAAAAAAGAATTTTGAATAAAGCATTTTCCGTTAGCAATTTCTGACTTAAAGGGGCAAAAAATGAAAAAATAATAACAAATCGTGTGATGACGTCATCATTACGTCATTACAAGTTTATCAGGAACTTACCATTATCTAACGACTTGCCAAGTTTCAACATGATCGCACTAATACTTCGGGAGATATACGACTTCAAAAAGTGCACCTTTAATGCCGCGTCACGTAACCCCCAATGACGTCATTGATCTGAAACTTCACACATATGATGGCTGCCTGACAATCACCATGTGTGTACATTTTGAAGTGATTGCACAAAACTTCACCACACACATCTTCAAAAAGTCCATTTTGAAGAGTTTTCAACCTGTCGCTAGAGGGCGCTGTTGCGTATTGTGACGTCATTGATATTTTTTTTGAACTGCCCACCCTTGCCAGACACTAACATCATTGAAAGCAACTTCGTAACTTTTGCCACTTTTGAATTACGAGGCACTTCCGGTTTCGACCGGAAGTAGAGGTCATGTGAGGTCACGCACACTAAATAAAATGAAGACCTTGTTTATCCCTACCCAATCCCGCAAACAGAAAGCTACGGTCTCTTGTGGCTGATTTGATACGGATTTTCAAATATTTAAAATAGAAACCTTTAAGATGACGTCACGTGACAGGTGATGACGTCATCATGACGAATTTCTTTTAGGACCTTCCTTGCATCAATACCTCTCATCCCTAAAAGTTTCATTGCAATTGCTCTTTAGGAACTATGCAAAAGGCTGCTTTGAACGATTGTGCGTTATCTCAATGGCTTTTTTTACTGAAACAGGAAAATAAAAAAATAAAAAAATAAAAAAAAAACTTTAACGAAAACAAGAGCTGTTTCGCTCCGCTAGCGAAACAGCTAATAAACAATACTCAATAATGCCTCAGGCCCCTACCTGATTTTTCCGACGTCCACGCTTGTCGTCGAGGTGGAAGTCACAGCAACGTAGACTGGTTCTCCTCAGGCCTCTCTTGTTTTCTGTGCGTTTGAAATCTAGTGCGTTGGGAACCGCACGTCTCAAAAATCAAGTGGTAAAACTTCAACCTCGTACATACACTTGCAATGTATTTTCAGCATGTGTGCCGGGAAACTCGTACGTACAAGGTTGAATTACTTGGTATTCACTGCGCGTGCGTTGTTTGCAAGCGATTTTATGTGCGTCGGTGTCCGTCCGTGGTGTGCGTTGTTTTCCGCGATAGGTGAGTCAAAAAATCGTTTGGAAGACCGTCCCAATCTGCGAAAAGTGTGTCAATTTTTTGACTCAGGGTGTGTCTTTGGACACGCAAATCCGACTCACATATGGAAAGTGACGCACCATTCCCGGGGGTCACAAATTCCGTCTTACAATTGACAAGTGCATTACCAAATTGTGAAGTTTGATTGGTCGCGACCAATCACGTGATGTGAAACAAAAACGCATGTACCATGGCTGCACAGCGCGGCGGGTAACATGAGTTTTGTTAACTGGTGTACATTACCTTGATCGTTCCCACCGTTGGCCGATTTCCAGCGCTTAGTACGAATCTTAATGAGGGTCCATGGGTTTTTTTTACCCTCGGGGGGGGGGGGGGGGGTGGGATGCCACCCTCGGCTTCGCATCGAGTTCCTTTTTCCCCCGTTGGTGTACAAAACGCCATGTACACATTCCATCAAGTTATTATTTATGATAACCACATACATACATGCTTGTGCCATTAGATGGATCCTCTTTTTCTTGATCTCAGTCACAGGTAAACGCACCTTCAATATCAAGAGGCCAGAGTTCTTACCTATAAATTAATAATGAACAACATAAACAATTATAAACTTGTGAGAAACCATACTTTTAAAATAATTGTATTTATTTCAAACAAGACTCGCCGAATCAACAACTTAAAAAATGTTGTTCAGGTTACTGGGGTTAAAAAGGCTTCTTATTACAAAATCTGGGAAAACATTTTTGTAATAATTTAAGAGCTGTGTATGGTCGAAACAAAATAGGATGGACACAGTGTCATTCTTTATCATTCACCAAACCTTCTGATACATTTCCTAATAATTTCACTAAATGTCACACATTTGCCATGTGTAACTCAAATAATTAGAAAATGAGGAATTAAATTTGACAAAAGAGGACTGTTAAGCACAACCCTTTACATGACGTGGTAAAAAACGTCGCGAAATTTAATTCTCAGGCGTGCGATGCTCTTTGGGCAAAGCTTTAGAGAACAGTTTTATGTGCTAATCATATGAAGGTACTTCGTAGCTAGAAATAATCAAAAATGGGATGGGAACAAATATCGGAGTGGAATAAATTACTTGTAGATTTCGAAATTAAACTACATTTTGTTTGAAAAACATAAAAACAGAGGGTGAAGACCTACTCTCACCATTAATGGTATTAATACAAAGGTTAAGGTGGGGATCAACATCGTTATCATGATTTTGTCATGTTGAATGTCCCAAGCCATCTGCCATCATGACACTAACTCTTTAGCAATGTTTTTGCTACATCACCGTTTTGAAAGTCTTAAAGAGCAGCAAACTAATTTAATATGTTTGCCACCGATTCCTTTTAATTACCACACTTTTGCAGTGCTAAAATCATTTGAGTTTGACACTGCAAGAGTGTGACGTTTAAGCACAGGCCTTAATCTGTCAATAATAACGTCACCATAGACTTTTCTGGCACCTCTGAGCCATCAACTAAGGGAGATTAGCAAAGGTGAAATTTGTTGTCAGACTCAATTTTGTCACATCAACTTGAAAACCAAACATTGATGATTAGATTACCAGTGTTACAGATTCTACATGAATAACCTAAAACTAAAATCTTGAAACTTAAGAGAAATGACAAAATATTGATCGACCTCAAACAACCAACTCTTGCATCAACTTGTTACTTAGCGCAAAAAGGGACATGTGTTTTAACTGTTATCGATGGGATTTATCATCAATGCAGCTTTATTTTTTTAGAAAAAAATTACCTATTTCACAGCGACACATTCTTCTTTGATTTTCAAACATGATAGCCTCTAGTGATCACAGCAACTACATCTTATCCTGTGAGAAGATAAACAAAATTATAAAAATTGTTATAATTATACGACACCATCTGTGTGTCTTCCATCCACAGTGTCTCCACATCAGAGGTTACCTGCCATCATGTTAATGCAGGTGCAAAAAACCTTTGGGGAAAATTTGGGTTCTAACAATTACTTCCAAATTGTGGTGTGAAAACTAATATTGGACATATGATGATACAAATGACATTTATCATGGATAATTCATTACACTTTTTTTATTTTATTACAAGGAACAATTCTCGGTCCTCTCCTATTTCATATGTATCAATGACCTACCTGATCATGTCAAGGCCAATGTCAGCCCATTTGCAGTTGACTGTATCATCTATAGGCCAGTTGCTATACATCTGACTGCGAGACCCTTCAGAGTGACCTTTTTAAACTACTGAAGAGATGGGAGATGTCCGTCAGACCAGATGTTTCATCCTTCATTTCACCAGAAAGAAAACAGACAAGATAGCCTAACTCATACAAGCTCTCAAGCTATCACCTGCAAGAAGTGAATCATCATAAAAATCCAAGGGTCACTCTTTCTACAGACATAAAATGAAATACACACATTGACAAAAACACATCAAAGCTGCTTGCTTGGATTTGCCTGTAATGTAACCTGGGCAGTGCTCGTACTCTTAAAGTTAAAATCAAAGCCTACACAGTCTGGATACTGTAGCTGTTTGGGACCCTTACACCTATAGAATTAATCATAACACTAACGACGACTCAGAGACGTGCACACAGTTTATCACAAATAACTAAATCAGGGATAGCTCTGTTACCTGCTATGTTAATTCTGTTAAATGAAATCCTGCTACCTTCTTCATACAACACCCCTCAACCAGAGACTTGTCGTGGTGCACAAAATCATCCACAACCATGTAGAACTTGATGGCCCAAAGGCTCTCTTTACTGTAGTAAGCAAAGAATCTGTACTTTCGGAAGCAGCAAATTCTTTGCTTATGTCAAGCGTATGTTATTGGGAAATTTTGGCTTGTGCGCACTCCACGTTACTACATGTAAGCATTCTACAATTGGGCCATGCTCATTGCACTTCTCAAGAGTCCTTTGCTCTTCCATAGGTTGTGCAGTAACACCATTCATTTTGTGGATGGGTATTTTGCATTAATCCGCATAATAACCACAACAATGGTTAAAATGTGGATTGGGTAACAAAAACTGCTCCCTTTGTGGATTTTTGCACTAAGTGGTCGTGGTTAATTTGTGGATTGACCTCAAATGTCCCAGCAGGGTGAATGAACTGCATACAACTATCAATTTCAGGTGCTTCTTTGAACAGCCCCCATTTTCTTATTTAAAACACCTTGAAGTTGATGTTAAATGCACCATTGTAGCATATTTGCTACACCCAGCTTTGGTCCAGCATTCCATCCTCCAATATTACAAAACAGCCCTTACAACCCATTGAAGCATTCATGCTACTCCTATGCAAGTGTTATAGCCCCCTCTGTTGGCTATAGTTAGCCATCTAGTTGCATTTTTCTGCACGGTCATAATGTTGTACTGAATGGTCGGCAGTTTCCGGAAATTCGGTGTATTTCATGGTCTGCTATCAAGTTCGAGGTGATTGTCCGATAAATATATGCTTGTTTATCTCCTCCACAATACCCAGCAGATTCATAACAAGTTTGCATTTCAAAGAAATAAGTGTTAGCCTATCAGCAGGATTTTTGTATAAACACATGTAGCAGATACGCACCTATGGTCATTGTGTTCACGTACAAGTAATGCTGTATGTACATTGTATGTACATGTATGAACCATTGTAGACCATTGTAGCACATCTGCTACTGTGTATTTTTTACATGCGCGTTAACAACAACATGATGTTAGAACCAAATGTAGCATTTATGCTACAGTCATTAATTTTAAAAGTCATTAATTGATTTATATATGTATTTCTTTTTTTAATCAAGTTTTCACCCTTAATGGAAAAAACAAAAAATAAAAATTTTCCTCAACTGTTAATTGGGTCTCTTAAACAGATTTTAAATTTTTTACTATTTATTCAATGTGTAGTACTTTTCTTTGTTTTTCACTGATTAAATTGAACATAAAATCACCAATTTGGCACTAAGTGGAAAGGCAAGAGTTTTTTGGGAGCACAGTAAGGGCTTAATTTTTAAAGGCATACATTACATGCCCTCTATACTGCATTAAGAACCTGTTTAGAGATTTGTCTTTCACAAAAATAAAAAAAACATGTTATTGACTTGTTGCATGCTTTCTTCATTTCTTTCTTATTTTACCCTCTATGCACGCTTATTCAGTCTTGCAATCAGATAACTTGTTTATCAATCATCCACAAACTGTGCAATTTTTGCTCTAACTGCATATGGCGATAAAGTTATACTGTACACTTATATAGAACAAAGAACAAACACCCCCCCCCCAGTCGTAAGTTTTTAATAGATAAAAAGAAATCCCCACTTCCACCTTGCGCGACTTATTTAATATGAAATCTGCATTGTGTGGTCCCTGTTGTTTGATACATTGCCCCAGCTTTCAATGTTGCCCTTCTATGAAATCATTGTGAATCAATGGGGGGGGGGGGCGAGTATTGTGTCAAACAATTATATGCAAGGTCAACAATTTTTGGACTTATCTATGACTCGATGTATCCACATAATAAAGTAAGACTGTTCATTACAAGCAAAAACACACAAAACAGAGTAACATGTTAATTAAATTTGATTTTCTTTATTCAAACGGATTTCATCAAATCGTATTAACTTTTAACACCTGTAAATCTAGTAATCATCAAGGGTTTGTTTATAACAACATTGAACATTCTCATTAAGCTCCACAGGGTACATTAGATCACACTGAAGTGTTACCAGGTATACAAGCAATTACAAAGGGGCAACATCAACATTCTAGTCAATTCCCAGGATAACATTAGATCAAAGTTGAAATACAACTTCAGTGCACACTCGTATAGCTAGGTTGCAAACATGATCAACAAGGTCACAATCATCAAGGGGCAACATCAACATTCTAGTCAATTCTCTTGAAAACATTAGATCAAAGTTAAAATACAACTTCAGTGCACACTTGTATAGCTAGGTTGCAAAAATAATCAACAAGGTCACAATCATCAAGGGGCAACATCAACATTCTAGTCAATTCTCTTGAAAACATTAGATCAAAGTTAAAATACAACTTCAGTGCACACTTGTATAGCTAGGTTGCAACCATAATCAACAAGGTCACAATCATCAAGGGGCAACATCAACATTCTAGTCAATTCCCAGGATAACATTAGGTCAAAGTTGAAATACAACTTCAGTGCACACTTGTATAGCTAGGTTGCAAACATAATCAACAAGGTCACAATCATCGAGGGGCAACATCAACATTCTAGTCAATTCCCAGGATAACATTAGGTCAAAGTTCAAATACAACTTCAGTGCACACTTGTATAGCTAGGTTTTAACCATAATCAACAAGGTCACAATCATCAAGGGGCAACATCAACATTCTAGTCAATTCTCTGGAAAACATTAGATCAAAGTTGAAATACAACTTCAGTGCACACTTGTATAGCTAGGTTTCAACCATAATCAACAAGGTCACAATCATCAAGGGGCAACATCAACATTCTAGTCAATTCCCATGATAACATTAGGTCAAAGTTGAAATACAACATCAGTGCACACTTGTATAGCTAGGTTGCAAACATAATCAACAAGGTCACAATCATCAAGGGGCAACATCAACATTCTAGTCAATTCCCAGGATAACATTAGATCAAAGTTGAAATACAACTTCAGTGCACACTTGTATAGCTAGGTTTCAACCATAATCAACAAGGTCACAATCATCGAGGGGCAACATCAACATTCTAGTCAATTCCCAGGATAACATTAGATCAAAGTTGAAATACAACTTCAGTGCACACTTGTATAGCTAGGTTGCAATCATAATCAACAAGGTCACAATCATCGAGGGGCAACATCAACATTCTAGTCAATTCTCTGGAAAACATTAGATCAAAGTTGAAATACAACTTCAGTGCACACTTGTATAGCTAGGTTTCAACCATAATCAACAAGGTCACAATCATCGAGGGGCAACATCAACATTCTAGTCAATTCCCAGGACAACATTAGATCAAAGTTGAAATACAACTTCAGTGCACACTTGTATAGCTAGGTTGCAAACATAATCAACAAGGTCACAATCATCAAGGGGCAACATCAATATTCTAGTCAATTCCCAGGATAACATTAGATCAAAGTTGAAATACAACTTCAGTGCACACTTGTATAGCTAGGTTGCAAACATAATCAACAAGGTCACAATCATCAAGGGGCAACATCAACATTCTAGTCAATTCCCAGGATAACATTAGATCAAAGTTGAAATACAACTTCAGTGCACACTTGTATAGCTAGGTTGCAAACATAATCAACAAGGTCACAATCATCAAGGGGCAACATCAACATTCTAGTCAATTCCCATGATAACATTAGATCAAAGTTGAAATACAACTTCAGTGCACACTTGTATAGCTAGGTTGCAAACATAATCAACAAGGTCACAATCATCAAGGGGCAACATCAACATTCTAGTCAATTCCCAGGATAACATTAGATCAAAGTTGAAATACAACTTCAGTGCACACTTGTATAGCTAGGTTGCAAACATAATCAACAAGGTCACAATCATCAAGGGGCCACGTATGTACACCGCGGTATATCTCAAACGCGCACGCGCGAAAAAAACGTCATATCACGTGGCAATTAACTGCTCATGCATATGTATTGTGATGGAATTGCATGAGTTGAATTCGTCATGTGACGTCGCACGTGATATGTGAACGACGTCATCAGTCATGTGTTCAGCTTGCACCAATAGGGTTGGTGCAAGGTGCAAGTTCCCGCCACGAGAAGTCAGGTGAACTCTGATTGGTGCGGTAGTTGTAGTTCAGTTGGGCTAGTTGCCCGTAACTTTTAAGAAGTTAGTTGAGTTTATGTAAGAGATTGTGCGCTGTTGGGCGTGCACATGGCTTTCAGGAAAGCGTGATAAAAAGCTGCTGTTTTGGGTTGCAGGGAGGGACTTGTTCCAGAAATTTGAGTGCAGCAAGTATAGTAAGTATATGAGAGTTATTCATTACTTTGTGTAAATTGGGAGTAATATTGAGGGTAAAAGGAGCCTGTGGGGAAGAAGATTAGAACAGAGACGTGAGTGTGTTATTTTCTGTGTGAATTTTGGCGGTATTTCTGCATTTTAGGCAGCGTTATTTAAGGCTGTGCGCGTGCAGGCGATCGTCGTGATAAATACACAAGACGATCAGCCGGAGCTAGCTGTACTGCGGTGTAGTTGAACTGGGTTAAGTGCAACGACCCAATGGTTGCCGTCGCTGTGTGCGAGGCAGACAACTACTGGATTCTGGGAGGGCTGTGTAGCGGAGCGGGTCGTGTGTTGTTGCCGGGACCGAGCTGTGTGCTCAAGGCCCAAGGCAGCTGGTGTTGCGCTGGGCTAGGCGTGCAACCGCGGCGTGGTGCTCTGTGTATGTGTTGCCTTTCACTGGTATTGAGTATTGCTAGGTAGTTGTTTACATGACTTGTAGATAATTTGGGGTCTCACATTCTAAGTGCTTACAGGCTAGGTTATTTTGCCCAACTTCTGGAGTTGAAGGTGAATGTCAATAAATTACTTTTGAGGTCAAGGTCATTGTTAAACTGTGTCCTATTTGTGTGATTATTTTAGGGAACTGTGTGTACTCTGACAGAGAGGTGTACAATCTTTTATAATCGGGCGGTATACTTCCTCCCAAACGAATCTCGTCACTCAGCCTTAAGTCCGCTTAGTGACTTTAACTTGAGCTAGCAAGGGAAAGGGTCCGAGTTAATAATCATAGACTGGATAACGGTCTGTGCCCGCCACAAATGGTGTCAGAAGTGGGATGATTATAATTGATTAAGTTAAACTCTCTGTTGAAATTAATCCTCCTCTATCCCGGGGAAAGGAGATAGTACACAGGTTCAATAATTGGCAATGCGATTGTGGATTGTTGTTGTGCTGTTGGTGATTATTGCAATTGTTGCTCTAGTTGCGGTTTGTCAGTTTGCCAAGACTCGCTTGGAGTTGAGGCGGTTACGACGAATTGCGAGGGACCAGAATTTGACACTGATACGAATTCACACTTTGACTAGTCAGACGAACAGTGCCAGAGTTTTGTGTAGTTTGGAACAACGAAGAATTGCAGCACAGACTGCTGCGCTAGAAGTGACGCAGTCACCTAGTGGCCAGTGGCCGAGTGTGGCAACGGTGTAGTTCTAGCAAACTTATGGTCACTCGTCGTGTGTCTGGTGATTTCAGTTTTTGTTGGGTTGACTCTGGTACATATTGTTGTGTATTTTGGCAGTGGAAATTTGTTGTGTATAGAGTGAAATCCAACAACAGAGACGTGGTACTCGTTGGGTGGCATCCACACAGGGTATTGCGGAGAGAGAGATAGCAGTATGAGTGTGGGGTCAAAGGTTACCATGGACCCGTCGGGTACAGAGTCTGAGTTACAGAAGCTCCGCATGGATTACCAAATCCTGCAACTTGAAAAAGAACTTGTTGCAAAGAAATTAGAGGCGTCCATGAACGGAATGCCCAAGGAAGACATGCCTCATGATGGAAGGCGTGTGAGGCAGAGTGTGGATTCTGAGGTGGAATTACTGGTGACGAAAGAGACAGCAGGGTATGCCTCTCGTCCACCGGTTGACTGGTGGAGTGCGGACATGAAGGAACCAGAAATGGATCCCATGTCGGGAAGGGTTGGCATGGTGGGTAGTACACCTCTGCGGGGCGGAAGTGCGGCACAATTTTCCCCAACTGAGTTAACCCCCATCGCCAAGGAGCCCCCAACACACCCTCCAGTTGACGAATGGGCACTGTTCTTGTCAGGACAAAGTGTCGCTGAACATATTTCAAAAAGCCGAAACCCATTTTTGGACGACGGGGAAATGGCCCCGAAGAAATCAAGCAGCGAACTGCTAAACTGTGCTACCCACCCAGTGGAAGTAACACAAAGCAGCAGTTCGGCTGTGAAGGACCACCCTTCAGTAAGGCCCCAGCCACTGAAGAGTGAAGTCCCGGCTGGAAGTGACACGGATCAGAAGGACCTTTTGGAGCGACTAAAAAGTCGTCGCCCGAACATAGTCCCTGATCGGTATAATGGCAAGGTTCTCTGGAAGGAGTATTACCGCCATTTTGAATCGTGTCGTGAGGTGAATGGTTGGACTGATGAACAAGCTGCAAAGTATCTGACTGCAGGCTTGCAGGGGAACGCCCTCCGAATGTTGGGCGAATCAGGACAAAAGTACACTTATAGTGCACTTGTCAAACTATTGGAGAGACGTTTCGGGTCAGGTAGGCAGAGTGAGAACTACCTAGTTGAATTGAGACATAGGCGGCAAGGTCCGAAGGAGTCACTGCAGGAACTGGGTCAGGCGATCTATGAGTTGACGGCACGGGCGTACCCTGAAATTCAGGAAGATGCACGTGACCGGTTGGCTAGAAATCACTTTGTAGATGCAGTGGATAGTCATTCGGTGCGGGAGGGCATCAATAGAGCCCGTCCGGAGAACTTGGACGAAGCCATCCAAGCAGCCTTGGAGACTGCTAATTTTGAGAGTGTTGAACTGCAAAGGTTGGTGGACCGAAGGCCCGCTAAATTAGCAAGGGCTTTGGACTCTAGTGTGGAGATGAGGCTTGGTTCATTAGAGGCCCATCTTAGTGAGCAGGCTCAGAGCTTGAAATCTTTGGCGGAGTTTTGTAAAAACTTGTCAGGTCAGAAGGCCTGTGAGTCAGTTCAACAAAGGGACGTGTCCACAGACCAAGTGCACAAGTCCCCATCGGGTCCAGCTGGTGGCCGGAAGTGCTATAATTGTGGGTTGGAGGGGCATTTCGCACGAGAGTGCAAGAAGCCCCGAAAAACGAAGACTCGGGTGTCGGGAAACGCCAATCAGCCTCCTGCAGGATCCCCAGTCAGGCTGGATGTTCAAGAGGGTCCAAACGCCAACATGACAATGACGACATAGAGGAGAGGTCTAAGCATGGGGATGGGCAAAGAGAAGTTACTCTGCCCGGACCTGGTGTTACTCCCGCATGGGTATGTTTGTAGAAGGGTCGGTAAGGGCTACCAAGTGTCGATTTTTAATCGATACGGGGTCCACCGACACATTGATAAGTAGTTCAATCTATTACGAAATACCCAAGGAGCAAAGACCCGTCTTGGAGACAGATGGTGTGGTTGTTAGACAGGTTGATGGTAGTCGTATTCCCACCCTGGGAAGGCACCTGTGGAAGTGCAAGTTGGAAGGACAACACACATGGTGAAGGCCATTTTCACAGAAATGAAATACCCAGGCATTCTGGGGATGGACTTTCTACTGCCCACTGGTGGAACACTAGATTTCCAGTCGAAGGAATGGAGGCTCAATGGTGAGCGAATAAAGTGCACTGGCAAGGCTGGTGAATCCTTCATTGGGCGTGTGGTAGTTTTAAGAACTACAGTGATTCCATCGGGCCATGAGGCTGTTGTCCCGGGCGTTATTGCTCGAAGGAAGGCTGCTTTGATAGGTCCGGCCATGGTTGAACCTATTGAGGGTGGCGGTGAGTTGGCGAAGAAGGGCTTGGTGCTGGCCAGGTCCCTGGTAGATGGCGAGTCGGAAGTTATTCCATTGAGGGTGTTCAACCCTGGTAGGGGAGAGAAGGTGGCCCGTGAGGGGACCACAGTGGGAACCCTCTCCGAAGTTGAGGCCGACTCTGGGTATGGAGAATTAGCATCTCCACCGAGTGCAGTGAATACTCTCCTGTGCACTTGCACGACTTATATGAGCGGGTACGGCCAACCTTGAGGCTAAGTACTACAGTGAGGTTCAGAAGTGCTTGCATGACTATCAGGATGTGTTCTCAAGGGGAGAACATGACATTGGAAAAACCAATATTGTTGAACACCAAATTAAGACGGGAAGTGCCAGGCCAGTCAAAGAAAGGCCAAGAAAGCACCCCTACTGCAATCAGCAAGAAATCCAGAGACAGGTGGCAGATCTCGAGAAGAGAGGTGTTATTGAGCCCTCAGACAGTCCGTGGGCTGCAAATGTTGTTTTGGTTCGGAAAAAGGATGGGACTCAGCGTTTCTGTGTGGATTACAGAAAGTTGAACGCAGTCACCATCAAAGATGCATATCCTGTGCCACGTATCGATGAAACTTTTGACGCTCTGAATGGGGCTAAGTGGTTTACGACACTTGACTTGGCATCAGGGTATTGGCAAGTTGCTCTTGATGAGGACGCCAGCCAAAAGTCAACATTTGTTGTGAGAAATGGTTTGTACAAGTGGAAATGCATGCCCTTTGGGTTATGCAACGCCCGGCAACGTTTGAACGGCTCATGGAAAAGGTCATGGCTGGGTTGCAGTGGGAGATCTTGTTGGTTTACTTAGACGATGTCATTGTTTTTGGTCGAACAGTAATGGAAACTCTACATCGTCTGAGAGTTGTGTTGGACAGATTGCGACATGCAGGACTCAAATTGAAGCCCAGCAAGTGTCACTTGCTTCAAACGTCAGTGGCTTATCTGGGGCACATTGTGTCCTCAGACGGGTAAGCAACAGACCCGGAAAAGGTGAAAGCTGTAGCCGAATGGCCTACTCCGAAGTGTGTAAGAGATGTGAGAAGTCTTTTGGGCCTCGCCTCTTATTACCGGAAGTTCATTTGTAGGTTTGCGGAAATTGCCAGTCCGTTGCATGCCTTGACTGAGAAATCAAGGGAGTTTGCATGGACGGAGTCTTGCCAAGGGGCATTTGATGAGTTGAAGGACAGAATGCAGTCTGCCCCAATCTTGTCATACCCCAATCCAGAAGGTGATTTTGTCTTGGACACCGATGCCAGTGGAGAGGGCATCGGGCGGTACTCTCACAGGTCCAAGATGGTGAGGAAAAGTCCTGGCTTACGCAAGTCGCAAGCTCAGTAGACCTGAGCGCAACTATTGCGTGACTCGACGTGAGTTGTTGGCTGTGGTCATGTATTTGAAGTATTTCAAACAGTATTTGTATGGTCAGAAGGTCAAAGTAAGAACTGACCATGCTGCATTGCGGTGGGTCCTTAATTTTAAGAACCCGGAGGGTCAGCTGGCTCGATGGATGGAAGTCATCTCACAGTATGACTTGACGGTGGAGCATAGACCTGGTAGAAAGCATGGCAACGCTGATGGGTTGTCGCGGAGACAGTGCAAACAGTGCGGCCGACAAGAGATGACCATTGATGAGCAGCCAAGTAGTGAGAAACCAGGGGTGAAACCTAAGGGTGAGGAGTTGATTGTAAGGGGTCTGGAGGCCAGACCTATCATTTCGAGGGATGCTTTGCGAGAGGCACAGCTGGGCGATGGGACGATGAGTTGGGTCCTCAAGTCCAAAGAGGATGGTAGTAGTCGTCCAGAGTGGAAGACGCAGTCCCACTCCTCAGTAGCCTCCAAGACCTATTGGTCCCAATGGGATCAACTAGAAGTCAAGGAGGGGCTTCTCTACAAACGATGGGAGTCGGATGATGGGAAGTTGATAAGATGGCTCCTGGTCTTGCCACAGAAGTTCAGGAAGGGTATCCTCAGTGAGTTGCATGGTGGGCAACTCAGTGGACACTTAGGTGTTAATAAGACACTCGCCAAGGTCAAATACAGGTATTTTTGGCCAGGAATGTCTGCGGATGTTCGGTCATGTTTGAGGGTTTGTGACCTCTGTGCCAGGAGGAAGTCTGCTGCAAAGAGAAGGGTTGCCCCTTTACAGCAGTATCGTGTTGGCGTTCCTATGGAACGGGTAGCAATAGACTTGCTCGGGCCACTGCCTAAGACAGACAGTGGTAACCTGTGGATCATGGTGGTGGGTGACTATTGCACCAAGTGGATGGAGGCATATCCGCTTCCTGACTCCACTGCGGGTACGGTTGCCCTGAAACTGGTGAACGAATTTGTTTGTAAGTTTGGGGTGCCCCAAGAACTTCATTCTGATCAGGGCCGGAATTTTGAATCTGAGGTGTTTAGTGAGATGTGCCGGCTCCTTGGAATCACAAAAACCCGAACGACCGCCTATAATCCAAAATCAGATGGCATGGTTGAAAGGTTTAATAAGACGCTAATCAACATGGTGTCAGTCATGATCGATCCAAAGAAGAGGCAGAAGGACTGGGATGAGTTCCTTCCTATGCCACCTTTGCGTATCGATGTACTCCTCAGGAATCGACTGGAGAGTCGCCAAACATGATGATGCTTGGCCGGGAGGTTTATCTTCCAGTAGATTTGGTGGCAGGGTGTCCCGAAAATCAGGAAGACACCAAAACTGACTTTGCCGAAAGGTTGAGGGGTAACATGCAAATAGCACATGGTAGGGCAGAGGAGTGTCTCGGCAAGAGTGCCAAGAGACAGAAGAAGAACTATGACAGGCGTGCATCAGAGCATGGTCTGAGAGAGGGACAGTTTGTGTGGTTGTTCAACCCGGCCAAGAAAAAGCACTTGTCCTCCAAACTGCAATTGCGATGGGAAGGACCTTGGCTCGTGGTTAAGAAACTGTCTGATGTGGTTGTTCGCATCCAGTTGAGGAAGGGAGGCAAACTCAAAGTTGTCCATGTTGACAGGTTGAAGCCGTATGTTGGGGAGGCAATTGAACCTTGGGACAGTCCATCTAGTGAGGTGGTGACGGAAAGCCCCCTTGCTGGAGAGGTGGCTGCCCCTCGTGAGGAGGTGACAGAGAGCCCCCTCATCGAGAAGGTTACACCCTCACAGGAGGAGGTTCTGGAGGTGGAGAGCTCCCTAGAGGAGGTTGTCCCCAGCAACAATGAGTTGGTCCCTGCCTCTGATGCAGAAGGACTGGGTGAAGACATGCAGAGTAATCTGCCAGTAGAAAAGTGAACACGCTGGCCAGGCATAACCCGAGGCGAACACACAGGTTGCCTCTTAGGTATCGTTAGGGCCAATCGTTGTAAATATTTAGTGTTTTGAGCGGGAAGGATGAAAATTCCCATATGTAGTTGCGCTAAAGTCACAGTGCATTGTAACAAAAATTAAGTTTTGAAGGGAAGGGAAAGTTCCCCCCTGAAGTTGTTGTACGTAGTGGTTTATTTGGGAGAGTTGTTGTGAGATTGGTTGCAGTAGAGTAATGACCCCTCTCTTGCTCTCGTTTCTTTCTATATTTAGCAAGTATATCAGGATGCAGAAAGGAGCTGGCAAGGTGGTCGCCAAACCTCGGCGTTACAGATGCAGGCAGTGCATGAACTCCTACCCCAACAGGCCGGGCCTGTGGCAGCACATCGAGGCACAGCATGGAGAGAGAACCATGTCCTGTGAGTTTTGCTCATACAAAGCTGGTCAACTTGGGACCATCATGCGCCACCTCAGAGAGGCTCACCCAGAGTCTAACAGAAGAGCCAGCGATGCACTGCAGACAGGGGAACCGTCAGTGGCCAGAGTGGAGGTGGAGTCAGCTGGGGACCCCCGTTCAGAGAATGTTGAGATGCCTCTGCAGGGAGGTAGCTGTGTTATCTCTGTCGCCAACCCCGATGGCAGAGCTACAGGACACAGCCTGGCCCCACAGTTGCCCCACCTGCTCAGACAGAAGAGCAAATGAGTCCAACCGCCCGATCCCAAAAGTCGCCGGCCCTGCCCGGGGAACAGGTGGGAAACCACGGGCTATGTTAGAGCAGATGAGGGAAGCTGCAGCCGCAGCCTCATCCTCCACTTCATCGTCTGCCTCCTCAACGGCACCAACCCTTGACCGACCCCCTACCCAGTTGTTCCCAGAGGGAGGCCTGGCTGCCCCACTGCCAAAGAGGATGAGATTCGCTATAGTGAAGCGACACATCACCGCAGAGTACATCCTAGATGGCCGGGTAATCAAGAGAGAGGAGTCGCGCACCCAACACTTCCATCAAGTACAGGTTGACGAGGAGGGCAAGCCAGTCGGGTTCCCTTGTCATTAGTTTCTTACTATTAGTTTCTTGCCATGGTTCATAAGGTATCTTATCCCTTTTTGCCAGCATTTACAGGTTTTAGTACATCATATATTTTTCTATGTCTATTTTCATATCCATAAGTGTTTATTTATGTAACGTAGTGCCTTGATCTTTGCCATGTATAAGCGAAAAGTCCATTTTGATCATTGTGTAAGGAATCCCAGGTAAATTTTTGAATCAGTGTGTAAATGTGTAATTTAAGACGAAAGGTTTGATTTTGTATAAAGAACGAAGCTATGCAAGTGTAATCAGCCAAAGATCACACATGTTGTATTCTGTGTAAAATCAAGTAAGTCCATTTTTATTGTATAAAGTGTAAAGTCCTGGTCATGTTAGAAACTTTGCGCATACGTAACGAGCAAATATTGGTGAAAATTTCCTTTGAGTTAAACTTGTGCATATTTAATGAGCAAATTTAGGTGAAGTTTCAGGGGGACTTTCTGTGCATACGTAATTGGCTTAAAGGTGTTTTCTTATGTGTTATATTGTATTTTAAAAGTTTGTGAAGTTTCATGCATTCCATTTTTGTGTTAGGTATGGCTAAGAGTATGGGGTCATACTCGGCCAAGCTCGGGCCTTTGTGATGGAATTGCATGAGTTGAATTCGTCATGTGACGTCGCACGTGATATGTGAACGACGTCATCAGTCATGTGTTCAGCTTGCACCAATAGGGTTGGTGCAAGGTGCAAGTTCCCGCCACGAGAAGTCAGGTGAACTCTGATTGGTGCGGTAGTTGTAGTTCAGTTGGGCTAGTTGCCCGTAACTTTTAAGAAGTTAGTTGAGTTTATGTAAGAGATTGTGCGCTGTTGTGCGTGCACATGGCTTTCAGGAAAGCGTGATAAAAAGCTGCTGTTTTGGGTTGCAGGGAGGGACTTGTTCCAGAAATTTGAGTGCAGCAAGTATAGTAAGTATATGAGAGTTATTCATTACTTTGTGTAAATTGGGAGTAATATTGAGGGTAAAAGGAGCCTGTGGGGAAGAAGATTAGAACAGAGACGTGAGTGTGTTATTTTCTGTGTGAATTTTGGCGGTATTTCTGCATTTTAGGCAGCGTTATTTAAGGCTGTGCGCGTGCAGGCGATCGTCGTGATAAATACACAAGACGATCAGCCGGAGCTAGCTGTACTGCGGTGTAGTTGAACTGGGTTAAGTGCAACGACCCAATGGTTGCCGTCGCTGTGTGCGAGGCAGACAACTACTGGATTCTGGGAGGGCTGTGTAGCGGAGCGGGTCGTGTGTTGTTGCCGGGACCGAGCTGTGTGCTCAAGGCCCAAGGCAGCTGGTGTTGCGCTGGGCTAGGCGTGCAACCGCGGCGTGGTGCTCTGTGTATGTGTTGCCTTTCACTGGTATTGAGTATTGCTAGGTAGTTGTTTACATGACTTGTAGATAATTTGGGGTCTCACATTCTAAGTGCTTACAGGCTAGGTTATTTTGCCCAACTTCTGGAGTTGAAGGTGAATGTCAATAAATTACTTTTGAGGTCAAGGTCATTGTTAAACTGTGTCCTATTTGTGTGATTATTTTAGGGAACTGTGTGTACTCTGACAGAGAGGTGTACAATCTTTTATAATCGGGCGGTATACTTCCTCCCAAACGAATCTCGTCACTCAGCCTTAAGTCCGCTTAGTGACTTTAACTTGAGCTAGCAAGGGAAAGGGTCCGAGTTAATAATCATAGACTGGATAACGGTCTGTGCCCGCCACAAATGGTGTCAGAAGTGGGATGATTATAATTGATTAAGTTAAACTCTCTGTTGAAATTAATCCTCCTCTATCCCGGGGAAAGGAGATAGTACACAGGTTCAATAATTGGCAATGCGATTGTGGATTGTTGTTGTGCTGTTGGTGATTATTGCAATTGTTGCTCTAGTTGCGGTTTGTCAGTTTGCCAAGACTCGCTTGGAGTTGAGGCGGTTACGACGAATTGCGAGGGACCAGAATTTGACACTGATACGAATTCACACTTTGACTAGTCAGACGAACAGTGCCAGAGTTTTGTGTAGTTTGGAACAACGAAGAATTGCAGCACAGACTGCTGCGCTAGAAGTGACGCAGTCACCTAGTGGCCAGTGGCCGAGTGTGGCAACGGTGTAGTTCTAGCAAACTTATGGTCACTCGTCGTGTGTCTGGTGATTTCAGTTTTTGTTGGGTTGACTCTGGTACATATTGTTGTGTATTTTGGCAGTGGAAATTTGTTGTGTATAGAGTGAAATCCAACAACAGAGACGTGGTACTCGTTGGGTGGCATCCACACAGGGTATTGGAGAGAGAGATAGCAGTATGAGTGTGGGGTCAAAGGTTACCATGGACCCGTCGGGTACAGAGTCTGAGTTACAGAAGCTCCGCATGGATTACCAAATCCTGCAACTTGAAAAAGAACTTGTTGCAAAGAAATTAGAGGCGTCCATGAACGGAATGCCCAAGGAAGACATGCCTCATGATGGAAGGCGTGTGAGGCAGAGTGTGGATTCTGAGGTGGAATTACTGGTGACGAAAGAGACAGCAGGGTATGCCTCTCGTCCACCGGTTGACTGGTGGAGTGCGGACATGAAGGAACCAGAAATGGATCCCATGTCGGGAAGGGTTGGCATGGTGGGTAGTACACCTCTGCGGGCGGAAGTGCGGCACAATTTTCCCCAACTGAGTTAACCCCCATCGCCAAGGAGCCCCCAACACACCCTCCAGTTGACGAATGGGCACTGTTCTTGTCAGGACAAAGTGTCGCTGAACATAGTTCAAAAGCCGAAACCCATTTTTGGACGACGGGAAATGGCCCGAAGAAATCAAGCAGCGAACTGCTAAACTGTGCTACCCACCCAGTGGAAGTAACACAAAGCAGCAGTTCGGCTGTGAAGGACCACCCTTCAGTAAGGCCCCAGCCACTGAAGAGTGAAGTCCCGGCTGGAAGTGACACGGATCAGAAGGACCTTTTGGAGCGACTAAAAAGTCGTCGCCCGAACATAGTCCCTGATCGGTATAATGGCAAGGTTCTCTGGAAGGAGTATTACCGCCATTTTGAATCGTGTCGTGAGGTGAATGGTTGGACTGATGAACAAGCTGCAAAGTATCTGACTGCAGGCTTGCAGGGGAACGCCCTCCGAATGTTGGGCGAATCAGGACAAAAGTACACTTATAGTGCACTTGTCAAACTATTGGAGAGACGTTTGGGTCAGGTAGGCAGAGTGAGAACTACCTAGTTGAATTGAGACATAGGCGGCAAGGTCCGAAGGAGTCACTGCAGGAACTGGGTCAGGCGATCTATGAGTTGACGGCACGGGCGTACCCTGAAATTCAGGAAGATGCACGTGACCGGTTGGCTAGAAATCACTTTGTAGATGCAGTGGATAGTCATTCGGTGCGGGAGGGCATCAATAGAGCCCGTCCGGAGAACTTGGACGAAGCCATCCAAGCAGCCTTGGAGACTGCTAATTTTGAGAGTGTTGAACTGCAAAGGTTGGTGGACCGAAGGCCCGCTAAATTAGCAAGGGCTTTGGACTCTAGTGTGGAGATGAGGCTTGGTTCATTAGAGGCCCATCTTAGTGAGCAGGCTCAGAGCTTGAAATCTTTGGCGGAGTTTTGTAAAAACTTGTCAGGTCAGAAGGCCTGTGAGTCAGTTCAACAAAGGGATGTGTCCACAGACCAAGTGCACAAGTCCCCATCGGGTCCAGCTGGTGGCCGGAAGTGCTATAATTGTGGGTTGGAGGGGCATTTCGCACGAGAGTGCAAGAAGCCCCGTAATTGGATGAGTCGTGTGTCGGGAAACGCCAATCAGCCTCCTGCAGGATCCCCAGTCAGGCTGGATGTTCAAGAGGGTCCAAACGCCAACATGACAATGACGACATAGAGGAGAGGTCTAAGCATGGGGATGGGCAAAGAGAAGTTACTCTGCCCGGACCTGGTGTTACTCCCCGCATGGGTATGTTTGTAGAAGGGTCGGTAAGGGCTACCAAGTGTCGATTTTTAATCGATACGGGGTCCACCGACACATTGATAAGTAGTTCAATCTATTACGAAATACCCAAGGAGCAAAGACCCGTCTTGGAGACAGATGGTGTGGTTGTTAGACAGGTTGATGGTAGTCGTATTCCCACCCTGGGGAAGGCACCTGTGGAAGTGCAAGTTGGAAGGACAACACACATGGTGAAGGCCATTTTCACAGAAATGAAATACCCAGGCATTCTGGGGATGGACTTTCTACTGCCCACTGGTGGAACACTAGATTTCCAGTCGAAGGAATGGAGGCTCAATGGTGAGCGAATAAAGTGCACTGGCAAGGCTGGTGAATCCTTCATTGGGCGTGTGGTAGTTTTAAGAACTACAGTGATTCCATCGGGCCATGAGGCTGTTGTCCCGGGCGTTATTGCTCGAAGGAAGGCTGCTTTGATAGGTCCGGCCATGGTTGAACCTATTGAGGGTGGCGGTGAGTTGGCGAAGAAGGGCTTGGTGCTGGCCAGGTCCCTGGTAGATGGCGAGTCGGAAGTTATTCCATTGAGGGTGTTCAACCCTGGTAGGGGAGAGAAGGTGGCCCGTGAGGGGACCACAGTGGGAACCCTCTCCGAAGTTGAGGCCGACTCTGGGTATGGAGAATTAGCATCTCCACCGAGTGCAGTGAATACTCTCCTGTGCACTTGCACGACTTATATGAGCGGGCACGGCCAACCTTGAGGCTAAGTACTACAGTGAGGTTCAGAAGTGCTTGCATGACTATCAGGATGTGTTCTCAAGGGGAGAACATGACATTGGAAAAACCAATATTGTTGAACACCAAATTAAGACGGGAAGTGCCAGGCCAGTCAAAGAAAGGCCAAGAAAGCACCCCTACTGCAATCAGCAAGAAATCCAGAGACAGGTGGCAGATCTCGAGAAGAGAGGTGTTATTGAGCCCTCAGACAGTCCGTGGGCTGCAAATGTTGTTTTGGTTCGGAAATTGGATGGGACTCAGCGTTTCTGTGTGGATTACAGAAAGTTGAACGCAGTCACCATCAAAGATGCATATCCTGTGCCACGTATCGATGAAACTTTTGACGCTCTGAATGGGGCTAAGTGGTTTACGACACTTGACTTGGCATCAGGGTATTGGCAAGTTGCTCTTGATGAGGACGCCAGCCAAAAGTCAACATTTGTTGTGAGAAATGGTTTGTACAAGTGGAAATGCATGCCCTTTGGGTTATGCAACGCCCCGGCAACGTTTGAACGGCTCATGGAAAAGGTCATGGCTGGGTTGCAGTGGGAGATCTTGTTGGTTTACTTAGACGATGTCATTGTTTTTGGTCGAACAGTAATGGAAACTCTACATCGTCTGAGAGTTGTGTTGGACAGATTGCGACATGCAGGACTCAAATTGAAGCCCAGCAAGTGTCACTTGCTTCAAACGTCAGTGGCTTATCTGGGGCACATTGTGTCCTCAGAGGGGGTAGCAACAGACCCGGAAAAGGTGAAAGCTGTAGCCGAATGGCCTACTCCGAAGTGTGTAAGAGATGTGAGAAGCTTTTTGGGCCTCGCCTCTTATTACCGGAAGTTCATTTGTCGTTTAGGATCGTTTAGAATTCTTGAAAGTCCATTTTCTGCAGAAAACTTGCACATTTGTTAAAGATTTCCGTTGGCTTAGCCACCAGTCAGTACATGGTCGACCACACTAAATGCAGCCATGAGGGGTCATGAGTAATGTAACTTGACACCGGCGTCTTCAAGATAAGAAGCCCAGCCTAGCCACATGTTGGCAATTCGGCAATTCGTTGTGTGCATTGACATGTAATGGCGTGGGGACGCTTAGCTGGTGAAGAAAACAGGTGGAGAGGCTCGACTTTTTCAGGTATTTTGTCATTCTCAGCTATTTAGAAGTCTGCTATTTATTGTAAAATATAGTGGATGAACATGAAGGATTATTCCTGCTTGCATTATTATTTATTAATATTTTATTAGGCATCTTCCCATTATTAAACTTACACAACAAATCGATGATCATGTTAATCACGAATACTACTATTGTATTGGGGCAGTGATCATGAAATGTGAACATGGAAAGATCTACTTCCTTGTTCAATGCTTCAACTAGGATGCTTTGCTGACTATAATTCAGATTCAAAAATGCTTGATCATCATGTATGTTGAGTTTAATTTTTACAGGGGTTTTTGGGGGGGTGAATGAAGAAAAAAAATATCCCATCCTATTTTTTTAATTGTTCTAAATCATCTTCCCATTTTCATGAATGTCGGTCACTTCGTACCCTGAGCCAAGTCATACACGTATGACGTGACTTGGGTTGGGTACAATTGTTAAAACCAACCTTCGTGTAAATTGTCATCCTCATGTTTAATGTTACTCTATTCATGATTCATTTTTTTCTTCTTTTCAAAACAATTTTTATTGATTGGGGCCGTCCACATTTTTTTCTTCTTTTCAAAACAATTTTATTGATTCGGGGCGGCCACATGACTCAGACAATTGAAGTAAGAAGTGACTTCGCTTACGGGTACGAAGTGACCTGGGTATGATATTTTGGGTACGAAGTGACTTGAGTAAGAAGTGACCGACATCTGATTGCATCATTGCAAGATGAAAAATAAATAAGTAACCATTCTCGTAAAAAATAATTTTGTATAATTCATTAATAAATTCCTTGGACTCTTTGGGGATTAAATGAAAACACAGGTTTCCAAAAATTAAATGGTTAAAAATAACAAATGTGCTGATAGCTTCGTGTTTTAATTACGGTGAAGGAAACTGGTGAACAAACCATGATGTCATCAGTATGGTACATGATGTAGTTCTATAATATTTTAAGCTCGGTTAATACTTGACGAGAAAGCAAATACAAAGCAAATTTTTTGATGCAAACAAAACAGGGTTTTTTCTTATTGTGACACAAGGAAATTTGCCTCACTTTAGCAATTTGCTTGAGAAAGAAAATTACAAGTGAAAAACCAATCGCAGTGTTTCAAATTATTTAAAGTCAACATTTTTGTTCAATTCCTATATGCACATTTTCTTAAAAGGAGAAATTTACAGCTGTTTTTTGTACCATAATCTTTGACGTATAAGCCGCATAATATATTGATTTTGATCTTCAAAAATGTTGCGGCTTATACGCTAAAGATTAAGATACAAATTTATTGTTTACACTTGAGAAAATGACAAGTTCTTTATTGAAATTTGTGGTTGTGTGGAAATTAATAAAATAATTCTTTTTTTTTAAAAGGCAGCGGGTGGTGCGTAGGCAGGGCTAGGGCTGGTCATGACCCAATGAGACTCAATGACGGACTGCAGAATATCCACCTCTTCATGCAGTCCTCGGACATCATGCCGGAGGGTGTTGAGATGGGCATGGACAGGTTCCCCTCTTCCATACCCGCCATTGAATTCTAGACCAAAGTGCCACTGTCACAGCCATGGAGTGACATGGTCTTCAAGTAGATGCATCTTCGGCATTGCATTCCCAGATGGAAAAGGAGATGCGGAAGTAAGCCAGGTAGTTGTTAATCTTTTGGCTCACAGCTGGGCCTCCCGGGACAATGCTATTTCATGGAGGGCCTTTGCTTCCGCCAACTGAAAAAAATAATGTATGGTCAAATTTATTTCATAGAAAGCCTTGTGCACTTGATAATAAAAGCTTATCAGATTTACATTTTATGTTTATGAAAACTTACCAGATGTTCTTGTTGGTTCCACAGTGGAGTCGTTGTAAGATTGGATGTCTGCAAGCACTTCCCTCCACAGGTGACATGATGGTGTCCAGAAGTTCTTTGACTTTGAGACGGATTTCCCCATCGAAGGCCTCTGCCTGCAGATGTAATTGCCGAGCCCTTTTCAACACAGAGACGACACTATTGAAGCAGGAGCCAAGTGCTGGATTTTCTTCCTCGGTGTGATGTTCATCTCGTAGGCCAACACAGATGCCACTTGCTTGTCAAGGTCATGACATGCTTGAGGTACAACCCGAGACTGATGTGTAGTCTGAGTTGGCAGACCTGTCATAAAGGTAAATGCAATATTACCTCATATTCACTTCCATTGCATTCTTTCTTCTATTTTTACTCTGTTGATTTAAATACGATTTGCAAACTATTTACCTGTGTCAGCGAAATCCTTAAAATGGGCTCCCTGATCACATGTGTCGAAGGTGTGTCAAAGGGCAATTGGGACAACCAACTTTGGCAATCTAAAACATTTGTTTGATCGTCCCGCCCGCCTTTTGACCCAAACCTCGTCATGTGGCATGTTGCCCTCGTACCAAGTTAGCTTGTTGGTCCTGTTAGGAAAAAAAGAGCAAATAATAATTTTAAAGGTAATATTAAATTTTGTTCTGAAAAAAACCCCCCCAAAACTCATACAAATAAGCATCAAATTTTTTTCTTACTTCTCTTAGGCATCTAGTTGCTGTTTTACTTTAGCGATGAGGGACTTCACAGCTACACAGCATGTTGGCTTGATGTTAATTCCTCCATTGACGTCATCAGGGAATGAAACGGGGAGGTTCTCGGCAATGATGATATCCGCCACGACATCTTGTTGTTGTCGATGCGTGGCATTTTTGCCTTCAGTCAGAATGTTGTATCCCTTCAGCAATCGTTTCTGTTCCCTGTTTCAAATTTTACATCTGATGGGGGTGTACTACTAGTACTACTTGACAATGGCTCAAAATAAGAAGTGCGGGGGGGGGGGGGTCTAGGGCCCTCTCTCGATGGATTTTTCTGCTTCTTTTCTGTACCGGCTTTTAGCTGTAGGACAGAATTTGTACAAACAGTGCATTACATTTCAGAATTGTCTTGTGCTCATCCATGTATAATCTGTGTTTAAGAAATAACAACAAATTGTCCTTTTTGTATTATTTAATCAGTTAAACTAAAACAAAACAAAAAAGTACTTGCAACTTCTTTTAGTGTAATCAAATTTAAAATAATACATGGAGTTGTTTCATTACCCCCCCCCCCAAAAAAAAATGACAACATTGCTAGTTGAAAAGTTACTGTTTTTCAAATTTGTAAATGTGAATATACAGTACATGTACAGTGTTACTAGCTTTCATCTTTGACTTTAGGCTTTATATTCTTTAAAAGCTAGTTACTTGTGATGGATAAATGTTTTGAAACATTAAATAAAATAAAGGTGAGCATAGCCCGTTTGATTTGATTAAGCCTGGTGTGGGGCTGTTAAACATTCTCAGTCTGAATAATTATGTTTCTAATGTTTTTTGTTTTTTTTTCATGCATCAATACACTGATCCTTTGTAGAAATATAGGTCGCATTTATGTTTAACTATTATTTTAAGCCTGCTTTATGTCCGAAATACTTCCATGATAATTGCCAATAAAGTAAATGGCCATGTTTAAAGCATTTAAGCACCTACATGCCCCATACAAATCCCATGTTTACCCAGGTACAATACTACGAGTGAAGACCGAGTGACACGAAGTACCCATAACAAACGCACCCGACAAACACTTCATTTTCACGGCGCGCCGTTCGGCTTTGTTTGTGCCGAACGCGTTTCTCGTGAAATATAACGGTGTCAAATTACAAATGACCCCAATGACCTTGACGAGAATTACACACTGTACCGTTAAAAAAAGTTTAGCTCTAAAACCAAAACCAACGTCATTCATGAAATAACCTGGAAAAGGAAGTTAAAATAATGGGATTTTCGTAGATTTGCGCACAATTATACAATCTATGTTTTATTTTTGTTTATATTTTAAAGATATTTTGGGTGGGGATTTGGGATAAAGTAAACAAAAACGGTGATTATTTACCGTGAAGTGCGTCCAAGAAAATCGAGCACTACATCAGATCTACGTATTAATAGAAGGTGACGCTTATCCTAGAATGATGATTGGGTAATGGGGAATCGATTGGGGTGTTCAATATTCATTAGGTTATCTTTCCCGCCAGTCTTACTTTCCCTTTCTTTGATTAGTCCGTTTAAAAACTTTTGAAATCTCAAAGCCCGCGAATGCATTTTGACCGCGCGCGGGCGCCCTGTTTTCTCGCATTTTTGACATAAATCGCGCGTTGTTTACACAAAGACACGAACGCGCAAGGTCAGACCGGATGTCGCACGACGAATCCCATGGGACATACGTGGGGCAACATCAACATTCTAGTCAATTCCCATGATAACATTAGGTCAAAGTTGAAATACAACTTCAGTGCACACTTGTATAGCTAGGTTGCAAACATAATCAACAAGGTCACAATCATCAAGGGGCAACATCAACATTCTAGTCAATTCCCATGATAACATTAGGTCAAAGTTGAAATACAACTTCAGTGCACACTTGTATAGCCAGGTTGCAAACATAATCAACAAGGTCACAATCATCAAGGGGCAACATCAACATTCTAGTCAATTCCCAGGATAACATTAGATCAAAGTTGAAATACAACTTCAGTGCACACTTGTATAGCTAGGTTGCAAACATAATCAACAAGGTCACAATCATCAAGGGGCAACATCAACATTCTAGTCAATTCCCATGATAACATTAGATCAAAGTTAAAATACAACTTCAGCGCACACTCATATAGCTAGGTTGCAACCATAATCAACAAGGTCACAATCATCAAGGGGCAACATCAACATTCTAGTCAATTCCCATGATAACATTAGATCAAAGTTAAAATACAACTTCAGTGCACACTTGTATAGCTAGGTTGCAACCATAATCAACAAGGTCACAATCATCAAGGGGCAACATCAACATTCTTGTCAATTCTCTGGAAAACATTAGATCAAAGTTCAAATCAACTTCAGTGCACACTTGTATAGCTAGGTTGCAACCATAATCAACAAGGTCACAATCATCAAGGGGCAACATCAACATTCTAGTCAATTCTCAGGAAAACATTAGATCAAAGTTAAAATACAACTTCAGTGCACACTTGTATAGCTAGGTTGCAACCATAATCAACAAGGTCACAATCATCAAGGGGCAACATCAACATTCTAGTCAATTCCCATGATAACATTAGATCAAAGTTAAAATACAACTTCAGTGCACACTTGTATAGCTAGGTTGCAACCATAATCAACAAGGTCACAATCATCAAGGGGCAACATCAACATTCTTGTCAATTCTCTGGAAAACATTAGATCAAAGTTCAAATCAACTTCAGTGCACACTTGTATAGCTAGGTTGCAACCATAATCAACAAGGTCACAATCATCAAGGGGCAACATCAACATTCTAGTCAATTCTCAGGAAAACATTAGATCAAAGTTAAAATACAACTTCAGTGCACACTTGTATAGCTAGGTTGCAACCATAATCAACAAGGTCACAATCATCAAGGGGCAACATCAACATTCTAGTCAATTCCCAGGATAACATTAGATCAAAGTTGAAATACAACTTCAGTGCACACTTGTATAGCTAGGTTGCAAACATAATCAACAAGGTCACAATCAAGGGGCAATATCAACATTCTAGTCAATTCCTTGGATGATTCATTAGATCAAAGTTAAATACAACTTCAGTGCACACTTGAAGCTAGGTTCCAATGTTTTGAAAGATGGACTGTGCTTGTTCCTTTGTTAAGCCATGCTCTCCCCCAACAATCCTCACCAACTCTTCAGGGAGAAGCACCTTCAGGATGTAATTCAGCAGCTGTGAAATACAAAAATATTGTACATAACCTATGAGAATCTATAGTTCATTTTGTGGATTGAAAAACACTTGCATTATTTACATTCCATCACAGCATGTTTTACTTTGATGTTGTCTCCGTTAGGCATACCTATTATACTGGGCCCAATTTCATGGCTCCGCTTTCCGCAGAATTCTTTGCTTACAATCACCATTCTCTGCTTACTGTAAGAGCGCCAAATTTCTGCATTAGCTGTGTAAGCGAAGAATGCCTAGTGACATGGTGTACGCATGTAAACCAGCAAAAATTACCTGTTACCCCATTAAATACACCTGACATAAGCACGGAATTCCCTGCTTCCGTAAGCACCGATTCTTTGCTTACAGTAAACATGCAGAGCCATGAAATTGGGCCAAAGCTAGCACCATGGCTCAAAGTTCACTTTCCATTACTTGACAAGTTATACAAACCAAACAATTCCTTCAATCTTTCTAAAAGGTAGTGATTTTTAGAATAAAGATCTGATATTTTTGTTGTGACTAAAACACCTGCATCACCTTTGTGTCATTCCCCTTGCAGAACATGCTTATAATTGTCTGCACTACAACGTCCTGTTGTTCTTCCGAAAAAGGCCCCATCAATGTATCCCCCGCTAGTCTTTCTGCACAAAAAGCACAAATGTTAACAAATAATTAAACATGACGGAGTAGGCACTTCTAATGATCTATAATCAGGGTTTCACACAACTATTTTACAAATATCTATACATATAAAAACAGATAAAGCAATCCAAAGCATCACTGCAAAAATTATTTGATAGAATCTCTTTTAATTTTTTTTTAAAATATATCAGAGTCAAATTTTTCCAGCCAGTGCACTATTTGTTTATTCAAACGATTCCAGAAGGGTCATTGTACAGAAAGCCACTCCATGTTGTATTGAAATACACAATAGGCCTTCCATTTTTGAAATTTTTAACTTCACCATAAATGTTTTGTTTTTGGAACAAATAAGTAGTATTTTTTTGTTTTGGGTATCCATTAAGTTAAATATAACCAATGAAATCACCTCTTGAAATCCCACCCCTCATGAACATGGAGTGCCTTTGGCATGTCAAATCCTGCAAAAAAGGGACAAATTATTGATTAATAATACATGTGTTTGACAGATACAATTTATAAGATTCTGCTGTTATTTTTTATTGCAGTTAATATATGTGGTTCGATACTTCAAATTTGAATAGGTATTATGATACAATCAAGATCACTAATATTTAGACCCAACGGAAACAGTTGCAATAAATGTTTCATTAATTTACAGTGCCAGTATTGGTAACTGCTCTTGAAAAGATGTGCATTTTCTGTTAGATAGTTAGAACATAAAAATCCTCTGCAAGCGCCGTCATTCATTTAGCTTACCTGCCCTTTAAGAATTCTTGTCAGGAACTCTTTATCCCTTATCACATAATCTGTCAAGGCGTCTTCATCTAAATGATCTACACACCTAGCAAAAATGCAAATTATACAGTCAACAATTTGTGTGATGCTAAAATTAGGGTCCCTCTACATACCCTGCCAAATACAACAGAATGCAACACAGTTGAAATGAGAACCATGCCAAATGCAACAAGGGATTTTGTTGCATTGTGCAGGCATGTTGTTTGTGTTTGGACTGAGCAAGGGTGTTCTGCTAAATGCAACAGTATGCACATAAGTGTATGTGGTGACTTGGCTAATATGTGGGACCATGAACTCTGCCAAACGCAACAATATCCAACACCAATATGAAGTCACTTGACCGCTACTTGTAAATGGAACAAATTCAGTCAAAGAATGACATCTCAGTTGACTGCCAAATGCAACAGATTACAACAACTATTACCATTTGGTGCATATTGTTGCATTTAGCATGGTTAGGATTTTAAATGCTTATTTTGGTTCACTGAAAAATATTGCTAAAACAAAATGTATTTATGTATCGACATATTTACATCAACATTGGTACATTTCTAAATTGTATAAAAGTGAGCTTGTGTAGAAAAAAAAAGTATTGTATATGTGATAATCACCACCTGGTTTGTTGTGTACTTAAACAATATACATACTTTTGGGGGTTTGTGGGTAACACCTGGGAAGTCGAAGCTGTTGTGCCTTTAAAAAAATAATAGGTCAAAATAAAATTATTGAACATTAATAAGGGATGTGCTTAGACCCCGGTTTCACAGAACATTATGTTATCATACACGTTCTAATAGTTTAAAACATAGAGTTTGTGGATGATATAGCAGCAGTTTGTCTTTTGATTCCGGGTTGAACAAAAAAAGTTACTAGAGCGGGATTTGAACCAATGACCTCCGGATTAACGTGCCAGCGCTCTACCAAGTGAGCAATCTAGCCCTATGTTGGCGGTCTCCATATTTTGTGAATATCTTTGTTAGGAGGTGCCAGTCGGAAGCCATTCAGCAATTTGTTTTATTACTGCAATCTAAAAACAGAAGCTAATAAATAAGCACATTGTAGTGATATCATGATCTGTGATGTCATTGTGGAGAAGTTCATCAATAGGGGTGTACTCACATTTTTCTGATCCCTGAACAGAAGTTCGCAAGCCGTCTAGCATATGTCTTACTTTGTCAGCAATCTGCTTACGACTGAAATCTATCAGCTCTACATTTTCCTCTCTCACTATGTCAGCCTGATAACAAATATCAGCAGAGATTCCATCATAGTTTATACACACATCACGTTTAAAATTAGAGTTTGAGAAACAGTAGAGAATTTTGATTTAAAGAAATTTAAATTCAGACTGAAAAGCTTTCAGCATCTTCAATATTGTGTTTCATGATTGTGTTGGAGATCATTGAATGTGACTTGTTTGGAGTTGGCTTTTTGTTTCTTCGAAGTTCCAAATCCAGGACACTCCAGTCTGTCAAACACGAGAATTCTACAGTATTTGGTTTCAATAGGCAGTAACTCCCTACTATTGATAATAGACACTTTTAATTAACCAAACAATTGATAAGTCTAGTGAAAAAGTAGATAATTTAAAACTATATGTTTATACTATCAAACAGAAACTGTTCATATCTCTATCATGATCATAAAAGTTACACTAATTTGGAATACAAAATAATGTATTCAAGCTGAAAAGTACAAAAACAAGTGCAGAGGACACACACAGTACCTTAATTAAAAGATATGCTATGAAGTAAAAAAAAAATCATCTAGTATAGGAAATAATTTTAGAGAAACAGTTACAATTTTATCATTTGTTTGTGTTAATTCCTTTGATTTTAATACCCTTACCACTCGTGTTAACGTTGCCCCTGGTTCCAGTTTCTTCACCCGCTCATAAGTTGTCAGCATCAGCTTTTTATTCTTTTCTGTAAACTTTGATGCTGGATGTTTTTTGGCACCGTAGAATTTGAGAAGCTGTAATATTAACACAAAGCTGTTTAATAACATAGAATGACTCAAACTCAAGTTAGATTTGAAAAATTACAGCAAAAGAACAGTACAAGTTAGCTTGTTTACAGTTTGAGAACACAGTCACACTGAAATACTTCACTCCAGGCGTTTCAGTTTCATATTTCCTAAGACATAAACACAAACTATTTACAGTTTCATTTCTTTGTGTTGGGAGAAGTATTTCATTCCTAGTCACTTCAAAGTGCAAATTTCATCACAAGGGGACTGTCATGGATGTAACTAAAGAGGGGTCTCTCTTCTGAGATTGCAGGAAAAGTGAGTGAACAAGTATTTAATAAAATGAGGGTAAAGTATTGAATTTTGTTTTGTGGCATTTTCTGTGTATTTCATAAGAACAGATATCAATTAATAAACCACAAGAGAAACTGACTGAATAAATTTTAAATAAATTGGGTATGAACAAAGAAATATTGAATAGAGCAGGATTTGTACCAATGACCTTTGGCTAACAAGCGCTCTACCAACTGAGTTATCTAGCCCTTTGTTGGCGGTCGCCCTATTTTGTCAAAATCTTTGTTCCGGGATGCCAGTCAGAAGCCAAACAACCTTTAACTGCCAGGGATCACAACCCAGTTTACGATACAATTTTGGAACAGTTGTATGGCTTCTGACTAGCACCCTGAACAAAGATTGTCAAAGTAGGGCTAGATAGCTCAGTTGGTAGAGCACATTTATTAATCCGGAGGTCTTTGGTTCTAAATCCCGTTCTAATGAATGTTTCTTTGTTCAACCCCAAATTATTCATAATAACAGAGTCACTGATCATTCAAACTCTTTGTTTGTATCAGTGAAGTTGATCCTAGCCTTTGCCCCAACTTGACAATCGCAGCAACTGTAATTGGGACTGGTCCCAACTTGAGTGTTAAAGTTGGGGCGTCTCAACTATAGTTGGCACAGCAGTAATTATACAGGGTACCAGCGAGCTGAGCGGAGCCAGCTAACATCGGAGCTCTCTGCATTAGTTATTGAATGGTTGTTTGCCGGTTGTGTGTGAAAGTTTTTGATCAAGACTGAAGTGCTGACTTGGGTAAAATTTAATGCCAGCGCTAAGTTTGAAAAAAATAAATAATAATAATTGAGACTGCCCTTCCCACCCCCATACGCTGGTCGCGGCAGTGATGGGAGCTCCCCAAAGCCTCCCCGGTTCGCTTTCGCAGAGGCTATTGTATAGTTCTATGGGCAATCCCAGCTACAGTTGGGACGCCCCAACTTGAACACTCAAGTTGGGACCGGTCCGGTCCCAACTAAAGTTGGGACGATTGTCAAGTTGGGACAGAACAGCCTTACAAGAGCTAGCTGTAGTTATAGCCTGCAAAATGTAATCTAAAGAAAACAAATCAATAAGGGGTTTTTTCGCTTACAGATAATGCTGTTACTCTTGGCCGTTTGGCTGCATCACCAACCTGAGATTTAATTAAAACGTGACAAATACATGTATAATTAAAGGTTATTTAACTGATGAAAACTAACAGTATTTTTATGCCTATTGTTGCAGGGTAGTTAAAGGGTGTGTACAACATTGGTAAGAATGAAAATACAAATGCTCACAGATTTGCACAAAACTCACATGGTATAAAGATGGTCATGGTAGAAAACTTCCCTTGAAATAGTTTTGCTTGAAATGCAATAGTTTTCACGAAATGAGTAAAATAATAGTATTTATCCTGCAGGATAAATTCTGATGTTTGAATTCTGATGTTTGAAAAAAAGTTATAACACATAAGGGGGTTTTTCACTGTTTTCTCATGACTCCGACGACCAATTTAACTTAAACTTTCACAGGTTTGTTATTTCATGTATATGTCGGGTCACATCGAGTTTGGATACAGGTCTTTGGCATTTACCAATGTTGTACACACCCTTTAAAAGTAGCAGCATACATTTCTTATATGGGGACTTATTTTAAACAAAATATGATATTCATCATGATATGATATGATAGATGATGATATGTTTTTATAAAAGTCTTGAACCGAGGGGTAATTTCTGTAATTTAAACAAATAAAAACACTGACTCAATAAATAATTGCATACTACCGTAACATAGTTAATTGTTGTATGGCAAAATAATGCATGACACCTATGCAGTTAATCTATGATGTCACAGCTCAACAGTCCCTCACTGAGGTCAAAGGAAGACTGCAAAATTGATATGTAGCCTGTAGGATGTGTGCACAATTCCATTTGACCATAACAGCCAAATGGAGGGTATATAATGGCAAGGATCTTGTTTGTGTTATATAATAGTTACTAAAATACTTACAACTGATGAATTTGATGATGGACTTGTATGTTGCACTGAATTTGGAAGGCTCTGTAATTTAAGCAAAAAAACATTTCAATTCAATTTAATGCTTTACAAAACTTCATTCAGAGTTCTTCAGAACTTGTTACTTGTCATAATAATCCCCTTTGCCATGTTTGCAGCCCAATTTGGGCGTAACTGGGATGTTTGTGGAATTGGAAAAGTACGGAATCGCATTGCTGCCAAGTTGAAATTAAAAATTAAGTCATTCGAACGAGACATTAAGTCAAACTAGATAATAACCACTCTCGACATGCCCGGTCTTAGAGTTACAGGGGACTTGTCTGCAGAGCCGCTTATTATCTTGTTCGAACGACTTATTTTAATTTTTTAAGGGTGTGTACAACATTGATAAGAATGAAAATATAAATGTTCACAGATTTGCACATAACTTACATGGTATAAAGATGGTCATGGTGGAAAACTTCCCTTGAAATAGTTTTGCTTGAATTGCCATAGTTTTTTGGAAGTTAGTAAAATAGTATAGTCTTATCCTATAAAGAAGTACTTAAAACACATTTAACTCATAAGGGTGTTTTTCACTGTTTTCTCATGACTCCGTCTCCTTGACGGAGCTTAAACTTTCACAGGTATGTTACTTAATGTATATGTTGGGTCACATCAAGTTTGGACACAGGTCATTGGTAATTACCAATGTTGTACTCAGCTTGGCAGCATATTGCGCTTCCGTACTTCAGCAATCAGCAATCACAACACCAACATAAACATACTTTCTGTAGTGTGACAAGTTTATCATCTTGTTTAGCGCCCTCAGTTGGCAGCTCCTCCAACTGTATGGATTCTAGATTGCCATAGTTTCGCATGTTATTATGTTACTTGCACACTGGTGAAGTATCTGGATCTGGATCTGGATATTATTATACTCCGATAAAAACAGATACCCGCATCGCATCAGAGTTTTATGACCTGACCAATGACCTAGTGGAAATGTCTAAAGAGTGCTTTGATCGCTGTCTTGAAGGCTTTGTAGTGTTTTAAGTAATATGACAACACGATTTGATGAAGCCCAGAGAATGTTTCCTTTTGAGTTTATTTCTAGTATTGATAATATTTAGTTAGAGGCAAATACTCCCCTATGTAGCTACCTTAAAAACTTACATGAGATGTATCTGATGACAGACTGGGGGGACGGGGACAGTCTACTGGCACTGTGTGCACCTATAATACACAGATAATTTAAAATTCAATAAACAACATGTTTATAGGTACTGTAGCTTGAGACTGCCCATCTATAATGAATATGCAACTTACCCGTGACGCTGCATGTAGCTTCACAAGTTGCATGTTCATTGGGTGAGCGACATAAGTTAGCGCGCGACCTCATCTTATGCATATTTATGACTTGGCAGAACAGCCGGGCGCCCTGACTTTCTCACGATTAACAAGCAGCGGATCATAAGTAAGATAGCGGCCCCCGGGCACGACGAACTTCGGTGTAATTTTTGTACACCGTTTTTTGTGTGACCATTTTCAAAACATCACATCGGGATGCAAGTCATCATTTGGTGAGCCTTGGAATGTATCATAAAAATTCGCCAGATGTAAGGAATAAAATGAGGTAGGTTATTGGATGTTTAGAAGTGGGATAAATTTGCAATCAAAGTGGTACGACTTGCTCGTACCATAGAGCAAGTATGCTCGTAAGTACTTTTAAAACTTAGCGTTTTAGACGATGGATGGTGGGCTGTAGGTAGCCCCATAAATTGGGCCAATCACTTCAGGGCTAGGCTGTAGGCTATAGTTTGTTCCCAATCAACCCAATGCTTACATTGTAAAACGATGCATCCCCTTCTACTGATCAATTTTATAGCTCACACACTCTTCGTCTTGTTTCCTCGTCCTAATTTTGTGTGTGACAACTGTATTTTTTTCAACAGTTTTATGTTTTAGCCTGTGGAAACTAAATTTGCATTTGGAACATTCTTTGTGCATGACTTATGAAGCATCAACTTACCTGTGCAACTGTTGAGATTGCTCCCTTACCTTTCTACAGATACAAATGAAAATAAGCGAAAAGAACATGACAAATATTAACATAAAGACAAAGCATTCCAAATTAGTCCATGAAATCTTCATTCTTTCAACAAACCTTGATGATGAGCTCATACTTATATCTACCAGCTCTTACAAGAGCCAGATCAAGGCCCAGTTTTTTACTTTAATGTTCAATAATTCATTCACTCACAAAATAGTCTATTAAAATAAGTTATGATTAAAACAAAATCCCAACCTTGCAAAGAACACCTGCCAACAAAGAGCAGGCCTTCACTTTTTCTTGTTGCTCTTGGGCAGCAACATAATAGGCCTTTTGTGTTGTGGGCTCATGTGCCATGAGTTTGGCTATTGAGTCGGCCTCTTTGCCATCGAGTTCTCCAACAGCCTAATGAAAGGGATAACAACATAGTATCCATAAACAACCAATGAAATAATTGCATCACTATTAGATCAATGACAAGGAAATGGTTATTAATTAACATAAAAATAATGTAATGAACTGGCATTGAATCGTGACCTGTTTTAAAGGTATCGTACACATTTGGTATTTACTCAAAATATATATTAGCATCAAAACTGACTTGGTAACGAGCAACAGAGAGCTATTGATAGTATAAAACATCGTAAGAAACGACTCCCTCTGAAGTAACGTAGTTTTTGAGAAAGAAGTAATTTCTCACTAAAATAATAAAAGACTTCTAGCTAGAAGCCTTTTATTCCTATCTGAAAGCACACAAATTTGTACAACAAGGGGTTTTTTCCTTTCATCATTTTCTTGCAACTTCGATGACCAATAGAGCCCAAATTTTCACAGGCTTGTTGTTTTATGCATATGTTGGGATACACCAAATGAGAACACTGGTCTTTGACAATTACCAAACGTGTACGATGCCTGTAATGCAGATGCTCTAAAACACTATAAATTTGTATAAGCATATTATCACATAATGTCTTATATGGAAGCACAACATTTATACACCACATTTAAAGTGCATAATGCTGTAAAAACAGGAGGGTACTGTATTATGTGGTAAAGATACTTATTTTAATTACTCTTACACGTCATGCAAATGGTTTCTTTTCACGAAATAACCCCCCCCCCAAAAAAAAAATAAATATATATATATATAGAGAGAGAGATTAAGTCATATGGCGACCGCCGGTCGACATATGACCTGTCAAATACATATTCTGGCTATAAGGGCACCGCTTCCCGGTCGACCTATGGGAACTCTTGTTTTCAACGCTGTTGCACGTTATTATTTTACACATCTCATTTTGATTACAGTAAAGGGAATGGTTTTCAGATCGGAAAAGCATTTATGGCATCATTCTGTCATAGCAACCGTTAATTTGCAAGATCTATTCCGACCCTCTCCAGATCATACATATAGGTTACTACAGTAAAACCATGCGATAGGCAGACCGAATGAAAACTACACTTTTTATAGCAGTGCACTTACACTTTCTTTTCTAATTTATTTTATTATATTAAGAAATTTATGTGAGCTACTTTTGGTTGAGGTTTGTTCTGAAAACGTTTCGTGAAAAAAATTATATTGTCATTCGAACGATCCAGCTGAGTCGAATTAAGTACGGGCGTCAAGCGCGGGATCGGACAAGAGAGGGCGCGCGTGTTTCTAAGACGCCATTTTGTCGTCAGGGCGCGCAGCCAAAGCATTGAACGGTGGGTGTACGGACGGCCGGTGTGAGAACGCGATTTGTGGCGCCAGGCACTGTCAGTGTCACTACGACAGTCAGTAGTACGTGTCCGTTGTTCATGTTGTTAGTGTCACTCAAGTACTTTTGTCTCTACAAAAAGGTAAGATTTCCTTGTAATTTATTTAAGGTTCTAGTTGACCTAAACCTACCTGATCATACATGACCTATCTATCGGAATTCGACCTACATGACCTATCTATCGGAATTCGACCTATCTACGACTACGTTAACTTCGATAGGACCTAGGCCTAATCCATCTGTTCATAATCATATGATCATGATGATTTAGTTATCAAAGCTGCGATCAATCAAGCAACGAAAAATTGACTGGCGTCTGTACTGCACGGCTGTTTCAACGCTTATAATGTGCGCCCTCTGTTGGTCAATTTTGAACAGTGTAAAAATAATGTCACGTGACTAGTGCATCAAACCTTTCTGGGCGTGGCTTACATGTTATTGTGATGTTATTTAGCGTTGATAGTGACGTTGAAATCACTCCCTTAACAACCTAGTTGCTAGGAAAGACATTTAAATTGTGTGATGTAACGAAGAATCTAATGAATTATACATAGGGTAGGTTTGCTGGTGTCCAATTTATTTTAAACGTAGTTTAGTACACTTCCAGCGGAATACCAGTGATTCGGGGAAACCACGTTGGTCGAACGGAAATATCTTGGATTTTTAGGGCATTTTTCCTATAGAATTCCGGTGGATTCACGAGAAATATATAATTTTGCTTAATTATTAGAACCCAATTCAAATGAGAATGCCAAACTGAATACTGGGCATAGTGTGATTTATCTGAAAAGAGTAGTAAGAATTCAAGGGTTTACGCCCGTAACAAAGTCTGCAGCCCGTGCGTTCGTATAGCGTTTACAATTTTACACGTGTGTGGACGTGCTGACTTGGCCATCATGGCAATGCTGAATGTATACACACGACGACGACAGGACAAGTCGACCTTTTGTCAAACGTTGTATTATAAACGACCATACGGGGTTTCCTGGCTTTCTTTTGTTGTGGCTGGGAGTTGCATACTTCATCGGCAATTTAGGGTAAGTATTTTTGGTGGTATGAATGTTTCAAAATATTATAAAAACACTTGAGTCCCAAAAATGCAATGTAAATAGTAATTTGTTTATTGTATAAATTACACAATCGACGCAAAAAATATCCTGTGAAAATGTTTGGTCATAAAACAGTCGTTGGGAACCTTTTTTGCATACTGCTTAGCAATTATTATGATGTGCCCGACGACTGTTTTAAGATTGGACGTGTTTGATAAATTATGCAAGCACTTAATTTAAACTCACAGTCACACAGTCTCAATAAATCAATCTTTTCTAAAATTCATTAGTATTGTGGCGGGAAAATGACCCCACTAGACTTACTAACTTTGTGTATGGGAGCGGCTCCACACACAGGGGATCCTTACAATAGTCTCAAAAACTAAGAATGAACTTAACAAAAACACAGTAATTTTCCCCTTTTTTGCGGTTAGCAAAAGTTACACAGAATAATGAGCCAGCACACTTGGGTTTGATCAAAGCTATAGACTTGCCTAAACTTATAGCTTATAAAAATGAGATAATTAAATCCAAATAAACACTCACAGATCGATTAATCAGAGAGACCAGCTGCAGTGCGGTGTGTTTAGTTGGAAGGGAAAACGGCAAGTGAGCCATATTGCTCAGCTAGCTAACACACAAATGTTTACCTTAGCAACTTGAACTTGGCGCCGCGCAGCCGGGCTACACATATAGCCTAAACATGCTCGCCGCAATTAGAACTAAATATTAGCGCGCCTAAATCTGAGATAAGTCGCGCCCAAAGCTATACTACATTACGCATGCGCCGCAACAATTCAACTCCCCCAAATCGCCTAAACTTGCGCGCTATGAAGTTCACACTGTGCTGCTGCTTGCAGAAACGCCCAAAAGTAAAAGCTTATCGCGCCCACGCAGCGCTGCATGTAGTTTGGATCGCCGCACACTGGAGCAAACACGGAAGTCACAAGTCACAATAAGAGTTAACAAATTCTCATAACTCAGCCAATTTGCGTTACACAGCCGCGCTCGAGGCCTGAACGGTCTCTGTTCAGAGAGGCCGAAAATGTAAAAAAACAAATTGGCAATAATATACAAAAGTTACAATTTTCCTTTTAAAGAAAACACACATTAAAACAGTTAGAGGGCCTACACTTTAAAATTCATTAACATTTAAACTCAATGACTTGAACTTAGGCTAATCATGGAGGTAGGAATTCGACAAAAATTGAGCAGTTCAATGTTATATCCGCAACAGTTAAATTCATATCCGCAACAGTTTGAACAGGAACAGTTTCTTATCCGCAACAGTTTATTTATTTAACAGGAACAGTGGCCGCAACAATTTGAACAGGAACAGTTTCTTATCCGCAACAGTTAAATTCATATCCGCAACAGTTTGAACAGGAACAGTTTCTTATAAAGATGAAATGAACTAGAAGCTACTCCTCTTGTTGGCGTTGGTAAACCCTCGTTGTCCTGGTCTCGCTGACTTTGAGATCTCCACGGAAGTGCGTCTTTGTGATGCTTTCGGTCACCTTAGTGAGGCCTTGTTCTACGATGATTTTCATCATCATAGATTTCAACTTGGTGGTTAGTTCTTTGTCCTCGGAGTCGCTGGTGTCATCGTCCTCACTGTATGAGGCTGCCACAGCTTGTTGTTGACGCAGCCAACTTAGTGGTTTTCCGGAACGTTGTGGAGGCTTTTGCTGAGGAGAGGCTTCTTCCAAAATTTCACTGACCATCGGAGTGTCTACACTGGTGGGTGTGAGCTCCGGAGTGAAATCTAAGTCGTCTGGTGGTAGGAGGGACATTGACGCAGCTGGAGACAGTGTCACCTCCTGCAGGATTGGTATGTCGACATCTGCCCATAAAACGGGTGGTACATCTGATGATGCCTTCAGCGGAACTGCTGGGGCTGGCACCCCTAGCTCTGTATTTGGTGGGCAATTTCCCAAACTGGCTGGATGTGATTGGAGGGTCTCCGGAGCAGTGGTGGGCACGTTCCTTACCAGCCGACGGCTCTTTGGGCAACCCTGCCCGTCCATGTCCTCATTTGACCTGAATTCCCCGTGGAACCTCTCTACGTGTCGCTTTAGGTTTTCCCTCCTCTTTGAGGTAAAATGACACATCTCGCACCTCACCAGGGTCGGTGGCCCATGACTATCCCTCAAGTGCCGGTAAAGGCTCCTCTTTTGCATGAATACCTTCGGGCATCTCCTGCACCGAAATAGTCTGGATGAGTCCAGATCATCTGGCAATGATTGGTGGGCTTGCATTATCTATATTAAAAGCAACAGAACAATAAATTGCATTTACTTCATTATCATTCAATATAATTAATCCCTGTATCTCATTGGCACACTGCGGGCCCTTGTTGGCAACCTCCGTCTAGGTACTGGTGGTTCCACAACCGCAGGAACACTCAACTCCTTTTCAACTGTTTCATTCATTATAGGAGGGTTCTCAACCTGTTTATTTATATTCGCATTTTCTGCCGGTTCGTTAGTTGTGGAATAATCATCTCCACTTACTTCTTCCCATATTGTGTTTAACAAGGGAGGGGTTTCAATCTCTGTGTTCTCAGTTTCTGTGAGATCTTGGGGGAAATTTACTACATCGCCAACTAACTCATCATTTGGTTCGTCGTCTGGGGTTAAAGGGACATCTACCCTTGACGTAGGTTTATTCCACACTTTGAGGGGTTCACCCTCGTAGCGCTTAAGTCGGTCAAAATGAACAACTTTTGTCTTTCCTTTTCTACTCGTTTGGATGCGGAAAATTACATCTGATAGCTTATCGAGTATGAGGTACGGACCCTCCCAGCGGCTCTCTAGTTTGGGGCAAACCCCTTTTCTTTTGCAGGGTTGTATAACCAAACAAAATCTCCCTCATTGAGAGGTTTTCCACTAGTCTTCCGATCGTACCCTCTCTTTTGTCTCCTAGCGCTTGATTTGAGGTTCTCACGAGCCCTCCCGTGAGCACTTTCTAATCTATTACGCAGGTCTTCTGCGTAATCAATTTCTTCCTCTGTGTCCTCCATCACAGGAGGGGCTGTTAAATCTATGGGTAATTGTGTCTCCCTGCCCATCATCATCATATTGGGTGTTTCACCAGTACTTTCCTGTGGGGTTGAGCGATATGCAAATGTTGCATATGGCAACTGTGCATCCCAATCCTTTTGTTGCTTGTGTGGCTCTATCATCGTGGCAACCATGTTAATGAGGGTTCGATTGAACCGCTCTATTAGGCCGTCAGATTTTGGATTGTATGGTGTCGTTCTTGTTTTATGTATTCCAAGAATGCGACACACTTCAGCAAAGACATCTGCCTCAAAGTTTCTCCCCTGGTCAGAGTGAAGCTCTGACGGAACGCCATAACGGCATACAAACTGTGTTACTAACGTCTTTGCTACGGTTTCTGCTTTTGTGTCAATTAGTGGGTATGCTTCCATCCATTTAGTAAAATAGTCACCCACTACCAATATCCACCGATTGCCTTCATCGGTAATTGGCAGTGGGCCTACTATATCAAGTGCCACCCTTTCCATGGGATAACCAACTCGCATCTGTTGGAGGGGTGCCCTGTTTCGTTTTGGGGGAGATTTTCGTTTGGAACATCGTTCACACATTCTGATACCGGAGCGAACATCAGCTCGCATTCCAAACCAGTAATATCTGTCTTTCACTCGAGCAAACGTTCGTTTGACCCCGAGGTGACCGCTTGTTTTACCCCATGCAATTCACCAATTACTGTCTTTCTATTAGACTCTGGTAGTACGGTTTTCCACCGTACATGTTTACCATCATCGGATTCCCATCTGAAACAGAGAATTCCGTTCTTTATCTCTAATTGGTTCCAGTGACACCAATACGTTTTTGCTGCCACGGACTTATGTGAAACCGATTCCCAATTCGGTCTCTCTATCTCCCTTTCTTTGATCTGGACTAACCACGCCATGGTGGGGTCCTTAAGTTGAGCGCTCCTCATGACGTCATTGATCATTTGGGGCTGTACTCTAGTCACACGGACACGACTCTTGGCTTCTTCACATTCAACAATTTGGCCTTCATCTTCAAGTGTTCTTCCACACTGCCGACATGGCTGTCTGGACAATCCATCTGCATTACCATGCTTTAGACCAGGTCGGTGTACGATTGTATAATCGTATTCACCTATTACCTCTAACCATCTAGCCAATTGACCCTCCGGGTTACGGAAATTAGTTAGCCATCGCAAAGAAGCATGATCAGTGCGTATGATTATCTTTCTCCCATACAAGTACTGCTTAAACTGTCGTATGAAAAATATGACTGCGAGAAGTTCGCGTCGGGTAACACAATAGTTACGTTCGGGTTTTGAGAGTGTTCTGCTAGCATATGATATTACTCTTTCTGCCCCGTCTTGGACTTGTGACAGCACTGCCCCAATTCCCTCGCCACTTGCATCCGTGTCGAGGACATACCGTCCCTCTGGTTTGGGGTATGCTAAAATAGGAGCCTCATACAGGCAACTCTTGAGGGTCTCAAATGACCTCTCACAGTCCGTGTCCCATTTAAAGTCTCTGGACTTCTCAGTAAGTCTATGCAGGGGCCTTGCAATATCTGCAAAACTACGAATAAATCGCCTGTAATATGACGCAAAACCCACAAAACTTCGAACTTCTTTCACATTGGCAGGGGTCGGCCAATTTTTCACAGCTTCAATTTTCTCTGGATCGGTGGCAATGCCGCCTCCGATACCACATGTCCTAGATATTTGACTGCCTGTTGGAACAGGAAGCACTTTGACGGCTTTAATTTTAAGTTTGCCTTACGGAAGCGAGTAAACACTTCTCTTAAACGACCTATCTCTTCTGTCATCGTTTTACCATAGACAATCACATCATCAAGGTAAACTAGCAGAGTCTGCCACTGTAACCCGGCAACGACTGCTCCATTAAACGTTCAAATGTGGCAGGGGCATTACTTAGCCCAAAGGGCAAAACCTTCCAGTGGTATAAACCACCTCTTACCACAAATGCAGTTTTCTGCTTTGCATCGTCGTCAATTCGACTTGCCAATATCCGGAGGAAAGATCTAAAGTGGAAAACCATTTCGCTCCGGAGAGTGCGTCAAGTGAATCATCTATCCTCGGTACAGGATAGGCATCCTTTATTGTCACTGAGTTCAGGCCTCTGTAGTCTACACAAAATCTCTTAGTGCCATCTTTCTTGGTAACAAGGACAACGTTTGAAGCCCATGGGCTCTCAGACGGTTCTATAATTCCCCTTGTTAGCAATTTATCCACTTGATGGGATATTTCTTCTTGATTACACTCGGGTTGTCTCCTCAACCTCTGTTTTATAGGTCGGGCATTGTTTGTTTCAATTTGATGTTTTACAAGCCCCGTTCGTCCAATGTCAGATTCATCTTTGGAAAATATGTCACCAAATTCGATCAAAATGTTTTTCACTTTTTCGTGTTGATGTGATTCTAGTTTGTCTGTGCTTCGTTTTAGTAAATCCTGCAGATGTATGGGTACCTCCGCCTCCGAGGACACACTTTCAGTGGGTCCTAACTCTTCATCAACCCCTTTTATCTCAGTAAATATTCCAGCGGTTGTTCCGCACCGGAGTACCCGCTTGTTTCTACTTGGGTTCAAAACTCTAAGGCCAACAATTTCTTGGTCAGTTTTAACCAGTGTTCTAGCCAATACGAGACCCCTGTTTGCAAGTTCGCCACCACCCTCGACTGGTTCAATCACTCCGTTTAGTATCCCTGTAATACTTTCTCTATTGTTAATCTTTACATATCCTGGGACTATGGCCTCATGGCCTGCAGGTATAGTAGTAGTGGCCTCTACCACTACTCTGTAGCAAAATGAGGACCCAATACGATCAGTACAGTGTATGCTCTCCCCATTGAGGTGAAGATTAAAGCTGTGGAAATCTAGTTTTCCCCTTGTTGGTAAAAGGAAATCCATCCCCAAAATTCCTGGAATAGGAAGGTCGGCAAAAATTGCACGAACTGGGGAGACTGTATTGCCAATTTGTATATCTATCTCGGCAGTACCCATGATATTACCCATGGGGGCTCCACTGGCTTGCCGAACTTGTATGTTATTTGTTTCAAGTTTCGGGCGTTTTCCAATCGGAATTTGCAAATAAACAGACTTCGAAATTATTGTGTCTGTCGAACCAGTGTCAATAAGAAATTGTACATTTACAGAACGTACTTCACCTTGTACGTATAATCCTTCTTTTGGGCCTTCTATTTGGATCGGCACATTTTCTGTGACTTCTAGTTTTTGCTGGGGTTGTTTTCTCTCTGGAAAATTCTCTGATTTTCGTGACCCACATTGTGATTTTGCGGTCTTCCCGAGGGTCTTTCGGTTGACCGCCATTCGTTTCCCGACGGTTTTCTGGTCGCTCTTGTTCGAGCAGTGGGACAGTTCCTTGCAAAGTGTCCCCTACCCCCACAGTTATAACAACTGATATCCATTTGCAAAGTGCCTTCATCTACGTGAGTTCTAGTGTTAAACGCCACCTCACTCATAGGTTGATGATTAATCTTACTAGGCTGGAGTGGTGCTTGTCTGACCTGCTCCATCTGTGGACTTCCACCATTTTCACTTGCCCTGCAGTACTTAGCTTTTCTAAGTCCACTGTCTCTTTGGGCTTCCATTCGTTCAAAATTCTCTGTGGCCAATGCGGCTCGGATTGCCTCATCGAGAGATTGGGGTCTTACCCTAAAAATTCCCTCTCGAATAGATTGCCTATCAATAGCATCGGTAAAATGGGCCCGTGCTAGACGGTCTCGCCCGCTATCATCAAATTCGGGATATGCAAGAGCAACAAGCTCCCTAATTGCCTGTCCTAATTCTCTTAAGGTTTCATTCTGGCCCTGTCTGCGCATGCGCAGTTCCATTAAATAATTTTCGGCCATCTGGCCTGGCCCAAATTGAGCTTCCATAAGTTTAATTAACTCTTTATATTGGGGCTGTTCTCCATTGCTTGTGCAACGTACCAATACCTTCAATGCCGTTCCTTTTAAACTGGCTGCTAAAAACACAGCAGCCTGGCTATCACTCCAGCCATTGGCGATAACGCACGCCTCAAAATGTTGACGGTAGTCCTTCCACGGGGACTTCCCGTCAAATCTATCAGGGGTTATGTTCGGGCGTCCCGACGAACGCATCAGTGGAACACGTGGTTCCTTATACTCTTTCAGCTCTTTTTCTAAGGGCTGAGGAGTGGAGGTCACCATATGAGGTGCCGAACCTCTCACCTGACTATTTCTGGTAATAGTTCCAATATTATCCTCAATATTAGCCACTATATCATTGGTCATGGTTGGACTTATTTCTCCTGATACATAACCAGAGGTTTGTTTCATCAGGCCATCCATTTTTCTGAATTTTACTTCAGAATCATTCTGCACCTCTCGGAGGTGCACTTCATTTTTCTCTTTGACACATTCTCTACCCGGTTCAGCTTTACCGCCCAATGACATGCTTTTAAATGTCTGTTGAAGTTGCTCTTCTCGCAACTTTATTTCTCTTACGAGATCCTCCATCTTTAATGACATAAGCTCACAAAGTCCCCTCTCACCTGAGGTGACATTCAACTGCGGCGCATCACGCTCACGATCGGAGGTAACAACACCTAAATCCTTGACATCATCCAAGGATGTCTTATGTTCAGTGCTACTCATGACTTTCAGCCAAAATAAATACACTCAAGTTATCGATATAACAGGGCACCTCCGATTCTCTACGGTTTACTATAGCACCTCACCAACACTGAGGTGCAATACACTTTAACAACTGGTCAAAATAATTAATTGCAAATCTTTGTTAACAAGATTAATTTCCCTATAAGGATCCCACTTCTGACACCATTTGTGGCGGGAAAATGACCCCACTAGACTTACTAACTTTGTGTATGGGAGCGGCTCCACACACAGGGGATCCTTACAATAGTCTCAAAAACTAAGAATGAACTTAACAAAAACACAGTAATTTTCCCCCTTTTTGCGGTTAGCAAAAGTTACACAGAATAATGAGCCAGCACACTTGGGTTTGATCAAAGCTATAGACTTGCCTAAACTTATAGCTTATAAAAATGAGATAATTAAATCCAAATAAATACTCACAGATCGATTAATCAGAGAGCCCAGCTGCAGTGCGGTGTGTTTAGTTGGAAGGGAAAACGGCAAGTGAGCCATATTGCTCAGCTAGCTAACACACAAATGTTTACCTTAGCAACTTGAACTTGGCGCCGCGCAGCCGGGCTACACATATAGCCTAAACATGCTCGCCGCAATTAGAACTAAATATTAGCGCGCCTAAATCTGAGATAAGTCGTGCCCAAAGCTATACTACATTACGCATGCGCCGCAACAATTCAACTCGCCCAAATCGCCTAAACTTGCGCGCTATGAAGTTCACACTGTGCTGCTGCTTGCAGAAACGCCCAAAAGTAAAAGCTTATCGCGCCCACGCAGCGCTGCATGTAGTTTGGATCGCCGCACACTGGAGCAAACACGGAAGTCACAAGTCACAATAAGAGTTAACAAATTCTCATAACTCAGCCAATTTGCGTTACACAATTATGAGGCTGAACGAATGAAAAACATCCGGGCTACATGTAGATAAAAAGACAATCTTCCTAATCAACATGAGGGTAAATTTATTTATTTTAACAGATTTTCTCTTCCCATTTTTACTGAAACTTCAGGGCAGGTGGAGACATGATGACGTCGCATTACAGCCATGAGCCTGTCCAAGTTGTCTCGCACTCCATGTACAATCCGGCCGATCCTATTGAATTCAGAGTGAACAAGCTCCCCGCCTTGCTCATTCAGAAGACCAAACCCCACTCCAAATTTCCTTAATTGAGCAACTGCATGGTCCTCCAGTAAGTGAAGCTTTGGGGTGATGTTTTCTTTGGGAAAGAGTTGACGATACGCTCGTAGGAATTCGCAAATACCTACATCTGTGAAGACAAAATGGTAATACATCACAAAGACAAATAATAAGGGTTCGCACGTTACTTTCTTTAATTAATTTTTTTAAATCAAATTGACATTAAACAAAAAAGTTACCTACCTATACGATGGATGTCATTATCGCTCATGGCACGGATGTGATTGATGCCCCTGTGTACATCAGCAAACTTAAAAAATATTTCTTTGAACTTGCCACTGGTAACTGCTGCCTGCTTTCTGAGGCGCTGTTGGACAGCAAGAGGTATGTCGTCATTAAGGTTTCTTTCTATTGCCTTTTTGGGGACATTTGAAAGAGCTTCTATTATCTCTGGCTGTAATTGTAAATAGAAAAAAAAAATCAGTCAAATATTGTTCAGGTAATTATATAATATTTGTTTATTGGCGAGGTTCATTTACTGGAAAAGGTGCATTAACTGCATATCATCATTGAAATATTATTTTATGTACCTAAGTACATGTGCCAGATGCAGTATGACATGTGAAAGTTTTATTTTGAAAATGTGTATTATTTTATTGCTACTTTACCTCACAGCACTTGTGAACATGATTACCCACGAAAGCCTTCCCACGGTACGCTTGACGTTCCACTTTGTATTTTTGAAGGACTTCATCAAGGCTGCTTGCTATAGGACCACTTGCATAGGTAAGCTTGGTTGACATAAATTCCTTATCCTAAAATATTTGTATACAAAGCAAAAGAAATGATTCATTTATGTTATTTTAATGTACACAAATAATAATCTTTTAGTTTAGGGAAACATGTATTTACCAAGTCCTGTATTTCTTTTCGAAGTTTAAATACAGTTTCAGCTATGTCACGGAAGGATTCATCCATTTCTTCTTTGGTGTTTTGGAGGACATGGAGGGGCAATTCTTCCTCTGCACGATCGAGGTCATTGTGCTTTTCCTCCAGAATCTGTTTGAGGCTATGCTGTCTCTCTCTTTCAGCTACTACCTGGTCATCAAAGTTGGTACATCCCTCAAAGTCTTCAGTCCTGACTCGCAAATGGAGTAGCTCTACATCTAGACCATGGCACTCCTTCTCGAGCAGGTCGAACAGTTTTTTGTAGACTCCGAGGGAGATGTGCAAGGTAGGAAGAATTACCTGACAGTAATAAATTAAAAATGTATTGTTGTTACATGTTATGGCCTGTGGTTTATTCACACACATATTATTGAAAACCTTCTTGGAAGTTTTACTTACATGATCTGTCTCGATTGATACCAGAGGACGATTCACCACACTGTAAGAAATGTCTTTTGCCCTTGACTGTTTTGCACCATCATTGACAAACAACTCGTAGTCCTTGTTGATGTTGTCAAGTGTGCGAGACAAACATGGCCCACGCTCTGTGATGGACTGTTGCATGATTTTCTTACTTGCTAAGCAATAAATACAGCAGTAGCGCGCTGAAGTGCATAAAAAACAAAGTAGAATTGAAACATATGTAAGTTGAATTTATGAATTAAAATACTCTCAAAATATTTCTTTCAGGTTGACTGTTACAGTGCATACGTATCAAAACAAAAGAGCCAATATTCACCACAGCAAGAGAAATACAGGTGATTATATTGAATTTTAGTTCTTAATGTGGCAGTTTGACAGATTAGCTTACCATTACACCCGCAAAGTCCATACATTTTGTTGAGCAGTTCATAGTCTCCAAAAAGGAAGATGCGCAAGGAACGTCCACTGAAAGAAAGCGTGTTTATGTAAATAAACTGCAAATAAACATTAATACAACAAACTAAAATCACATTTATGAATATAACACAATACCTTTGTAAAGAAAGGGTCCAGTTAAATTGCAACTTTTCCTCAGCCCTAGCCTTTTTTATATTTGATATAAGGGACTGCTGATTGGTATCACTCTCTTCTTTAGTTATAACAGTAGTCTGGAATTTTATACAAGTTAACCAAGAGAAAAATGTAATCTTACCGCCACTCTAAGGTTTTCAGTTCTGACAACTGCTCAAATATAGGGAGTAGAGTCTTCCTTATATTTGCCATGGAGTCGGTGGCCTCGAAGCAGGAAAATACGACTGTGTTCTTTACAGAGTTGGGATGGCTTAAATTTGCTATTTGAAAATTCATTTTGAATGAATTCCCCCCTTTGTCTCCTCCCACCTTCACCCATATTTCTGATCCCATGCCAGGTGGCAGTCCCGCATCATGGCCATTGACTTTTCCGTGCTCATCAATGCGGTTTCACTGGAATCAGGATTACTTGGCGATTTGTCATTGGCACAAGATTTTTTCTTTAAAACTTGCTGTATGTATGTTGGCTGGACAGTAGCAAAAGAAGAAGAGGGAGAAAAAAATTACAAATAAATAAAATTCAGAAAATTGTCCATTCAACATTTCTTACATTTATTGTTAATGTTGTACTTTCTTTATAATCAGGGCCCAATTTCATGGCTCTGCTTACATGGCTCTGCTTACCCGCGGAATGCTGCGCTTACGAAGCCCTTGTAGCACACAGCTCTATGATACGTAAGCGCAGAATTCCGCAGTAAGCAGAGCCATGAAATTGGGCCAAGTTCTTTTGCCTATAGACAAGTTGCGTAATAACTAAGACTTAACTTGGTAGGCAGTAGGCACAGAATTTAGTAAAGTTTGTCATCGTAGTGCAGTAAACAATTTTAGATATTTGTTTCTCAAACCTTGGAAGTCCAGGTTCTTGATTAAATACAGTGACATGAAGTTAGTATCTTGAAAATACCACATTTACTTGCTTCAGCATTACTACATAACCGTTCAAAATGCAAAACATAAAACCTTTGAGATAATTTGTTTTTAAAAACATGGTTTTAATAAATATAACAGTTCAAATACAAACAGCAATTACCTAAAAATTTTAATTTTGTGTTTGTTTTATTTATTAATTGTGGATGATGAACTTACCCGACCACCTGTTTTTATGGACACAACAGACTTCTGTTTTAGTTTGAACCAGGTCCACTTGTCAGTGACTTCCTCTACCTCAATGGGTATGGGTGCCCCTGCTTGATGAGTTGATGCAAGTTCCTTCAAAACCCTTGTAGCAGTTCTGATCTTCAATGCAGCTGAGTCATCATTGGGAGGGGGTATTGGTTGAGATGATTTGACTATTGTCACTTTGGGTTCTTTGGGTTTGATAGGAGAGTACTCATGGTCAACTACTTGAAACAGTTTGCCAATTTTATTACATGTATTACAGACAACTGTCAGATTATCGAGTTGGACATTTAGGATGCGAGGAATTTTTGTCACTTCTTCATAAACAATAATGCAGTTACATGTTGGGCAGTTTATTTTGCGACAAGATGCAGTCTTGAAGCATGAACTGAGACAAGTTGCACAAAATACATGTTCGCATGATGTCTGAACTGCTGGGCGACTAATCACACATTGGCAAACTACACAAATGAACAAAGATTCTTCCCCCTGATGGCCAATGATGTCAATGTTCGGTGGCACTGGACATGTTTTGGATGGCAAGTTGGCAAAAATGTTTGAAACTGACGGATCAAAACAAAGGCTTGTAGTTTGGATGTGGACATCGGGAAATTTACGTTTATGTGAACCTCCTCCTCTTGCTTGCGTTTTCACGATGTCACAAACGAAACATCTGCCTGTACGAGAATGTTTAGGCCAATCAGTTTGTACAGTTTGTTGATTTCCTACATTGTGTACATCGTAGGTTATACCAGAATTGTAGTGCCTAATTTTACGAGTGCATTTTTCACATATTTTCGAGGGATGTTGATCGGGTACGTCTAACCAAGTACTCACTCCAAAAACATTGATGATTTCCTTTCTGACGGATTCACATAATACTGGCTTTCTAGTTGCACTTTTCGATCCTGGGTGTAGTCTGTTCGTGCAGATCCTACAAATTTTTCCGAGAGAGACTTCGTGGAATTTGAAACTCATAGCAATTCATTGGAAAAACTTTTTAAATTTAAACAATTTAATAAAAATCCACACACGTACGATGTGCTTGCACTTCACGGATCCTGGTGTAGTACGAAGTGAAAGTTTACTAAGTTTTGTTTTTGTAAACTTTTATTATCCCACCACACACAATGGTTCTCCGCGCAAAAGCGCACCAAGCCGCCGTGTGTGCGGAAGACCAGCGATCCACTTTAAAACTTTCGTGACTCTCATGTAACTCATATACGTGTTTTCCCGTTTTTTGTCATACGATTTAAACAAAACAGCACATTGCCCAAACCTCCAGTCAGTATTTTTGAATAAATCTGGGTTTGGACTTTAGATAAAAGTTTTAAATAATTTTGAATCCACTGGATTTTGGAGGGTAATTGGGGTCATTTTGCAAGTCTTTCGTCGGTAGTCCCATGGACAGTCCGTCGCTAAAATATCGAAATTATTTTATTTAAAAAGAAAAAAATAGGACCTCAAGTCATTTATTTAATTGGAAATACAAAACTTCATCACAAAACTTATTTGACAATCAAATTCATGCTTTGATTGTTCATTTATATTATTTTCTGTCGTAGTTTTCGTGTCGTTCTTTTTGGCCCCCTGGGCGGCGCCATGTTTTGACATCACAGTTATCATTGGAGTAATGAATTAACAGTCACTCGAACGTCAATACTTATTTTGTGCATAGCCTATGCAATTGAAACAGCCGTGACTGTAGTGTTGTAAGTAAGTGTATGTTTTGTTAGAAAACTGGTCAAGTAATTTTGAGTCATTTAACCAACAATATTATCACCAACTCGTACAACAACCAGATTAAGATTTTCAACAATGATAGGGCCAGATACAACAACAATTTTGGTTGAGCCTATGCCCCTGCCTGAGTGACTAAGTGATAGTCATGAATGTCAGTCACTTCGAACCCAGGCCAGCTGTCGATTTCACCAAACTCTTCCTAACTTAGAACTAGTCCTAGGTAGCCCCATAAATGGGTCGTACTAATTAGCGTCAACAGGGCCATTTCACGACAACTCAAGACAACTCCACGACAACTCAAGACAACTCAAGACAACAAGTTTAAAATACCATCAAATACAATGGTTGTAATCAGGATGTATCTGGAAACACGTTTGAAATTGACTGGAACAATCGTGCTTACATATTTTTGACGGGAAAAAATGTGTTTTTCGTAAAAAATAGTCAACTTTCTCCGTCCATAGAACTGGCCGACGTGATGCTATTGCGCTTGCGCAATGACTTTGGACCGCACCATTATGATACGGGTGGGTTTGTGTTAGGGGTTGGGAACTACCCTTGTGTACAGTGTCGGTATATGGGGGTTGACGTAGTAAGAAAGCACCAAAGTAGTATCAAATCATTGAATGTTTTTAAAATAATGAATGTTTCTTAGTGTTTTTCCACTGTAATTTACATATGTTTTAATGAATTTATTACAGAGTCTTGCTTACTATCAATCATTATTATCATTTCTACATAGTACATTCGCTCCTGTTAATAATGTAATAAAACTTAAAACATTTATTATATGATTTTATATATAGGAATAAACAAATATACAAATGAATAAAGAAAGAAATAGAGACAGAAATTAAGAAAGAAATAAAGAAGGACAGGACAAAAAGAAATTGAGACAGAAAAAAATAGTTAGAGAACAAAAGAAATAATGTAATGAAAGAAAAAAAAAGGAACAAAGAAATACATGTAAATATTAAACTATAATATTATGAAGAGTTTCTTAATACATTGACATGAGTGTGTGTTCAAACTGTGTGGGCACCATTCTCGACTTAAAAATTACACTTACCTGTAGTGTAATGGTGCGGTCCAATATCATTGCGCAAGCGCAATAGTATTACGTCGGCCAGTTCTACGGACGGAGAAAGTTGACTATTTTTTACGAAAAAAACGTTTTTTCGCGTGAAAAATATGTATCCACGATGGTTCCAGTCAGTTTTAAACGTGTTTCCAGGTACACTCTGACTAAAACAATTACATTTGATGGTATTTTAAACTTGTTGTCTTGAGTTGTCGTGGAGTTGTAGTGAAATGGGCCTGTTGACGCTAATTAGTATGACCGCCATAAATTGGTCCAATCCACTCTTAGCCTTGGCCCCAGCGGCACTGTAATCAAATTTCTGTGCCCGCTGTGATTTTTAATCTGGGAGGTGCTCGATCGTGAAACTTACTGATTCAATGCTACTGTACTTGTAGATACCCCACCTGCTGGATTTGTTTTTTAAACATCACAATTTTGGGGGAAAATCAAATGATTTTCGAGAGTGAACTTTTGCCGTTTTTGACAACTTGACGGCGTACACACCTTCTCCTAATTACGCTCCAATTTTTTTTTATAACGTTGTTTATAACGGAATCGAGCACCAGTACCAACGTTTGGGTTCGAGAACTACGTTTTGTCTGGCTCCCTCAACAACTTTACGAAAAACGATACAATCAATTGCTACAATTGAGTTGGTACCGGACTGATTTACAACCCAAACGCTGGTACTTGTGCTTGATCCCGTTATGTAGCAACGTTATAAAAAAAAAAATTAAGCGTAGTTATGAGAACGTGTATACGCCTTCCCAAAGAGCAAGTTGTCAACCACTTCACACTATGGAAAGTGCATAGTAGTACCAGGAACGATCATCACTCTGCGCCCGTCCGTCCGTCCCCGTGAGAAACAAAAAATTAATTAACAAATAAATAGGCCTTCCGCAAATAATTATTAAGTGATGAATTTAGAAAATAATTAAAAGAAAAGAAAGCACTTGTGTTGTAAGTACTTAATTGCATAGCAGACGTACTTCTTCTTTGTAGGTTGTCATCCGATATCTCTTCATCGAACTTCAAAATCGAAGTCTGACAACAACTTCAAGTTACAATTACAAACATGCATGGAGAGGTAGTTGTCATGGTTGTAAGCATGCTGCATGGTACAGGCCATAGAGCTAGAGCAGTCAAGGAAGGTAGTAGGCCTATTCTACCTCCAGCATGTCCAGCAGTCCACCACAAATAAGTACAACTAGGTGTATCTAAGTTAGATTAAAGGTGAGTTGTAACGTTGGTGGTGGGGGGGGGGGGGGTAGATTGCATGAATTGCTAAATTTCACCTGGATAAATTTGTTTAGCATGTTTAGTAATCATGGTAAATTAAAATAATACGAAGTATGTCGTCAGTCGTACAGTACCTTTTTAAACAGAAATCTTTATTCATTTATCGGCACTTTTTTAATTTGGAAATTCTAGACCTTTTTCCAGATTAAGCCAATTGGGAAGTTGACAAATGAAATAGTTTTCCAGTAGATTTACTTCTGCTAACCATTCACATTGTCTTCACAACAATGTTTAGAGGGTGCTCTTGTAAATTATGATGTCATCAGTATTGTTTTAAAAAGCATACCCTGGTTGGACACAAACAACATCGTTGAACTTGAAAGCAACTTCATAACATTCACCATTTTTGAATTATGAGGGCATTTCTGGTTTCGACCAGAGGTAGAGGTCACGTGAGGTCACACAAACTCAATAAAATGAAGACCTCACTTTAGCAGCATCACTATTAGACCAATGCTTCATCACTGCTCTAGATAGAACTATACAAAAAACCGCTTAAAGAGAAACATGCATTATTTCAGTTATTTCTGGAAGTATGAAAAATACAACTAAAAACTTGACCGAAAACAAGAGCTGTTTCGCTGTCAAACAGCGAATAATCAGAACAAAATCAATACCTGTTCCAACTGCTATGTCGGAACATACATTTGTAGAAAACAGAATTTACCAAAATGCATGCTGTCCTGCTTAATGATAAACCTTAATGAAAGAAATCATATTTCTTGCTTTATTAAGTTGTATTTTTTGTTTTTTCAGATGTAATTAAGAAGAAAAAGAAGTATCAGTGAGTTGTTTACACCTCTACCTATCGAGGAAGCCAGGAAATACTGCAACCTTCAAATAGATCAAGAGGGTTTTGAGACTCGTTTTATTAACAAAAATATAGGTAATTATCATTAATCTATTTATTGTATGTACAGTGAAATTCCAAATGCAAATTGGAAATGTGTGCAATCATAAGCACACAAATTTGCTTAGCATGAAATCATTGTGCTAACTGAACCAAAATACCATGTCATGTGCACAGGTTGTCACTAGCTCCCCACTTATTTTAAGTAGGCAGAACTTTGTTTGGAAAGCAATACCATGGACATGGCCCAAAATTAAGCCGTCATCCATTAATACTTTGAAGTTTGTGAAACAGTTTGACAATAAATTGTGTTCAGAATATTTGAAGAAGGTGATTTTGAACTAGATTTCGAGTCTTTTGTATTGACATTCAAGTGATAATGTTGTCAGATATTGAATTCCTGTAATACATTATAGCACTATTGTTCAGATTTGAAAAATTAGGTAGCCTCACTATTTTTGTCAAGTATTTATGAACGACCATTCAAAGCACTTTTGTGCAATGTAACCTAAATATGAATTTTTTTCAAGGTGAATGTTTTTCTTAGTTTTAAACATATGCCACTTGTAATTATCATTCTACTGATGATCTTATTGTACAAAATAGTCTATTAACAGTACAATTGGGAGAGGTGACATGTGGCCATGGGTGGCAATTGCCCTAATGCCCTTGTGAGTGGCCGCATCCCCCCTAGAAAAAAAACAACTCCCAGTGCTCCCTAGAAAAATGCATAAACTCCCGACGCGTCTAAACAAACATTTTATAAATTGAACATTTTTTGTTAGTCCTGTGAATGAACTAATACTCAGTTGTACTAAGTTTAAAACATTCCTTCTGGCTAATTTTGTTCATACTGTTAACATGAACATAATTTTCTTTTGCCTAAGCACAAAGAAGAATTTACATGGTAGATCGTCAGTTCAGCTGGGTACAATACATTTTATCTGGGCAAGCTAAGATTGATTTTGGTTGGTGGGATATTTTTATTTAAATTCACTACAGGACGAGGCGTATTTGCTGTAAAGGAGTTTAAGAAAGGCGATTTTCTGCTGGAATACAGGGGAGATCTGATACCGCACAAGGAAGCCCTGTATAGGGAAAATACGTATGCATCCTGCCTTGGAAGTTTTCTTTTTTTTTTCAAAAATGGAGAACGTGGGACAATGTGGTAAGTACATAGTGCGTATTTTTTGTGGGACTCTCATCTTATATTTCCCTTAAAGGATCTAAACATAAAAAGTTACTGGTACTTGAATCTCTGTTCAAAAGGTTCAATTACATTTGAAATTTTTATATTTCAAACAACTAATTTGGGCGAAAAAAATGTGGACATCCACTCAACAACCAAATCGCATTTCTTTGTTTACATACTTATTGTAGCCTCTCTTAAAGGGACACGTTGCCTTTGGGTTGGGTGCTGTTTGGCGCTTTTGGGCTATAACAAGCGTTTGATGTATAATGAGCACGGTCGGAAAGATGTTTATAAAGTAGAATATAATGATCCACACAAACGTGCCTTAGAAACGCTTCGCTTTTGCTAAATGTTGCAAAACAAAACGCTCCGCCATTTATGGGAGTCAAGATTTTGACTCCCATAAATGGCGGACAAATTCTATTAGTCTTATTTCCAGTCGCAGCTGTTGAACTACGACTGAGCAATTATTTTATTAAAAATGTTACGATTACCATCTGTTTATTGTATTGCAATATATATCCAGTTAATAAAAAAAATTACAAAAAAACATACATTGAATAATTAAGTAGCAAGTCCCCACGTCTCGGTCCGGGCGTCCAGGGCCCATTACACCGACGATCGTATTGACGGCTTGAAATACGTATACATTTCGTGGGACATGTCTCGGGGGTCAGAGGTCCATGTTTGGTTGTTTTAATTACCATTCACTAATTATAACACATTAAAGGTGTTTTATTGCAAGAACAACTCTTAATAAGTATAAGGAACACCTCCAAACAGTAAAATTTCATGAGATTTAAAGGCAACGAGTCCCTTTAACATTCCTGTATTTACTTGTAAACAATTGCATTCACAAAGTGGAGTGTTCAGGTTGTACGCATGTAATGCGCGTGGCATCAGAGTCTATACATTTTTGTCTCATTCCTGTGTAAATCCAACTCATTTCTGTGTATTAACTTGAATTCTTAAAAACATACAACTAGTGGCAAAAAACCTTCAATATAACCTGTTTCGAAGTGTTTTAAATCAAAAATGTTGGGAGTTATAGGTACGGCCCAGATGAGTGCTTTGTAAGAAGCTTGATACGAGCTATTATCAATGCTCCAGATTGCAGTAAAGCATTTAAAACCAAACATAAGCAACCAGTAAATACATTCTGTAGAGCTTGTTTTAATTTGGCGCGCTTCGACCAAATTTGGCCAACATTTTGGTCCAGAATGCCCCCAAGTTTTTAAAAATCCTACCCTTTTTTCAAGGCTCGAACAGTGACCTTACCTTTAAAAAGTGAATGTTTAGTGATTATTGAACATTCTAGATTGATCAGCTATTATGTTCGAGCCATCAGTTTTTTTAGTAATTCTGATCGTTATTGGGTGTTGATAACAAAGGCATTTAATTCAGTGAGTGATATCCTTTGTGTCGCGATGCATTTTGGTGTTTTTGCGATGTTATTTTAAAAGTAGTGCAGCGCAATTCAGTCACATCCAAAGCATTGATGCCAACCATACACAACATGCATGCCATCGGAATTAAGCCTAGAAACTACACACAAATAAACCTGTTTAACAAGTAATATTCTTGCAATATTTAAGCATTCTAAAATTTGCTATGCAAAGTTTATAGACTGCACAATGCCGATCTTTTTCATATTTATAACGCTTATTCAGACTCACTCTGGACATAGTGTCAGACTCAAGTAAGACTTTAGCTTGTTTTTAAATTTGTGTTCACGACAGCTGCTACTTGTCTGGTTTAATTTGGTGGCTTTTGTCATTTTGACATTTTTTGTTTGCCAGCGTTGATGCTACAAAAACTGAAGCAGCCGGTAGAATGATTAATGATGCAACCCCTCCATTTTCAAACTGTAAGATGGTAATACTTGAAGCAACAAGAGGCTCCAACACACGTCTTTGTATATTTTCTACACAAGATATTTCAATTGGATCAGAGCTCCGGTATGACTATGGAGTCTCTAGTCTACCATGGCGTAAAAAGGTATGTAGAAAGTTTGCTCTATTTCCTTTAAATTTTTTCAGGGGGGAGGTATTGTATGGGTACATGTAGATAGTTCAGTTAGAGCGCTGGCCTATCAATTTGGAGGTCGCAGGTTTGAATCACCACTCTGCATTACACTGGCTATTATACCATCATGGAAGGAACAAATGACCTTGACGAACTTGTCAGGACAGCCAAATTTATGCAGCACTTTGCACAAGCTGGCATGAATGACCATATCAATGGCCTTTGTCAGGTCTATAAACACAATGTACAAATTCGTGCTCTGTTCACAAGCTTTTTCTTAGATTTGACTTGCCAGTGCAGTAGAAAGTGTAGCCTGTGCCAACTTCCTCCAAATGTGACAATTAGACTGCAAACCTTGTTTCGCTTAGAGCAGCAATATTGATGTTATACCACTTCAGCGTTCTAGCTATGAGGGCAGTTCTACGTTCTGGTCTAGTTTTATTGTTTAACAGTGTTCTGACATTCCATTGCTTCGTTGCACTGAAGTAATTCTTTATATTTCAACCGAAGTAGTTGGATGACAACCCAGCAGCGGTACCTAGGCAGGCTCAAGTAGGACAGGCTGTTTCAAGGGTTCCTTTTCTTCCCCTTCCTATTCCCTGGATTGGGGAGAGGCAGCGCTAATTAGAAAGGTCTGCTTTGTCACTTTAGAGGGATATGAACTTCACATCTGCCCTTAGATGAATAGCGTCCATCACCTTAAAGTCGCCTATGTGCAGGGTTGTGACTGAAGACAATGTATACACTTCTGGTAAATGCTCAAAACCAAGGTTCCACTGTGTGTTTTCTTTACAGAAGATGAGGCCATTCCCAGAGCTTACTTTTGAAGATGACCAAAGCAGCCTTACCGAGTTATCTTTTTGTGGACTAAGAAAGGTACGTAGAAACTTAACGTTGGTTCCAGATATATTTATTTGTTTTATGTTGTGTTTTGGAGGGTGTTGTATTTTCCATTAGGGAAAAGTTTGCTTCCGATAAACTACGCATTTTGACATCCGAGTACGCTGGTACAAGATTTTATGCTGAAATACGAAAATGCGGCCAAATGCATATCGCGGTCTTTAAAACCACATTGTGATTGGAAAAAAAACCTTGATAACAAAAATAAAAGTTTTAAAAACATTGGTTTAAAAAAATATCAAAGCCGCGGGCATAGAAGTTGTTTATGCCGAAGATGTCAAGGGGTATACCCAAAACCTGCAATCACACACGGACGGCTTGGAACAATAAAGAACAAAATCAACCACCCGTGCGTGTGTTCCAGTGAAGTTCACATTCCGGATTAAAGTCATGAGCAATAGTGTGGTACCATTAAACCCAATGAGAAGCCAGGCCGGTGCAGCGGGCTTTGATTACAGTTGTGCTGGAATCGAAGTCACAAGTAAAACTACCAGCAAAGAACATGATAATGGGAAACTTATGAAGTAACTACAATTTTCAAGGACTGGAGAGTTGGAAATTCATCATTTTTTGTATGATAAATACAAGAAAGCAATGTGCAGCGTTTCTCTCAGTCTGTGATTTCTAGGGAATTTGGTTAAATGTAGGTGCATACATGTGCATGTATCTCATGGTGTGCATGTGCATGTAGGTTAGCTGGTACATTGTAAAACTTGATAAATGTAGACATATTAACGTTAATAACGTTTGGAATTTATCGTTACCCATTTAATTGAGGAAGTTGCAACCCCAAGATTAACCAGACATTTTATTCTTCAAAATGAAATTGTATTTCCAACTTTGCTCCTCTTTCCCAAAGATTTAAGATTCAAACAACCAAAGACATATAAGTTGATATGGTTTTGTTTCAATTCGGCACGCTTACAGCCAAACTTCAAAACTTTGGGCCCAGACGACAGTATACAGTTACGGTTCTGGGTCATGCCACTGCGCTGATGTGTACTAATAAATAAAAATCCAAGGTTGCCAGGTCTGACTGTGTTAGAGTTACAAAGTTGAACAATTTTTGTTTGTTTTATATAAACACAGATTTGTTTTTCTTATTTTCAACACCGAAAAAAAAGTGCAGGGTCGCACGTTAAAATGGGGGACTGTCGGGTAACTTGAGGCAGAACTAATGTTTTGGTGTTATATTGTGCCATGTTATGTATCCTGTGATAATTTTGTTCTTTTTTGTAAGGTTTAAGAACAATTGTAGAAGTAACATATCAATTCAAAATACAATGTAGTATAAAATGTTTCCATTTTAGTCTCCTTTGAGTGAAACTTGGAATATAAATTTAATTTGACTTGTTTACATAAAATACAAGTAGATTCACTTTGTAATTAGTCTAGTATTATTTTGCTATGTTTTAGCCAAAGTCAAGATCATCGAAGGGTAGGTAAAATTAAGTGCCAATAAAACGTCACACTCACAAAAAGTTTAAATCCTAACGTACGGTATACCATGTAATATCTACATTTGTACTGTCACTAGGTAGATTGTTAATAGTTCTGTTAACAACTCGGCCTGCTTAGTTCTGGGAGAATTTGTCTAGCTAGAATTGGGGATGGAAGACAACTACTTTTGTTAAGTGGATTGGGGGACAACAGTTTATCTTCACTGCCACTGTGAGATACGTAATCAAGGATTTCTCAATATATCTGTACTGCCTTGGAGAAAGATAGTTGATCATCTAGTCTCCTGACTACCTAGTGACAGTAGATATTAAATAGTGTATTGCAAACCAAACAATATCAATACTCCACCATGCAAAGCTTAAAATCTTATTTGTACATGGTTCAATCAATCGTTTTATTTCTATTTTTGGGGGTTGTTAACAATTAACTAATTATTATGATGTTGTGATAACTCTTTCCAAAGTTGACAGTTGAAGTATTCAGATGTTAATAATGTTTTTGTTTTATCACTCACACAAGTCTGGTAAACCTAAAATTAAACAAATGTGCGATCGAGCTGAAACCATGTATGTATTCAAGTCGGGATGTGCTAAATTCAATGTGAGGTTGCATCACAATTGCATCATTCAAGTGTCACATGACGTTACCTTAAATGTGCAGTTTTACAAGATCTATGTATAAAAGAAGACAATTTTGATCTAGCTAAAACCTTGTGTGTAATCAAGTTGAGATGTCTTACATCTAGAGTGTGATGCATCACGATTTCATCATCAAGCGTCACATAATGTCATCTTAAAGGTGCAGTTTTATGAGATCTACAGAAATGATTACCCAATTAAACTGAAACCAGGATGCATCACAAATTTGAGATCCTGTTATAATGACACATCAAATGTCACATGCGTCACCTAAAAGGTGGAGTAATAAAAGGAACAGCTCTGTGTTTTGTTAGCAAATGGAACACACAGCTCTAGTTATTTGTTTTGAAACTGTTATATTTGTACTTTCTTTTGTTTTTAAGTTGTTGTTTTTTGGTTTCCTTTTCTATTATGGTTGTTCCCAAAAGTAATTTATTTGAAAAATGTTTTGAGATTGACTGTTGAACTGACATAATCCATGAAATATGCCATTTGGCACTTTCCTTCAACACTGAGGGGAAACACTGACATAATGGACCCCAAAAGAGACTAGGTTTTGTGCTTTGAAAACTTTAAAATGTTAGCATAATAACAGGACCCCAGGGTTGAAAGTTGTGGACAATTGTTGGGCCCACCCTGGTTAACCACAAACCTCTGAAAAAATTGTTTCAGTTTGTTTTCAGTTAAAGAAAGGAAATACTTCGTTTCTGGTAAGCTTGTGTGTGACCCTGCAAGTGTTTCTCTTGTTTCCCTAAAAGAAACAATGTTGAAAGCAATGCTGAAATGGCTGGATCTTGGAAATCCTGCTGTGTGGTGTGTTCATGTAAAAAACATTCTTTGCTACAAGCAGCACAACTGAATGCGGTACATTTTGTTTGTTTAAAGAAGAACATTTGTGGGAAGTCTAACTACTCTGGCAGCAGAAACGAAAGCGATGTTACAATCACTGTAAGGTTTAGTCTTGCCGTGTGTACTTAAAGCAATGCATCCAATAAACATTTTAACACGACCTTGTACCAGAAACTGGAGACTTTCACCTCTGGGTGGACTAAAGTGAATGAAAAATGGTTGGGTAGTCATGCCAGGCAATGAGTATTTATTTTAATTTATTCCCTTGATCCAGTCTATGACCAAAGAGTGAACAAGGAGCAAGCATCCTACCAGGACAAAAGTCAAGTTGCCAGCCAGGACAAGGAGGATAATGCTAGCCAAGTTAAGGAGGGAACAGCCAGCCATGACAATGAAGATGTGGCCTTCAAGGACATGGAGCAAGTCGCCAGCCAGGAGAAGGAAAATGGGGACAGCCAGGACAAGAAGGAAGCTGCCAACTGCTTCACGGAGCAAGCTACCAACCAGGACACACAACGAGTGGCCAGCCAGGACAAGAGGGGAGCAGCCAGCCCAGACAAGGCAGAAATGGTCAGCCCTAACAAGTTGAGAACAGCCAGCCAGGTCAAGGAGAAAATGGCAAGCCTGGACGAGGAGGAATGGTCTGCCCAATCTGACGAAAACATGTATGAGTGTGCCCAACCTGACGATGATGAGAGTGCCCAATCTGACGATGATGAGTGTGCCCAATCTGACAATGTGTATGCCCAATCTGACGATGATGAGTGTACCCAATCTGACGATGATGTGTGTGCCCAATCTGACGATGATGAGTGTGCCCAATCTGACGATGATGAGTGTGCCCAATCTGACGATGATGAGTGTACCCAATCTGACGATGATGAGTGTGCCCAATCTGACGATGATGTGTGTGCCCAATCTGACGATGATGAGTGTGCCCAATCTGACGATGATGAGTGTGCCCAATCTGACGATGATGAGTGTGCCCAATCTGACGATGATGTGTGTGCCCAATCTGACGATGATGAGTGTGCCCAATCTGACGATGATGAGTGTGCCCAATCTGACGATGATGAGTGTGCCCAATCTGTAAAGGATAAGTCTTCCCGATTTGCAAAGGATAAGTCTTCCCAATCTGTCAAGGATAAGTCTGCCCAATCTGTCATGGATAAGTCTGCCCGATCTGTCAAGGATAAGTCTTCCCGATCTGTCAAGGATAAGTCTTCCCGATCAGTCAAGGATAAGTCTTCCCGATCAGTCAAGGATAAGTCTGCCCGATCTGTCAAGGATAAGTCTTCCCGATCAGTCAAGGATAAGTCTTCCCGATCAGTCAAGGATAACTCTGCCCGATCTGTCAAGGATAAGTCTGCCCGATCAGTCAAGGATAAGTCTGCCCAATCTGTCAAGGATAAGTCTGCCCGATCTGCCAAGAATAAGTCTGCCCGATCTGCCAAGGATAAGTCTGCCCGATCTGTCAAGGATAAGTCTGCCCAATCTGCCAAGGAAAAGTCTTCCCGATCTGTCAAGGATAAGTCTTCCCGATCAGTCAAGGATAAGTCTGCCCAATCTGATGATGATGATGATGATCTTGTTTACTCCTCTGCAGAAAGTGAGGTTATATCAATATTGCCAGGTAATGTGTAAATGCCTTTGCAATTATGTCTTAAAAAATCAATTTTGACTTTCTTGCTATTACAATTGTTAATGCAATGAAATGTTTTCAAGACTAAATTAAATCTAGTTTCAAGACTATTAATTACAAACAGCTTGTATAGATTTTACATGCACAATATACTTGTTGAGTTGGTCTGTTTCATTTTAGGATTGTATGATTGATTTATAGTTTGTGTTTAATGATTTATAGTTTGTGTTTATTTAATATGAGCAATTTCTACCTGCACAGGACTCTACACAAGAAAGAAAATGCATCACGATCAAGAAGAAGGTGACAATTCTGCAAAAGGTACAATGAACTCATCCAGTAATTGATCGTTTTTTTACTCTTAAATTTAGTGCAAAAATTTGAGTGTTTTGGTATGTGTCTGTGTTGGTGCAGTGAACATGGCATCAAGTAGACCCTTAGGTGCATGGGCCATAAAAAGTACCTTGTGTTTCACGTGACTCAGCAATACAAAATTACAATAAATTGATAAGATATGCCAGCTACTGGAATGATTCTAATTGTTACACCCATAAAAGTTGCATAAACCCTGCCTTGGTTTTTAAATCCCTCTCTTTACATATTACATTATAGTACTTTGCAAACTATACCATGCAACTGAATGCAAAACACTTTGCATCATTATGTAGTTAATCGTTCATTATTGTGTCTTTATCAAAATGTTCTTACTTTTTTTTCCTTATTGTATAACATTTTTTCCCATTCTTTTAGATGATGAAGGTGGGTTAGCTTCAGATGCTTCATCAAACAACCAAAAGGTGAGACTATTTAACCAAACATGTTTTATTAATGTAGCTGTGTTTAAATTTATGAAAAAGTACTGATCAAATTCACTACTCAGCTAGTCAAGGAAGAAATAGTTGCGACAACTCCTTGATAGCTGGAGATTTATTATTGTTGCAATCATGACTAGTCGCGATTAGATGAGCGTGCTAGTAGTGCCCTTACAAAGCTGATTATTTTTTAAACCTTTCATTTTTTCCCGATACTTAAGTGTAGGAAGTAAAGTTGCATTCTGTGCAGTCTGGTTCTGTGGAATGCATTTATTTGGCCGGTTTCAGGTCTCTGATAATTAATAATGGGCTTCTGAAGGGGATAAAACACAAAGATTGCTGAAATGGTTAAAAAGACAGTCTGACTGGTGCCAAATGATTGTTATTTCCCAACAGATATCTCAGTCTTCTAGGTACAAGTTTAAAATGAGCAAAAAAGATGATTCAAGTAAAATAATTTTATGCTGCTCATAATTATTTTTTATGCCCCAGCCGAGCGATAACTCAAGAAGGACTTGGCATATCAACTCCAAACTTGATGTATAGATTGGTCTCAGGATCCCCGAGAAGCCTATTGTTTTTGGACCCCCTACGTCAAGTGTTCAGGTCGTCAAGGCTAAAACAAAAGAACTTAAGAATGAGATTAATCTCTGCAGGGCATTTGTGTTCGTTAACACACCATTCTTGTTATTTGTTATTTCATTGCCACTCATGATCATCGAACCAAAACTTTGCAGTCCATGAGATCATGCTACAATGTACTAACGTTAGTATGGAGTTTTGTGTTTAAGTATGTTTGTAGAGTGTGCCTAAGCAGATCACAGAAACACAGCCCAGCCGTGACTTTGACAATTTTTGTTTTTTGCTGAGCTCTTACATGGTATCAAGGCGCGGAACTAGACTACAATAATTAGATGCTGCTGTACAGACCAGAATGCTTTTCCCAAAGCATTTAGATTTTGGGGAACAATACCAATTGGTGGTTTCAAAATCTTAGTGGAAACAGAGCCTATTACATGTACACGCATGGCAACCCCATTTGAATTTGGGGATATTCAATAAATCAGTCTTTAATACATGTGTTATGAAGCAGTGTTTTACAAAGCTTCATCTGTCAAATTTTAAAATGAAAAGGGAGAAACTTGATCATTTTACCCAACACACTTCATTACATGTTTTCATTTGCACCGCTCAACATTATAAAAATGTATTTGAGAAAGCTCAGTACAAATTTATTAAATGTTTTCTCCAACTGTTTTCATTCTTAGGAAGCAAAAAAGAAGCCGCAAAAACCTTGTGTTTACTGCAATGAGATGCAAAGTCAACTGTTGCGCCACCTCAAGCGGTGGCATCATAAAGAGGAAGCAGTAAAAGCAGCCTTTAAGCTACCGCGACCAGAAAGAATAAAGGCCATAGCAGAATTACGCAAAGAAGGGGTTTACAAAGAGAACATCAGAAGAGTGACAACTAATGGGGAGTTAAAGATACTATCACAACGTGACCAAGGCACCGATGAGAAAGTGATGTGTGGAGGATGTAAGGGATTTTATAGCCGGCACAGAATATGGAGACACAAGCAAGACTGCGTTGATTCAGGTGTGAAACACTCATCAATTGCTGTTTCATCACTTGTTGCCTTGCAAAGCAATAAAGGAGATACAAAATTTAATGAAGAAATTTTGTGCAGATTTCGAGATGATAATGTTGGAAAACTGTGTCGAAGTGATACTCTAATCATAAAGCTTGGTAAAAAGCTTTGGTGCAAGTCCTATCGTCGAGAAAGATATGTGATAATGAATGACATGAGAAGAATGGGAAATTTGTTGTACACATTTCGGTCAGTATCTGGGGTTGATGAAATGTGTGGTGAGGACATCATCAACAGGCAGAACTTTGCACATCTAGAAACTGCTCTAGATGTATTGACAAATAAAGATGGTGGTATGATAAGGGCTGGATTGAGGCTTAGTATTGGCTACCTATTGAAGACTGCAGCTAAAGTGATGAAAGCCAACTACATCATTGAGGATCTTTTGGGAGCTGCTGAAGAAGTTGATCGGTTTCTGTCTGTTCTGGAACTAAACTGGGGTTTTATGTTTGGAAGAAGTCAGTCAGAAGTGGAAACTAAAAGACAAGCAGTTTTGAGGAAGCCCCAAGCAATGCCGCTGGAAGAGGATGTCACTAAGCTGAAGGAATTCACTATTGGCTCCATAGACAAGATCCTGAATGATCCTTACATCAAATGGGATTCCCATATATTCAACCAGATGAGATCTCTCATTGTGTCTCGACTTACATTGTTTAATGCCAGACGAGGTGGAGAGCCATCCCGCCTGACTTTAGAAGAATGGCAAGATGCTGAAAGTGAAGCCTGGGTTGATCCTCAAATGGTCTTATCTGTACAGGACCCACTGGAGAGATGTCTGTTGAAAACCTACAAGCTGGCATACCAGTCAGGAAAAGGCTCAAAGAAGCTAGTACCTTGCCTTATTCCAAAGGATACTGTTCGTGCCATTCAGGCTCTGGTGGAAAATCGAAGTGAAGCCAATATTTCCCCTGAAAACGTCTTCCTATTTCCTTATACTCAGATGTCATTAAATCATATACATGGCTGGTTTTGTATCAAGGAGGTAACAAAGTGGATGGGAGACGATCTGAAGAAACCAAGTCTGATTACAGCTACAAAATTCCGTCACAGAGCATCAACTCTATATGCTTTACTTGAGGTTCCTGAAACTGAGCGAAGTGTTTTTTACAAACACATGGGCCATTCAGCTGAAATTAACCAGAACGTCTACCAGTGCCCTTTAGCCGTCAAAGAGATCACATCAGTTGCTCATTATCTGGCATCAATTGATGGTGCATCTACTTCAACTGGTAAGCATTGTAAATAGTTGTTGGTATTTAACTAATATTCCCCTGTAAACGGGTTTCAGAAGAACAGAGAATCAGCAAAATTATAGCTTGTAAAAATGTGTTGTTTACCAGTGCTTTATTATTGTTATCTTCTGTTCATGGCTAAAAATCTGTAAATTGGATACTGGCCCAAGGAATTTTACTTCAAATGGATTGTAGTCCACAAAATTCCATGCGTGTAGAAATTATATGTATGCTGATAAACACAGAGACTCTTCACGTCTTTAAAAACGAACACTAAAACAAACAACACTGATTGCATTAATTTGTGTTTTTATTTATTTTGCAATTGTTCTTGATAGGACCACAAAAGCAAGCAGAGATAACCCCATGCCAACACAGATCCTCAGAATCAACTTGAGGTAAAGATCTGTTTGCTATAAATATTTGAGAAAAGAGCAACGGAAAATCTATTTTTACCGGGTATTTTCCCAGTTAAACAAAAGTCTTTGGTATCTTTCCTTACTTAACACATTGTAAATATTACCCGAACAGTTTCCTTTCCTTTCCTAACTTAATATGAAATAAGCCCATGTACCGCCCGGGATATAAGCCGCCGAAATGTTTAAAAGGGTCAAAATCAATGTATAAGCCGCGGTCTATATTCCGGAAATTACGGTAATGACCATGCACAATATGTTATTAGGCATTCGGGCACTCTGCCTGAAACACTTCTCATTAATCTTTGTATTCTTACATTCATGTACATGTATGTGGCCAGTGCTTATTTATATCAACAGTTTCAATTATCTTTTTACCTGGGCCCAATTTCATGGCTCCACGTAATTCTGCGCTTGCTAAATAAGCAAAGAATGCCTTGTAACTTGAAGTACGCATGTGCACAAGCACAAATTCCCAGCTAACCTGTGAAATATGCTTATGTAAGCGCGGAATTCCCTGCTTCCCTAATTGTCAATTATTTGCTTACGGTATAAGCAGAGCCATGATATTGGGCCCTGGCAATGAAATACATCTATCAATTTGGTTGGCAGCACCTAGATATGCCACAGTATTTTATACGATTGCCGGAAAAGCATTTGTTTAAACACACTAAAGAATAGGCATTAATACAAATCACTTGCAATTTGCTTCAAATTATTGTGGAAATTTAATATTTCAAAGCATGGATGATGAGTTACCCCTCGTCATAGGTATGGCAGCCAAAATATTGAGTTCATAATGTGATAATCAGGAAGTAAGTAAAAATAAAACATTTGGAATCTGTTGAAAATTTTAATTTAAAAGAATTAAATTTAAAAAAAGAAAATATAATTAGCTGTTGCAAACTGCTTACCAACCAAAAGGACCTGTGGTATAAATGCAAACAAGTTAATGGCCTGACGTTTCGACCATAGCAGAGTCTTTCTCGAAGGCAAATTAGAAAACAAGCTTCATTAAAAGGAAACAATTTTGTGTATTTAGCTATGAATCATAATGGAACGCTTAACATTTAAAAACAATGGTTTTGCAGGTTCAGTCAGAAACCAGTTGTGCCCATCAAGTGGTGACAATGGTGTCCATCCTTGCAAAAAGCGGATGAAAGGTGAGTATTAAGAGTTTGTACCTGTATTGTCTTTGAGGGACCTGACTTTGAAAAATTGGTCGCTTTATAGCTTTCCACATTTTTTGTTTTCTTCTAAGCATGCTTATAAAAAAAAATACAGTGACAAAAAACCCAATGTTCAAATGAAAAAATGCATTGACAAGAAAACAATATGTGAAGTGCCTCCAATATCTTGAAAGTCGCCATTATACCCAAGCCCAAAGATACTTGGAATTTATTTTTAACACTTTGAAAAGACATTTTGTTCAGAAAATCTTTTGTGACTGCTGTCTTTCGCCATGGCATCACTTTATGGACAACTGTTCATGTCAGTGCTAGAGTTCTTGAGCAAAGGTCTTGCATGGTTTTTATATCAAAAAAATTAGAACTCTTAACAAAGTGATTGCCAGCCAGTATTTGTGATTGACCATATGGACTGTGAACTTAAAGTACACACAACCATGATTTCAAACTAAGGTACTAACTTATACACTGATTTTTGTCTACAAAGCATGTGCATGATTCAGCTCAGTTTATGGATCAAGGTATTTCTGTTGTTGGATTGTTGCTTTCCCACAAAAATGCTCATAATCAGGTTAACAGAGATGCCAACATACACGATTTGGGCGTAGAAAATACGATTTTGAGCCGTGAATACGCCGCTACGATAATCTTCAATTAAATACGATAAACAAGCCGCCCAGTGTAAATGTAGTTACAATGTATCATGATAAAAACTAAAACTAAAAGTATAAAATGAAAAACTACAAAAAACGTTGACTGCTGCCGCGTGGTTAAAAGTGATGAGCGCGGCGCCGAATTCACACGCGGTTTGGTGCTTATTTAGGAGGTACCAATCCCATAAACTATCGTATTCAGGATTTGCCTCCCCGACACACGCGTAGCACAGAGCACACACTGAGCCTCAAGTCTCCTTGTACAGCATACATTCTACAGTCGCTTTTGTAGAGACTGGTTCCGCAGTTTTTCTAACGCTTTACGGCTGTGGGATGCGGCGGCAAACAGACACTGTGATAACTTTTATCTAAAATGCAATTCGCAAGTTCAGCGCGAGCCGTCGTGGATTTCATTTGAAACATCGCGATTGCTGCAGCGATCAACTAAAATACCGGTGACAACAAGAAAATATTTCATCGATCGCAATCGAGGCCAAGATCTGATGAAAACTGTCGATAAAAAAGTTGTTAAGAATGCAGTGGGTGGAAATGGAATTGGTTGGAAAGGCCAATTGACGAAATTGCTCTTGCTGAAGTCGTTTGAAGACTTGACTGGCCTGCTGCTGTGGTCAGGTGGTGTGACGTATTTTTTTACTATTTTGCTGTACAAACACGAGCATTATTCATTTTAATAAACAATGGGACAGAAAAACAAAGCATTTTGTTGAGTTTAATTGGAAAGGGTTCTCTTCATGCACAAGCTAGTGCAAATTGCGGTCCGATACAACAAAAAAAAAAAAAAAAAAAAAAATTTTTTTTTTTTATAAAATCAAGCCTGAGAATACAATTCATAACTGTTTGACCTCTAGAGCAGGCCGCTTTGCAATATGTGATTTTCGCTGAAAGTGTGTGTTTATATCATAAATGTCATAATTTTCCTCTTTTTACGGCTCGGTGAGTTTTATGCTTGACTTGAAACTTAAGTGCTCGGTGGTGCTACTCTTTTTGGGAATTCAATGTTGGCATCTCTGGGTTAAAGAGAATGAGATGTATTCTGCACACTGTGATCACGGAGTCACATCATATCCACCTGTCGTGCATGTTTGATTGTTTGTTTGGGTAATTGTTTTGTTTGGGGAGGGGGGGGGCACTCACATTTTTTGACATCTGATGTGATCCATTTTATTAACAGTTTTATCGTTCTTATTGAAAACAGCATGGTCGTCATTGTCAATTTTTTAGCCATGTGATTAGGGACCTAATGGAATACTGTGCAATCTGAATGATTTGTTCATCAGGTCCATTTGGAAGCCGATCCAGTGATGATGACAGTGACTACGAACCTCCCAGAAAGCAAGTGACAGGTGAAAATGAAATGTTTACTGTAAAAGGTTGAATAGGACTGAAATTTAAACAACGCCTATACTGTTTCTTGATAACTGGATTGTAACCTCGTAGACCACTTTTGTAGCAGTTGAAAACTTCAGATTTCTCATCAAACTAATGATTTCAATGCAGGTTCATCCAATAGAAAAGAAAACGACGAAGAATACGAAGATCTACATGTATCTCCCATAAAACGAGTGAAAGGTGAGTAACAAAAAAAGATTTTTGGTTGTATTAAACATGAAGTTAATTAGCACATAATTGGCAACATTAGTTATCAATAAGTTTCATTGTCGGATTTGTTTACAACACTGCGTGAGCATGACCCAAGAGTAATGACCAAAACGCATAATATTTGGCACATTTGTTTCCCAGGTAAGTCAGTGGACAATTCATTGATGGAACATGCTACAAGCATAGAGAAAGGACCATGGCTTATCCTTTCTCTATGCAACAAGTATGCATAGTAAATATTTACGATTGGGCTGCCAAAAATAGGTTGACAATCAATGCTGCCAAAGCTAAGTCAATGATCATCGGCTCTAAACACAAGGTAGCTTCAACTGACCTTAACATTGTCATTAATAACGATCCAGTTGAACAGATTACCTCTTTCAAGTGCTTAGGTGTTATAATTGGACTCACATGGACTCCTCATATTGATTACATTAAAAATAAAGTTTCTTCTAAATTAGCCATGTTAAGTAGAATTCGCCACAACATTCCAAAAAGCAGTCTGCACACTTTGGTTAAAACTTTTGTATTACTGAGTTTGGACTATTGTTGTACGGTTTGGGGAGGCCGATACAACTCACATAGTAACCTGCTGAACAGACTGTTGAAAAGAGCCGCCAGATTAATCCTCAACTGATATGTTTAATTAATTGAACTGTTTATCTTTTGCCGAGAGAATTTGTTTGAAAAAAATTTATCCTAGTGTATAAATACATTCATACGAAGCTGTTTAAGGGACATGGTGAATTTTATTTTCAATTTTTCAAACCCGTACGTACGCCTTACTAACACGTACGTACGCCTTAAGTAACCCGTACGTACGCCTTACTAACGCGTACGTACGCCTTAGTAACCCGTACGTACGCCTTACTAACGCGTACGTACGCCTTCTCTAACCCGTACGTACGCCTTACTGACGCGTACGTACGCCTTATATAACCCGTACGTACGCCTAACTGACGCGTACGTACGCCTTATATAACCCGTACGTACGCCTTACTAACCCGTACGTACGCCTTACTAACGCGTACGTATGCCTTATGTACCCCGTACGTACGCCTTACTAACGCGTACGTACGCCTTATTAACGCGTACGTACGCCTTATGTAGCCCGTACGTACGCCTTATGTAACCCGTACGTACGCCTTACTAACGCGTACGTACGCCTTATGTAACCCGTACGTACGCCTTACTAACGCGTACGTACGCCTTATGTGACCCGTACTTACGCTTTACTAACGCGTACGTACGACTTATGCAACCCGTACGTACGCCTTACTAACGCGTACGTACGCCTTATTTAACTCGTACGTACGCCTTACTAACTTTGTTAGTAAGGCGTTTGTACGCCTTACTAACCTTCACGTGCGATTTGACCCCTGACCTGGCGGCGTGTGTGCAGGAGGAGCACACACTGCAGCATATATGTTTCTAGTCTACCCCTTGGTTTCTACGCGTTACGGGACGTGTGCTCAAGTCAAGCCGCCATTCAGAGTGTATTTTGTTGGTTGTAGGACGTGCTCTTAAGTTAAAAAGATCTTCGTTACAACTGCCATTTTCTATTACCAACCACCCATCAGCTAGCGTAATGGAAGCGTCACTGTGCAAGTTTGTACGAGAACGTGGGATTGAGGAAAGTGTCATCGATTATATGATCAATGAAAAGGTGAGAAATCATTCATATGGTATTAAAATGCCGGCACATTTTTTGAGATTCCCCAGCAAATTTCAACCGGTACGATAGCAAGCATACACTCATCATCCAGCGATGCCTGCCGGGTTACACAGGCTTGCAATGCCTTTTCGGTTCACCTTCGCCGCAACATTTTGTGGGGCTACATGTATGTTCAAGTACAACACAAAATGGACACTGTAGTTTTATTTATTAGCGTCAGTCTGTAGTCTGAGTATGTCTCCTGCAGAAAGCAACGGCTACGTTATGTACCCCCCAAAAGCGGTGTACAGATTAGCCTAGAAGTAGAAGCTTGACTGCAAGAGGGAACAATCCTTTTTTGGGGTGGGGGACTCTTGGCGGAGAAGTACATGTAATTTGACTGCTAACTAAAGTAAAGCATAATATTAACAGGTCCTTCAACTTCATGGAGGCATCAACAAATATTACAATAATATTAATAATAGGCTTACGGGAATAGTGGAAAATGCAAATGGCTACAGCATAAGTAGGCTGACACCAAACTGCATTTTGTTGTTGTTTTAGACCAACAAATCATGATAACTTACCAAACATTAGATCCAGTGGCATCGGTCAGCCGGATTTATAAACAGATTTAAAAAGTTTATCAGTGGATTACAAATCATGCATATTTTTGTCAGTCACGTTTTATATTTCTGGTATAGTTTACAACTCTTCACAGGGTGATCTAAAGGTCAAGTAGCAAGACAGTTTACCTTAGAAAAATTCGAGAATATAGGAAACATGAAACATATATTTTGGTCTGAAATGATTACACATTTTGTTATACACATTTTTTTATACATAGTTTTGTTGTCTTATTATCCTTAAAAAATATTTATGGACCTACGGGACCAAACGCATGAATGAAACTCTGTTGTTTTACACCATTACTTCTTCTGGGTTTAGGAGTCCTGTTTATTTATTTGTTTATATTTCTATATGTGTTTATTTATTTATTTATTTATTTATTTATTTATTCTTGTAAAATTAATTTAAAACTTCAAACTTTCAATTGTTTTGTCCATACAAATGTTTACACCAATGCATCTCCTTTAAGTATAAAATGTACAATGAAACACAGTTATTATCCTTTAACTAGAATAAACTGGTTAGCAACCACTAAATGCATAATCATCTGATTCAATTAAATGTAAACTCTGGTGTGAGCCTTGATTTCCAAAAAGCACTCTAAATATGAAATAAACACATATTCATAACAATAACAATAATAATAAACCTCAATTATTTAAACAAGTGGCTACACTGAATTACTTATAAAATATAATTAAATCTACTGTTTTTGAGGGGAAAACACGCAAAACAAAAACAAACGAACATCTCAAACCCATAGAGATGGAGAAAACAACAAAGAAAAAATAACCGGGCGGTTGTAAGTGGGGTGGCGGTGGGTGATGAAAAAACAACAAGCTGCCTGTGTATGGCTTGTTGTGTGTTTGTGGTAATGGCGTAGCTAAAGATCAGCGTTAAGCGCACAGACAATGCTGTTACTATGTAGGAATCTTTCCACCAATCGGAGGCGACGACGTGTGGCGCGTTCGCTAGACCCAGTTTACTCAGGGATCGCGTTGTAAAACCAAGCTGCACTCATGTATTACTGTTTGTAAACAACACTGTAAGGGATGAACGCAGGATTCCCGTGTGCCATAAACCTGATTAAGTATGCACTTAATCTTTCCTTTAAAGGCTACTCACAGAGCCTCTACTTATTCAACAAGTTGATAAAAAGGGGCATTTGGGTTATTTTCTTTGCCATGCCACATTTCGAATCAATTTTATGTTTTTTAAAGGCCAAAATTAATAAAACAGATTGTTCTTACGCTTGGGTTGCAAGCTTTTATAACAAAAGCCAATGTTAATTAGTACTGTTTATCAATGTGTTGTACCTACATGTATCAGTATCAAGAAGCATCCTTTGTTCCATGGCTTGACCGGCCAGATGAAACCGGTTTTAATCTGATACACGGCTTTACGAATCAAAAAATCATTATAGTCTTTTGCTGATTTAATTTCGTAAATCTTTTAAGACTGTGGCATATTTTGGAGCACCATTCATTAAGTGATGGTCCATGTTATTCCATGGTCCTAAAGCGATAGGAGACTAGTCCAAAATTATTGTCACATTTATAAACATCGATCCCAATAATTCTCCAATTATGACATAGAGTACTGTTGTTCACTCCATTCCTGTGTTAGGTTTATGCTCAACTTAAAAAAAAAAGTAAAAATATCTATCAGCTGTACCAGCAAAAACACCCCAAAATTGTGTTTTGTTACATTCTATTTACATTGTACTTTTTTCTATGTTATTTTTTATCTTCAATGATTAAATTCTCTAGTCTTAATTCGTATCAGAGTTAATTTTTAAAATTAAATTTAAATTGTTTATGTTTGCAGATTGACAGTAAAACAATCATTGACATGGACAAAGAGCTGTCACAACTGGCAGAGGTCATGAAGATTGGTGACAGAATTGCTCTTAAGAGATTCTGCAGTGATGCTCATGCTAAATCAACAGTTTGCAAACCACAGAGTCAGGTTGGCGCAGCCATGAGAACAAGAAGACAAAGCCTACTTGATCGACTTAGAAAAGATGTTGTTCAGGTGGAAGATGGGGAGAGCATTTCAGCAAGTACATCCCAACAGAATGGTTTAGGCAACACCAATGCTTCAAAGAACAATCGCCGTATCCAGGTTGGATGGATTCATAATGACCGACAGGTCCGGGATCCCAAAGGTGGGGGAGTGAGGAAACTGGCGGTGGACAAGGATGCAACTATGGACATATTGCTCGAAGTAAGCAAAGCTTTGTTCTTCCGAGATGGGGCTTCAAAAAAGGGCTTGAAAATTGATGACTGTGAAACTTATCTGCGGGATTTCAGCAATAGCCCCTTGGGAGGAGATGTTACTGTAGGAATGCAATACAAGCAAGAGAAACCTAACGGCATTTTGAGGTTTTACCTGAACACCAAATCTGAACAAGATGTGTGTGGGAATATGCCTGAGGATGAGGAGGAACTGAAAAAAAAGACAAAGAAAACTAAACTTACCTTATCTTGCACAGAGGAAGATGATGAAGAAAATGATTTCCTGGCAGCTTTCCCTTTGACTGACAAATTCCAACCTCAAGAGATTGAAGTACAAGAGGCAGCTCAAGAAGAAACTGCTCTAGTCAATGTGATTTGCTACATTGAAGACATCGATAGGGAATCCATTGGAGCGGTTGAACATAATTTAATTGATAGTGCAACCACAGAGACCCGGCTGGCCTCCGAGTATAAGTTACCAAGTCGGTCACCCACTCCCACCTTATCTACGTCACAAACTCCGCCACCTCATTTACCAACTCCTCCACCTTATTCGCCACCTCGTTCACCAACTCCGCCACCTCGTTCACCAACTCCCCCACCTCGTTCACCAACTCCGCCACCTCGATCACCATCACCAACTCAACCAGCATTTAAGAGTGTATTAAGGGTACATCGGGCAAAAATCCTCTCTGAAATGGTGAATGCATTTATAAACCCAGAGATCATGCACACACCCCTGTTATTTGAGTTTGTAGATGAAGCCGGAGCTGACGTACAAGGAGTCTCACGAGAAGCTTACACTGCGTTTTGGAGTGAATTCTATCTCACCAGTACGTCTGGTGAGACTGAGAGGGTACCATCCATCTTTCCTGAGTTTGGGTTTGAGCAGTGGGACGCTGTTGGTCGCATCTTATCAAAAGGGTTTCAAGACCACCGGTTATTTCCAACCCGTCTGTCACCAGCATTCATTTCAGCTCTCGTCCATGGGGAGCATGCAGTTCCTCCCCACATGCTTATGGAGGCCTACAAGGCCTATGTATCCCCACTTGATGGGGAAATTATTTCTAAAGCGCTCAGTGGAGAGATGGACAACGATGATCAAGACGACTTGCTGGATATACTTTCCAGAGCGGACTGTCATTCTATTCCATCAGGCGATAAGATGCGAGAAACCATGCTACAAGCCGCTCACAAGGAGCTGGTGCAGGCTCCAAAATATGCTCTTGATGCAATGGCAGTTACAGCCCAAGACTCTCTACAGCTGTTGCTTCCAAATATTGAATCAATCCGTGTGTTGTATGAAGAGGCAAAGCCATCGGCCAGGAAAGTGATAAAACTGATCAATGCTACACCTACCAGCAGGGGGGAGGAACAATCCTCATGCGTTCCTTAAACAATACATTCGTTGGCTTGACCTTCCCACATTGAAGAAGTTTCTTAGGCATTGCACAGGGTCTGAAACAATATGCTTCAATTCATTGGACGTGGTGTTCAACCAAAAGAAAAAGGGGGCAGATAGATATCCTATTGCCCACACATGTGGCCCCACTCTTGAATTACCTGACACATATGCATCATACAATGAACTTCGCTGTGAACTGTCTAACATCTTGAATTCTGGCTATCTCAGAATGGACATTGCATAGGCAAAATGATTTGCTCTGTGTCAGTTGTGTATTGTCAGTTGAACAAAGACTAAAGTGCAGGCCCATCATAAATAAATTACTGTATATGTTTGTAAATGTACATGGCTAGCAGTATGTTCTTATCTTACTGAACGACTTTAACCCAGTGTTTCAGCAGTCTTTGCATATAATAGACCTTTATCGTGGTGCGGCCATCTTGATTTTCTCCCATTCAAATCAATGTAACCGAATCGAGGCTGGGAGGAGAAATAGTCTGGTTCCTTTTGTATTGGCATTCATTACTGTTATTGAATACAGGGAACATGACGAAGATGGTGGCAGCATGATAAAGGTCTATTAAGGGTGGTTAGAGCAGTAATTGAGAAAAAAATTACTTCTATCATATCGGTTTGCCTAAATCCTCTGCAAACCTCATGTTATGTGTTTCCAATCAAGTATTTTAATTTAGTTAGCCTGGGTCTATATTTCTCAAATCATTGACTTACAATCTAGGAGGTCTGCTATGTCCAGCTGACTACAAACTTAAGGGTAGTTTTAAAATGTATGGTATTCTAAAAACACTCTGTAAGTGACATTAACAAAACCGATTTGCCTAGAACATGAGTGAACCCAGAGATGACCTACGAAGCAAATTATCAACTAAATCGTAATTTTAAGTAGGCCTATTGAAACTTTTTTGCAAACCTTATTAGTATTCAATATGATTCTTCCAAGTAACTTTTTGGTTCACATCAGCTATTTTACAAAATGTTACTTTTGTTGCTTGGCAGGTTTAGTGTTTTGGGAGTTTTTTGTTCACCACCCTGCTTGAGTACAATTTAATGCATTTATTTATAGTGATCATAATGAAACAAACGATAAATAGTTTTGCTGAAATTTATTGATTTTAAATGTGACTTTGTGTTACACAAGTTTTGTTTGGATAATGTTATGGGAGTGTTAGGTAATATTTTGGGCAGTTGCCTAATACCTCATATTGTTATCAACCATTTATAAAATAGCATAATTTAAAAAAAAATTAAAAATTAGCTGATTTTTGTTTTGACCAATTATTACTTTATTTAACGCATTAGTTTTGTTGCCCCAAAGGAACCTTTTGTTTATGTGGATCTTTTTATTGATTATACATTTTTATAATCCTTCAATTAGTTGGATGATGTTATGGATAAGATTAGTTTTTTAACTATGTTCTGTATCCTTGTTTTATTTTTTAATGTGATTCTTCCAAGTTAATTGTATTGATTCACATAGGCTATTTTACAAAATGTTACTTGACTTATTGCTTGGCAGTTTTAGTGTTATGAGAGTTTTTTTGTTCACCACCCTGCTCAAGAGAGTTATGTGCAATTATCTGCAATTAGCATAATGAAACAACTGATAAATAGAGTTTATGTCAGCATGTTGTTAACCAAATTTGTAATCAACATAAATAACAACAAGTTATATCAATAAAAACAAATTATAGAGAATTTATAATTATGAGAGTTATACATTAAGTTTATGTCAGCATGTTGTTAACCAAATTTGTAATCAACATAAATTACAACGATCAATAAAAACAAATTATAGAGAATTTTGAACTGTTTTTGAGTAAATGTTACTTTATTTCACACATTGGGTTTTTTCCACCACATATTTTTTCACTGATCTTACTTAGGCGTAATGGTCAACTATTGATTCAGTAAGATTGTATTTTTATTTATCATTAATCAACTTGATCAAACTAAGGCTGTCTTAATCATATTCACCTTATATTCAGTTGACATGATAACCTTATTTTCATCATATAAGACTAGACCGGACTATTTTGCCTGCCTTCCAACCTCGGTTTCGTTGCATTTGTTTTAATGGAAGAAGCAGGATGACTGCACAAGGACAACAGATTTTTTTAAATTACCTTTTCACTTTTCTTGGTTTACTTTTATTCTGACAGGGGTAATCTCCTTGATTATTTTATTTAATTCGTATTAACTCTAACATGAAAGCTTATGTTTTCACCAACTTACAACACGAAGAAAATTCAACAGTATGGTACATCCTGAGAAACTGTTTTGAATTACATCGTCATGGATAAGAACTTTGTTTATTTTTGTAATTTTCATAAAAATTAAGTTACGGGAAAAACAAAACCTACTGAAGTTTGACCATTGTCCTTACAACAAAGCAATTTAAATGCACAGAACTTACAATTTCGTTATACTTATTGGATAAAAACAATGTTCCCCATAAGGTTATGTTCCCCTTCCAGTGTATGCACTGTGAGCCCATCTGCGAATTACACTCTTTTAGAGAAGCTGCAAAATGAGATATTTCAATGTATGATATAAATCAACGGCATTATGAGGAGTGGATGGCGGATCAAGGTCATGCTCTTCCATAAGTCCACAGCAGAGATGACAGAAGTCTTCGTCACAAGGAATGTCACTCTTGAATGTGCATTCATCAATGCATACTTCGATGTCATCCTTTTCCACTGCCACAAGTTGATCATGTGCGTTGTAAAGCTCTGGCAATGCATATAGAACAGCTGGTCTCCCAGTAGGTTCAGTTGCGTTGCGGGTAGATTGAATTTTGTGGTAGTTCCAAACACTTACAATATCATCCAGTTCTTCCTACAATTATGAATAATAATGATACACTTTATCCGGGCCTGTGGTAAGGGCAGGATTTGGCAAAAGGGCAAAAAATTGAAAAATATTAATTTTCATCCCTGGTTCATCAATCATTCATCCCATTTCATCCCTCCCCACTCATTCATTAGGCCCCTAAAAGGGCAAAAAATAGAAAAATATTAATTTTCATCCCTGGTTCATCAATCATTCATGCCATTTCATCCCTCCCCACTCATTCATTAGGCCCCCTATAAGTCATTCTAATTTTCGTAAAATATCACATGGAAAGTTAAAAAAGGGCCAAAAAGAAACATAGATGTGATAAATATGAAGAACAGTATAATGAAACATAATCAAAATATCACATTTAATTGTTTTTATTATTTGATTGCAGAATAAGTAAAAAAACATTCTCTGAGTGAAAATGAGCGACATCAAAGTGAAATGAATAATTGACTGTTGCCAAAGAAAACAATTTTTCGAATATTCGATGTTTTAAACATCGTGAAAACAAAATATCGTTTGAAGTGGCATTACCAATTGGTTTGAGAGGAAATGTCAATCACGTTTAATAAAAATCCGAGCCAGTTTCATACAAGGCTCCGTTATTGTATACCTGAATTATTCCCATGAAGCAGAACTGTACGAGTTGTTTGTCCATAAAACACCCGGAGAAATCTCCTTCATCCTTCAGCTCACCAAAGAGGTTCATCCAAAAAGTAGAACATTCTTTCCGTAATACAGACCACCAGGCTTCGATGCGCTGATTAGCAATGCTCTGTCCGACCATGAAGCTTTTCTCGTCTGCAAAGGAATCGTTGCTGTTCCGCCTGATTGAACAAAAACAAAACCTATATTTAATGGCATAATTTAACATCTAGTCCACAGTCCCACTGGGAGGGAAATAGCTGGGGTAGGGATGGGGGCTCTGGATGGGGGGTGGGGTTGTCATAAAGGACTCTTTAGTTGGTATTCCGAAAGTGATATGGCTACTTACCTTAAAAAGGTTTGCATGGCTTTTAACACAACATTTTCCGTGCCTCTATCGGCGCGCATTCGCCGTGGACAGCCACCGAGTTCCACTACGGCGTTTATCATGTATCCTGCGATGACTTTGGGGTCACTGCTGGTAGTTCCAGCTTCTAACCAAATTATCTTCCTCGAAAAACCATCTATGCAGCCATTGATGCATATGCCGTATGGTTTCAATTTATCGTATGAGTCCACATGCCAGATATAGCTGGGCCCAACTCCTCTGTATTTCCGACGCCTCAGACGCCTGCGTTTACGTTGTGCAACACCTGTAGGATCGAGTAGTTGAAGTAAAAGTCGCACTGCGTCCTGGGAAACAGTAAGACCATTTTGTATGCACTTAAAATGCATCCATCTGTACCCGTGCATCTGCCCCGACTTGTCTAATTGATCACGAATGAATCGAATTACGTCCTCAGTGCTGCTGGTGTGTTTCCTGCGGTAGAGATGACTCTTTTTCAATATTCTTTTGAGATGCCGCAAGCTCAGTGTCATGTCGTGCTTTGCGGCTAAAACACACAGTATTTCTCTGTAGCTAAGTCCGCATTTGAAATACATTTCCACCAAGCGGTCTCGATGCATTATGTATCCCTGCAAAATTAATGTATAAAACATCTGAAAAGTTATACATTACCGCTATGACTTACTTTTGCCTTTCCCGTTTACGATAAAAATGACATGGCTTTCATTTTAATAGTTTTAGTTAATTGTATGTATTCCGTACGGTACAGTATTAAACTACTATTGTAAAGACAGAAAATTAAGGACATAATTGAATACTATTATTTGCACAATGTAGGTGTACACAGATTAAGGTGGATGGGAATGATGGGGATGTCTATGGTGACTGAAAAACATGTGACGGAGATGGGGGTTAAATAATGATGATAATGATGCTCATTGAGACTATTATGAAGGTGATGGTGAATACTATGACAAAGGCGGGTTACAATACCTGGTAAATGCTAGGAGTGAGGAAGACAACAGTTCCTGGCCTGGCAGATGTTTTGCGGAAGGACGTACTAACCGATCATCTGTTCCTCGTTGCCAAAGTTGTATTTTGGGTTACATAAAGCGTACGTACGCGTTAGTAAGGCGTACGTACGGGTTACATAAGGCGTACGTACGCGTTAGTAAGGCGTACGTACGGGTTACATAAGGCGTACGTACGCGTTAGTAAGGCGTACGTACGGGTTACATAAGGCGTACGTACGCGTTAGTAAGGCGTACGTACGGGTTACTAAGGCGTACGTACGCGTTAATAAGGCGTACATACGCGTTAGTAAGGCGTACGTACGCGTTAGTAAGGCGTATGTACGGATTACTTAAGGCGTACGTACGCGTTAATAAGGCGTACGTACACGTTAGTAAGGCGTACGTACGGGTTACTTAAGGCGTACGTACGCGTTAATAAGGCGTACGTACGCGTTAGTAAGACGTATGTACGGATTACTTAAGGCGTACGTACGCGTTAATAAGGCGTACGTACGCGTTAGTAAGGCGTACGTACGGGTTACATAAGGCGTACGTACGCGTTAATAAGGCGTACGTACGGGTTAGTAAGGCGTACGTACGGGTTAGAGAAGGCGTACGTACGGGTTTGAAAAATTGAAAATAAAATTCACCATGTCCCTTAAACAGCTTCGTACATTCATCATCTATGCCCAGAGTACATGGCAAACATTCACTTCACAAACAACTGTTCCACTAGACAAAATGACAACCTTACTCTGAGTGTTCCTATGGCCAAGAAAGAAAGCTTGTGCTCAAGCTTTGCCTTTTCTGGGGCCAAAATATGGAACGACCTGCCAGTTAGTCTGAGAAAATTGAGTCTTTGTCTGTTTTTAAAACTGAGCTTTTTCAATACCTAATCGCTTAATTTATACTCTGTAGGATTGTGAGTTTCTTTTATTTGTACTTCTTGGTAGTTTTTCCGCTTTTTTTTCATTTATTGTACATTCATCTTAATCACATTTTTATTTATATTCCGGAATGTGTATGTAGGGACCGGTCTCTATTGTTTTGAAAGCTAGTCTGTTTTTAAAAGATTTCCCTTTATTGCGACAGTTTCCGTTGATTTTACTCAAGTTGTTTTTTTCCCTCTTCTTTTTTGTTTATAAATATTGATTTGAATTGTCCTTACATATTTACGCTTAGTTTTTAACATCTACATGTATATCGTTATTTGTTATCATGTGATTTTGCCTGTTTACTTTTTAATATGTTAATTTGTTTGTTATTAACAATATAGTTATGCAGGGTCCAAATGGAAACCTGTTATTTTTACTGATTTGGCTCACCCTGGGTAAATAAAGGAAATAAATAAATAAATAAATAAATTTGTTTATTCAGCAATCATATCACATAGTTTGAGAACTTGGGAATTTATTTAGTGATTGACTCAGTTCGGTATTGTACTACCTACTATTGCCAGGAAATTTACAAAATTCCAATGACAGATTGAGCTAAGGTGGGTTGTGTGTAAAATTGGATATGATAAACAAGCACTCTCGCAGTGACTGTTTACTAACTTCACTTCATGCACCCCTCCCTCTTCCCCCCAAAAGGTCGAACATACACTGCATGGAGACCGTCGGACTCTTGGACTCTCAGAAAAGCCTTTGCGTCCTTCATTAAAGATACATCATCCAAAGGGACCAAGGGAGCACTGCCAGGTGAGATTTTTACTGTAGGAGTGAATTCTTATTAGTTTTTCTTGGTGTTGTGTTCTAAAGAGTGATATCATCATGACACCGTCAAATGACACCAGTCGTATTGAAATCATATTGGCCTCTAGCAAGCTTGTCACCTGTTTCATTAAAATCACATATTTAATACAAAGTAGTTTCAGCAATGTCACCCACTTGCAAAGTCACCCCGCTACTATACAAGAAGCAAGAAAGTATAATAGTGTAATTCTTTCGAAAACAACTTTGTTATAATAAATATGAAAGTTAAATGTATTATAGGGAAACCTCCATAGTTGTTGTAAATAACATCTGCAAACATTACCTTCAATGCTTCTATATAATACCATTTCACTGGTGGAGAATCTCTTTACATTTCTCAGGGGTGATTTTGCATGGGGGGCAAGATACACTGCATTCAATAAATAATGTACTCGGCCTAAAAAACAATATTGCATAGAATGTCAGCTCAAATAAGCAATAGACTGGACAGAATATTATAAACTGAACGTAAAATTATTAAAAGGTCACCTTCTGATGTAAATCTTTTGCAATTATAAATAATTATCAGGTTTGGCAAGAATACTCTTGAATACACATCACAATATTAAGCTTATACAATCATTTTCTATTTAATGGCAATTTTGTTTCCGATTCCCCAAGTGCACTTGGGGGGGGGGTCCAAAGAATGCAGAGGGGCTTCAGTTCAAAGACTTCTGATCAACCATAAAGTAAACAATTTTAGTCTTGCACAAGCATGGATGTTGAAGCACAATGCACACATTTGTAATAAGAATGTTGTGAATAAGTTGGGTGGGTGCATGACTGTTGGAGACTTATCCACTTGGCTAAATCAGTGCGGGGGGGGGGGGTGTCTGGCTGTTGGACTCTTATCCACTTTGAAAAATCAGTGAGGGGGTGGGTGGGTGGGTCTGGCTGTTGGAGACTTATCCACTTTGCCAAATCAGTGAGGGGGAGGGTGGGGGTGGGTCTGGCTGTTGGAGACTTATCCACTTTGCCAAATCAGTGAGGTGGGGGGGTCTGGCTGTTGGAGACTTATCCACATTGCCAAATCAGTGAGGGGGGTGGGTCTGGCTGTTGTAGACTTATCCACTTGGCTAAATCAGTTTGGGAGTATTTGGCTGTTGGAGACTTATCAACTTGGCTAAATCCGTTGGGGGGAGGTCTGGCTGTTGGAGACTTATCCACTTTGCCAAATCAGTGAGGGGGGAGGTGGGGGTGGGTCTGGCTGTTGGAGACTTATCCACTTTGCCAAATCAGTGAGGGGTGGGGGTGGGGGTGGGTCTGGCTGTTGGAGACTTATCCACTTTGCCAAATCAGTGAGGGGGGTGGGGATGGGTCTGGCTGTTGGAGACTTATCCACCTGGCTAAATCAGTTTGGGAGTATTTGGCTGTTGGAGACTTATCCACTTTGCCAAATCAGTTGGGGGGTCTGGCTGTTGGAGACTTATCCACTTTGCCAAATCAGTTGGGGGGTCTGGCTGTTGGAGACTTATCCACTTTGCCAAATCAGTTGGGGGGGGGGTCTGGCTGTTGGAGACTTATCCACTTGGCTAAATTTGGCTGTTGGAGACTTATCAACTTGGCTAAATCAGTTGGGGGTGGGGGTCTGGCTGTTGGAGACTTATCCACTTGGCTAAATCAGTTGGGGGGGGGGTCTGGCTGTTGGAGACTTATCAACTTGGCCAAATCAGTTGGAGGGGGGGGGGGTTAGAGACTTATCTACAGTAAACCAAAACCGGAAGCTCCAAATTGAACAGCTGTCTTGAAGTTCTGTAAGAACTCTTCATATCCCTGACAACCTTTTGGAACTTCCAATGAGGAAAAGCAACTATGAGACACAGGAAACTTGTCATCATTATAGGATAATTCTAGGGTGCCTGTAATTCTAATATCTGCTGTCCAGAACTGCAGAAGCTCTCTGATACCAATGTCACCTAAAAATAAATAGAAGAAACAACTATTTGAATAACAGAGAGACTACCGACATAAATAAATTTAAAGTTAGAAACATATGTCACTTTCTGGGGCCAGTAATTTGTTTCTGCTATGTATTGCTATGTACTTGTCCACTCCCTAGTTATTCCAAACAATCACATACTTGTTGCTTAAAGGAACATTACAGAATTGGTTTTTGCTCACAAAACAGTGTAAGCACTTTATATAATCCACCATATACATAAACTGACGAACCTGTAGAAGTTTGAGAACGATCGGCAATCTGGGTCACGAGAAAATAGTGAAAAACCGATTACACATTTGCATGTGTTATACAATGCATGAATAAAACGCTCATGAGCGATAAACTCCAATCGGAAATTAGTTTATTTATTTCTCATCAAATATGGCATTTCAGACAGAAATATTTCTAGGGATGTTTTCTACTATCATCATCATTAGACCATGTAAGTTTTATGTAAATCTGTGATCTTATTGAAAATTTTAGTTACCATTTCTGTTATGTTCCTTTAAAACAAAATGGAAGAAGTTAATCAAAATGAAAATAAAGAACCAAGTGAGCAGCATCTGTCTGAGGGGTGCCTATCTAGCACTAGGATAACAGCTCATTTGTTAGAGCATCGAGGGTTACCAAAAGATTTAATTTTAGATGCAACATGGTGCATACCACAGGCGTAGCATGATCCAGGTTGAAAAGTGGGGGGGGGGGGGTAACTTTTAAATTTGCAGATATTCATTTGAAATACATGTATATCAACGTTATCTGTTATCATGAACGGCGAAACAAAGAAGTGAAAATTAAGATGTTCTCTAACTTCTCTTGTGTATTTTGATCTTGTATGTTTTGACTAAAAGTAGTTAGACTAGACAGGTTTGTATTTTGTCCCTGTGCATGTAGTTCATTTTTCACTTTCCTACGTAAATGGTAATTCTGAGAAAAGTAACAGGACAGGATTGTAACACCTACAGCATTTTTCTGAACCACCATAACCTATAAGTAATTGTACACATAGAACTTCTTACCACATTCTCCATTATGAAGAGCATTCAGGAATCGGACAAACCACTCAAACAGGATTGGTTCATCCCTCTGATGATTGTCACCATCAATTGCCTGAATAATTCTGGTCGGGGTGATTATCTCTTCATCAGGATGCACAAATACAGCACGTGTACTTGCTGACAATTGCGAACTGCACAGGAATGTGAACAGGCCTAGCTCATCCATGCCCTTCCTTATTTGCATGATTTCAGCCCATCGCCGGCCTAATACCTCATACGAAGAAAGATGCTGCTGGATGACTCCATATGTGTCCTCTTTAATTGGCATTGTGCCAAACCAAGATGACTCCATCTTACCCATAATGTAGAAGTGGTCATTCCTCTGCAGGTCACTGAATCCCTACGGAAACAACGTGTTTGATTCATATTCTTACACTTGGTATAATTAATACAGATTTTATCAATTGGCCTTGAAGAACTGATATCTTAGTGCATTTGGCATGCCAATATCAAAATGGGGAAAAACAAATTCACGAGGTCATCTAATATTTAGCAATTGTTTGTCTATGAAAAATTCAGACATTTACATAATTTAATTCCATGCCTACACCTACCAGTGTTGTTTGTCACTATTCTAGTCTCTGTCTCAAGAACAGTTTTCATTTGTCTCAATTAAATCAACAAAAGGGGCCTAGAAATGGGCAGGTATCAAAGTTTACACCTGTGAAAACATCATGCTTGTTTGGCACTAGTAATTGCTTAACACTGCATCCATAATCAAAGAAAGGTTCTGACTGTTAGGTCATGGTCTTGGCCTTAGACACAACGCTAATAATGCCTACATAAATACCTTTTCCAATATTCTTGCCAAGTCAGCATCTGGGATATCACTGATGTCAACTGGTACTCCTGCTAATTCAGTATTGTGCGTAAGAGAATACTGTAATGACGGAGCCAGACCACAGGCTCCTGCTGCTCCATGGAGCACCGCATGTGCAAGTGCCTTCCCAAAGACAGCAAACATCTTGTTATTTAGATGGATCTTTGAAGCAACTGGCAAAAGGTGACCATATCCACCTTCAAAGAGGGGCCCACCTTCAGCCATGGCACCCACACTCAGCGCCCTCAGAGTTTGAAATGAAAACTCCAGCCACAAGGCTCCTCGATCTACACCAGCCTCGCCAATATATGTAACTAGAAGTGCCTTCTTCAATGCAGATGAAGGTGCCTTGTAAACCATCACTGCATTTGTGAGCGCTGGTATGTTGTGTCTATCTACATTCAGACGTTCAAAACCCTCTTGTAGTGTCTGTTCACGCCAGTCTTTCAAGCTGACTGGGTTATCTGGGTTCCCTGTTGTAATCAAAACAGTTTCATTGAATTACCTTATGTCAGAAAAAAGAAACATGAGTATGATACATCAACTACACAAAATTATTCCAGGGTTAACTATTACAACCAAGGACCAGTGAAAATAAAAAAAAACTTCCCAAGTATTCAAACTGACTCATCTAGTTTTGAAAAGTATCAACATTTATATTATAATACATGAACAATTAAAAAAGCTGGCATACTATAAAAAAACATTTTTTTTAAAGTGGTCCAGTTGGTTAGTCACTTGCCATTCTAAAAGCAAACCCTTTGTAAGGATTAATCAACCCTTTAGCTGCATATTGTTGCCCACCACACTGCAGACATCAAGTTTTATAAAGTACTATCTCGTGTATGGCTATTTTATGTGAGTACAATCAGTCAATACAAAAGGCTTAAAAGACACAGGCAAGAGGTCAAGCTAAACCAAAATTATTGCTTTTTGATAGATGTTAAATTTGCATTGTGTGAAGCACTGTATACTCGGTACTTTCCCAAGTCCTGTAAAAAAAGGAGTCCTGTGTAAAATGCTGGCACAAGCTGCTAAAACATAGGATTTAAACTGCCTTTAAGTTACCGGGCAAGCTTGGTGTTCTAGTGGTAAGACATCTTCTCTAGAATGGCAAAGGTCGTGGGTTAGAATCCCACCTGAGTAATATGCCTGTGGATTTTTTCACAGGACTCGTGAAAGTACCGAGTATACAGTGCTTTACACACATCAGTGTATGGGTAAAATAAAATAATATCCCAATTCTGCTGTTAATAAATATAAACATTTCCTTGGACCATCCCCAAAACACTGAACAGAGACACAGTTGAACCAGAAGCACCAGTATCCTCAAGGTGTTTGTGAATTGTAATTTAAAAAAATTGAAATTTCCAGAAAATGTTGACATGTGTAAATGCTGGCTAACAACTTGTTAAGAAATATACTGTACTCACATGCTGTCAGATGTTGAAGAATTTCATCATTGTTTACAGTACCGGATGACGATGCTTTATTTACAACATGCTGTACAGGTTCGAACGGAACATTTGGAAACATTTCCTGAAACTAAAGATAACACATATACAATATTACATTAATTAGTTGAGACCCAATCATGTCATGCAAGCCCTAAAGGAAAACCTAAGTTACAGAGAGTTCTGAGATTCTATGTATAAGATACATGTATGCTGTCAACCTCATATAGCATCATCAACTTCTATTATTCTAGTAACATACAAGGCACATTTAGGGGGTTATTTTGAAAAGGCAAATATAGTTAACATACTGGCTTCGCTTGATTTCCTAAAAAGATCTCCAAATATGAAAAATGATAGCAGTGGAGGGATCACTGTCTTCTTAAGTGGGCTTCCTGTCAAAAGTCGCTCAGCCACCAAGGACCAGTACTTCACACACTTTGAAGAGATGTATTTCAAAATAGTAATAATAAGAATGGATTTATAGAGCGCCTTTTGTAAGCCTCAAAATCAAACTGCACAGTGACATCATGACATTCGTGTAGTCTACTGCCCCCGTTCCCATCCATGAACAATGGGCTTAGACACAGTGTTTCTTTAAAGAGTGGCCAAATTTGTCGGAGAAATTGTCATTTTTCCTCACGAATCTGAGGATAATGTTAACAACCTGCTAGTTTTTTTTATTTGTTTGCTATAATAAGTCTGACTAACGCCGTTTAGCCCACATGACAGAGAGGCCACACCTGTGATATTTTTGAAGGATGTAGGCATTCTCATTACTTCTTTTTTTTGTGATGGGCCAGGAATTTTTCAGAAAAGGCAATTTATTAGGTGTCCATTATGCTAAATGAATCTCATCAACTGGCCAAGCGCCAACAGAGACATGTAGCATCTGGGAAGTTGTGCTCCAACAATGTTGAACCTTTCAGACACAATAACCGAAGGGTTCAACAGTTTTATGACAAAAATCGACCTGTCGGTGACTTGTTGAAAAATGGATACAATGAGCTCAAGGATACTGTTGATTTCTATGCTCCTCTGAGTCACTTTAAAGACCTCATGGCCCTCAGTAGTAGACCAATGGACATTGTAAGAGTAAGACAAAGCGCAAAGGAGAACAGAAATGGAGGACTACATTAGTAAACAAAAAAATGTATCGTTAGAAATGTCGGAATCAATGTACTACACACCAAAACAGAGCCAAATATACTCAGATAAGATCAAAGGCTATTGGCATGATAAGAGACCCTTCAAGATTGCCAAACAATGGGGACAAACTAATACAAAACTGACGTAACAGTTCAATGAGTTCTTCTCTACTAAGATATCAGCAATTCATGCTACCTTTTGCATAAATTTACATGTCAGTCACCAAAGCGTTCAATTGCAAAAGCAGATCTCTGCTACACCACAAGATCTTCAAATGCTTTTTGTCACACCCCAACAAATTGAGCCTTTTTGGGTATGATGGGCTAGTCTAATTCCCATCGTTAAGACAGTGTTGGGCCAGTATGACTAATGCCTTTCTCCCTAAACAGCCATAAACAAAGTCGTCTTATGGTTCCTTGTTTAACTTGTTCTTCAAGTTTCTTTCCCCCCATCTATGTGGGTTGTAGGTGTTTCCAGGTACACATTTTACAGGATCCTAAATACCTGTTTACATTTGTATGGATTACCTCGTGAACAGAACATGGACTTTTGTAAAAGTTTACTGATTCTTTCAAACATTTCTGTTGTAATACCTGGTTAGTAGCTACTGTTACACCAGTGGCCTGCGTCGAGATCCCCGAGCTTCCAGCTGTTTCCAATGAGTCTTCAGAACTTTCAAGCTACAGTAAGAAATTAATATTGAATTGGAAATATACATGTAGTTAACGGAAAATAAAGCAATTATTCTGCATGTACCGTCTGATCAAAACCAACCCCATTCCAGTTTACTTGAAGCGATGCACGGCTATTTTTCAAGAGCTTTTCATGAATGCAGGGTAAAATGGTTCCTTGCATTTTTATTGCATCATTGTCTAACTCTAACGAAGATGCTTAACCATCTCCCAAATTCCAAATAATCTACTCCGCGGCAGTAGAATAAATAGCAAGACAAGTGTTCAAAAGAACTAATCTACACAGCAAAGTAGATTTACACATGGTGTTACCGCGAACCCAAATATACATTGATACCTCGCCATGCAATGCCTCAAAAACCAAACACATGTTTTCCATACAATGTGCTATAACTTTGTGTACGTGGTTCAGTGTGCATTAAAAACCCAGAACACATTTAACTGTTCTTTTAACACTGGATCAGTGATCATCTGCTCATACTACAATGGCCATCCCACTGCCTCGACTTTTATTGGCTGGATGCTTTTTCAGAAACTGATATATTGTATAGTATTGTGACATTTGTATAGTATATATTGTTACCTCTTGAACAGACCATTAACTTTTGTAAAAGTTTACTGATTCTTTCAAACATTTCTGTTGTAATACCTGGTTAGTAGCAACTGTTACATCAGTGGCCTGCGTCGAGGTCCCCGAGCTTCCAGCTGTTTCCAATGAGTCTTCAGAACTTTCAAGCTACAGTAAGAAATTAATATTGAATTGGAAATATACATGTAGTTAACGGAAAATAAAGCAATTATTCTGCCATCTGATCATAACCAACCCCACACCACTTTACTTGGGTATTTTCCAAAGCTATTCAAGGAACATTGCACATTGGTTTCAGTGTCACTGAATGCAATAAGCAACAACTTCATTCTGCTCAAACAACAGTAACTTCTCATGATGACAACACACGCTTATTAAATTTATCACATTTTGTAGGGATCAGTAATCAATGACAACAGAAAAAATAACAAAACAAATTTGAAGTTGAGACATTTGATGAAACTTATTGACAATGGTGCTTACCGGAATCTCCTCAGTCGGAATTATATATACCGTTTTTTGTGAAAAAAACGGAACAAATTTTCCCACCATTCATGGTGGCCCCCTCTTGTAGTGTAGGCTCTACAAGAGTCTTTCCACAGGCTATCTTGTATATGAACCTACAAAGAAGTGAAATCCACTGTATATTACTGTTCCAAGTACAACAGTAAATTCAGTAATAATCAAAGCAAAGTCCATTTTAATACATCTCTTACTAATGTAGTTGCCTTGTACAACATATGGTACACAGTGTATAGTCAGAAAGACAAAAGTCAGGTACATGTACACATCAATGGGATGCAAATTCAATGTAATAATTAAACAATGTCATTTCAATTGCACTTGTTAACCATGTTCGAGGCAGTTCACAAGGTATTGAGGAAGAGTAGGTTGAAACACAAACAAAAATATCACACATGTTCATTACTGTTATATGCTGATAAGCAAGAACTAAATATTAGTATTTACTTGGGGTAGGTTGTCAAGTTCTCCAACTTATGCTTGAAAGATTCCTCTACGTTAGCCCTTACTTCTCCAGCACTCCAACTTTTGTCAAATCGGAAGGCGTTAATTGTGACCAGCTTCTGCAAGCAATGACCGCCAACATCCTCTAGGTACGTTCACATCATCTCTATTGCACATGAGCGCCACATCTCTTTGGAAGTTGAGGTGCCTTGGTGCTGGAGGATTATTCCTTATCCGTGACCTTCGTCTAGGGTTGTACTGAAATTGTAATGTTTAAACACGAACTTTTTATTCCGAACCTAACCATTATATGGTAATCCACACACAATGGAGAAATTATCTATGATAATCGTAGGTGCACTTAGAGTAAAGTTTCGTAAAAAGAGCTCAAGTTAAAATTTTGCAAATTTGGCTATTTATTATTCTTTTCTTTAATTTCTCTTTTTCACACTTCCTTTAATTAAAACCAAATGTTTGAATATATAAACTGACTTTTTGTTTGCAACCAAGATGAGCATTATGATGATGGTAGAACAAGGATGAGAGACCACTATCATGGTGCACTGTGTGATGAATGTTAAAAACAATTGTTCAATTCTGTTGGAAAACTTCCGCACACAAGTACTACAGTAGTAGAAAACTAGTACTATACTTATTACTTGGCATTCGAACCATCGACTCCTAACTAAACTCCAGCAGGTGTGTTAACCACACCACAACAGACTAACCAATCAACAATACTCAGTCTCCCCATAGAGCAAGGGTCTCAGTTATTCAGTATAAACTAAATTACATTAGTCCATCTACTTACACTTACAGTTAAATGGTTTGAATACTGTGGAGGAGTGCTGGCACTGCTGGCAGAAGTACCATTTCTCCTGAACAGGTGAGTCATTTGTCGTTGCATATTGTTGGTGTTGACAGGTACTGCTGGTGAAAAACTGCTGGCGTTACTGCTAGCGCTACTAGTGACACTGCTGCTAGTGCTAGTGCTAGTGCTGTTACCACTACACGAAGCAGAGGTACTAGTACCACTACCACTAGGCCTACCAAATGGGTATGTCGACGGTGTGGACGGTCTTGTTGATGCACTTGAATTTGAGGTTGAAAAGTGCCGCCCACCATCCCCCCTCTCCTGTTGCATTAATTCGAGAAACCTAGGGTGAGAGAGCAAGTCCTCAACCACATCTCGGATTGGCACAGACATTTTTAAGGAGGGAATCGCTGTCGATGTTGCACAGCTCGGCTGCCCCTTCCCCTAGCCTCAGCGTAGGAGTGCATGCATGATATGCTAGCAGCGGAACGTCGGTCACCCTTTTCCCGCGAAACGTGTGCAATGATTACAAGGTGCCAGACTAAGCTCAATTTTTGGCTCGATTTTTGGTCCCAATTAATAGGCCCATCCGCCGTTGACGTCCTTTATATGAGACGTTTTTGCTTTTATATATGGGTGTCATGTCTTCAATATATGAAACTATGTCCAATATACAGAGGGCGCTGTTCAATATATTTGTGTTGGCCTTTTGTATTTGAGTTTTTGGTCCTTTATATTTAGGTTTGTATCCTTTATATATTTTCGGTGGTCTTTTATATATTTGTATTCGTCCTTTATATATATGGTTTTGCTCTTATATATATGATTTGCTCTTATATATGGTTTTGCTCTTGTCTATCGTTTTGCTCTTATATATATGGTTTTGCTCTTATATGTATGGTTTTGCTCTTATATATATGGTTTTGCTCTTATGTATATGGTTTTGCTCTTATATATATGGTTTTGCTTTTATATATATGGTTTTGCTCTTACATATATGGTTTTGCTCTTATAAATATGGTTTTGCTCTTATATATATGGTTTTGCTCTTATATATATGGTTTTGCTCTTATATATATATGGTTTTGCTCTTATATATATATGGTTTTGCTCTTATATATATGGTTTTGCTCTTATATATATGGTTTTGCTCTTTATATATATGGTTTTGCTCTTATATATATGGTTTTACTCATTTAGTCATAAACGGCCCCTCATACTCTTAATTAGTCATGTCGCAAAAAGTTAGTCAGTTGAATTGTAATGTAAAAAATACTTCGTCATGTCTTGTTTACGTGATGATGCTTATTTGTCAATTGACAAATTAGTCCATCCTTCAAATTAGTCCATCATTCAAAATAGTATTTCACTTATATTAATTAGTCCAGCACTTGAAACAATTCGTATTGCACCAACTTTAATTTGTCATTCCCTTAAAGGAAATCGTCAATTGACTAATCACTCGCATTACTAATCATTTTCGCCCAGTTTGACGAATTTTTCACTAGTAGTATGATTGACTAAATAAAACTGTGAGTAAATATGTCAGTAGAGTAGCAAATGCAGGGACTTTCTTATTTGACATGCTTGAGACTTTTAAACGTACATGGTATTTTATTTACTGCAATACTGGTGACAAGTATGACCAGGTGATACACAACTTCACAAGTGAGAGTTGTCTGATTATGGAATGAATGTGACCATGATGTAACAATGAATTTGACAATGTCAAAATGATAAACTAATCAAAACAGTCATGACAGTGCTATTTCTATTTGCCATGATCATGTTTATA
>CM037461.1:12172625-12188250 GCA_021014325.1 Plazaster borealis
TAATTTGTTAAACTAATTCGTATTTTTGAATAAATTTCTCGTTTTTATATCAATTTATTTATTTTTCCAAAGAGCATATACTACACCGAACTTATTAAGAAATCCTTGTAAATGGGGGGTTCGCTCGATTGAAAAGTCTTCTTTTTACTATATTTTGCGGTATAATGAACTTCTGATTTTTATACCGACGGACAATAAGATGATGAAACCAATGTTGTCTTTTAAAATACCGGAAAGCCGATTTAATTAAAAGATTTTAAAGGAAATCTGATTAAATTTTGTAAAAGGGGGGACGGCACTATCAAACTGAAATCAAGTCTTTAACAATATATTTAGATCAAACAAAACCAAATTTGCCACGAATTAACTCGTAAAGGTTACCTCTTGATAAATTTACATCTCTACTAACTTTGAAATTCATAAAATAATTGTGAGAGGCAGTTTTCACTTTTACTGCTGCTATTTCTCAATTTTTGATGTAGTTCGCGCATTTTCAAATAGAGGTCGCCCTTTTTGTAAATAGGGGGTTATGAGGGCGCCATCCGGGTTTGTTGCTGTGCATTCTTGTCAAGATTTTATTAAGCGAAACTTATAAAAAATATCCCTTTTGAAATGTGGCATTTGTATTCATTTCAGGTTGCTCTTTCAGAACAAAATATTTTTCCAATGTTTTTCACTAATGAGTAACGCTCCATGAAATACACTTTCTTTATATTAATGTTTTTGATTAAAAGTCGGGCATTTTACAAAATTCTCTAAGGGGGGTTTTATTTCCCGTCATGCATCATTTTGCTCCCTGCGGACTTTAAATTTGAAAATACACAACTTTAAAACTGCCACTCTGACTCCGTCAGTGTTACCGTTGTTGAGACGCATCGTTCCGTTCAACAATTCAGCTACCATTCTTGTGTATTATTATTATATCTATTTACCATTTATTATAGACAATGGGCCGTGAGGTTATTATCTCTTTAGTTTTTCAGTTCAATGACCACCATCTGGGGTGGGGGTGAAAAGTGGATATAATGGGACCCAATACCCTTCTCAGCAACACATTTTTTTTCACAGTCGCAAATATTGCACATAAGCGAGAACGGCTGCCTTAAAGTTTCAGTTTACATCAAGTGTACGTTATAAATTCATTACAAAAATCATAGTTACTAATAACAAATTCAAATGAAATTTCATCCTGAGATCAATGTTTATTGATTTTGATGAAAAAGAATATACCAAAAAGAAGTTTTTTTTAAATAGGTCTATAAAATGGTTGTTTTTATAATATCAATAATGTTGTATTTTAGAACGTGTAGTTCATGATTTTTTGAACAAATAAGGCATGTATGCCTTAAATTAAAGTGAACAACCCGCTCTAAACACATACAAATGTAGAATCTTTGTAAGGGGTGTTATATTATGCAATATTATTGACTGCTTAGAGCGCTATGCTTAAATCTCCACCTCCAGCGGTGAACCTTGGAGTGTTGGAGGCGTAGCCGAGGGAAAATAGAATGCTCCAGGGGGGTCGCCCATTGGATGCAAAAATTTAACCATAACACTCCAAGCACTCAATATATTTGTTGAACACCCCATACATACTGTGCCTAGACATTGAAGTATCAATAACCTGCCATTGCTACGAGCCAGGTAATCCAAACAAATATGCCACAACGGGTGGTTTTCCTTTTATTTCGTGAACTAAAATGGTTCGCCATTTTGTGGAGTCAAATTTTTGACTCCACAAAAATGACGCACGGTGTCAGTTCACAAGGTAAAAGGCAAACCACACAATTTTGAGGTATATTTGTGTGGATCATTATATTCTACTTTAAAACATCTTTCCAACCGTATTCAGTTATTGAGTTAACTTTTTTAACTCCAGGCATGTGCCACTTGCTTATTGTCCTTGTTATATTGTTCTGTTCATCCTGTATTTTGTATTGTTCTTTTGTATGCCGAATAAATACATTGTAATAATAATAATAATAATACAAATTAATTTCATTACAAACGCTTTTGATAGCCCAAATCGCCCAATCCAAGGCAACGTATCCCTTTAAAGGCACTGGACACGTTTGGTAATTGTCAAAGACCAGTATTCTCACTTGGTGTAATCCAACATATGTATAAAATAACAAGCCTGTGAAAGTTTGGGCTCAATTGGTCATCGAAGTTGCAAGAAAATGATGAAAGACAAAACACCCTTGTTGTACAAATTTGTGTGCTTTCAGATAGAAATAAAAGGCTTGTTACCAAGTCAGTTTTTATGGTAATATATGTTTTGAGTAGTACCAAACGTGTACAGTGCCTTTAAATCTCACAATATGCAAAAAGTTGAATATTACACCATTTCCTGATTCACCTCTTTCAACTGGTAGATTTGTTGTTGTTGAGAGGATATCTATCAGCAAATGAAGTAAATATTATCTTTTTGTATCGGAACAACTTCAGTACTTTCTGAGGTAATTTAAATCAAACTACATTTCAAAAGCTGCACAAAAGACTCCAACCACTCCATGTTAAACTTTCTCTCCAAACAAAGGTTACAATGATGCACACTACAATGGCACAACCTATCTGAAGTATATTTTTTGTTTCCTTGAGGCAGCAATTTAGCTTATTGATGCATGTCTTTGTACACACGTCTTTATAAAAGACAGCTTTTCAAGTCCATCTGTGCGATTCAGTAATACTGCGGACAAGAAAAATAAGCCAGACACAAGTGCTTCAAAGAAACAAAATATAATTGGCTATCAAGCAAATGGCCCCGGTCTCTCTACTGTAATCATGGACACTCAAAGAATTGCTCTAATCTTCTTCAGGATCAGATAACTCATCATCTTCATCTTCATCATCGACGTGAGCATGTCCAGTTATATTGTTACAGTTCTCTCTGGCACACTTACAGAGATCTGTACATGGAACGTTATTCTGCAAACAAGTACACGTGTTGGTATCGCTGCATTTGTTCTTCGTGCAACTCCCAGAACAGTTGGCTAACTCCATGACACTATCTGGTGCTGGTGGAAGGGTCATCCAATTGATGAGAAGGTTGCCATTTTCCATCTTCCATCCATGGTGCGAAGGTAGTGGGATCTCTGGAGTGGATTGAAGGCTTCTCTTCCATATACCTGCAAAATCAAAACAATTAGTCATAATTACTAAACAAGTATTTAGTCAATTAGTCATAATTACTAAACAAGTATATGGTAACCAGTTATTCAACAAACTACATGTCTGCAAATTATTAAATCTGATAAAGAAGCACAAACTAGCCAAAGACGATTTCACATCTGAAGTTATTTCCTTTTTTGCCAAGACTTTCAATAGAAATAATGTGCTATAATAAATAAAATGTTTCACACAGTTTTATTTAGAGTTGAATGTTTGTGGATTTGAGGGCGTTAAATTGCTTTGCTTCATTGATGAATTCATTTCAGAATTTGTAAACAACTCATGCATGCATTAAGTTGATAAATTGTAAGTTCAATTGAAAAGTTAACCAAGAAACATTGATTTAAATTAACAATGCCTATTATGGATACAGGGTGTACTTGAATTTTATTACATGGAACATTTACATAATGAGAGAACCTCTATGCTTTAAACCGACCATTTTATTTAATCTGATTATAGTAAAATGGTCATTTTAAAGTAAGAGGTTCTATCATTAAATAAATACCCATGCAATAAAAATCATACAACTTGTATCCATTACAGTAAAATTAATAATTGAACGAACACTTCAAAAGCAGCACGCAGTTGATTGTGTCAAAAATTCATCAAGCTCTTGATGGTGTGTCCTTCATGCAGCCCACACAATAAACAGTTCCATAGTGTTTGTTCAATATTAATCTGATTAATAAAGAACTTCTACATACCTGCTTGGTAGTTTGCTCTCTTAATGTGTTGTTCAAGTGAGTCATGGTTGGGAGGCATGGCAATCTCCGATTTCCTTGAAAGGCGGAACATGTTGTAGCGGGCTTCATTTACTTCAGTGGCATTCTTTTGTCCATACAATTTGCAGACAAAAGTCTCCAGTGATGCCATCATGTCAGGATCTGCATCAAACCGCTCACCAAGGTCTTTGAATGGATTGCAAAGTTGGTTATCTTTGAGCAGCATTGTTAATGCTTTTTTCTTGCCTTTTCCTTTAAATGCACTGATGCTATCACAACCGGTAAAGCAATGAAGGCCAATCAAGGCATTGCTAACATCTGCTCCTATAATCTCATGGATGGCTTTTAGGTCTATTGTTCTAAGGTTGGTACCTCTCCCAGTATGAAGATACAGATGTGCATTTATTCTTGGCTGTAGAGCGAGACCAATGATGAAGACATCTGTGTCTGGACTGACAATGACGACTTCAGTGTTGGTAAGTGCTGCATGAGCTGCATGCAGAAAAAGCCGGGTGTCCGCTTCTTCCTGTGTTGAGTGCAGAGATGGAACTTCAGCCACTTCAACTATCTGGTCTGCAGCAGTCCCTGGTGAGAAAGAATGACACTTTTCACCGTGCACCAAGAACACCTGGACTCCTTTCAGCTCTGACGAATTAACGTTGCTCCATGTCTCGAACAAATACTCTATCAGAGAATCTTTGCTCTCCCATTTGAAAGGAACTTCTTCCACTGGTGAAGAGGGAGTTGTTGGCCATAAACCCGCGTCACTCGATCAACTCCGTCTGCAGCTGCAGCTCGTTTGGCCCTCTCTGCATTTTTAATGGACACCTTTGGGTAGGTGTCAGTCACAAAATGTATTGTACCAGAATTGACTGCCTTTGCTCGGTTGACTATCCGCTTCAGAATAATGAGGGCAAGATTGCGGAATGTTGGTTGACCTGGGAGCTTAGTCACATTGACCTGTTGAATCAACGCCATCCCGTCCACAATATAAACACTACCAGCTGGAATGTCAACAACTGGCTTCTCTTCTGGCTGACTTTCAAGGGCATGAAGTAGATTAGCCTTATTGGTCTTGACAAGGCATCCCTGTGCAGTGGCCAATGAAAGAGGTAGAGGTCCAAGAGAAAATGACAGCAGTTCCTGTAGGTTTATATTGCGATATCGACCAATGACGACGAGCCTTGCCAGGAGATTTCGATCAGCCTGTAGAATTATCTCCTTTCCACGTATTTTCCGCTTCAAGCTTTTGGCCATGCTGGTGAATGTCTTCAACTTCATCTTTTTGATAGGACAAAATAGGTCGACTTCATCAGCTTGCAGTCGGGTCTTGCAAAGTTGGATGACCTCTGCATCTCCCCTATCATAGGCAGTAGATAAATCATGCTGCACATCAATATTTGCTACCAACCCTGATGTTATCTGCATTAATTCGGCTCCCTCAAACTCGAATGGATTTGCCATGTTATTCGTAGTGTCAACTATTTTCTGGACATCTTGTTTATCACGCTTCTTATGACTTGAAAGGAGGTCACTGTGTGAAGAAGAATGCTCCCCTCTGTTGGCCATAGCCTCACACTCTCGTGTTATAGCGCCTCTCACATGATGTGCCCATATCCATCTGTTGACAGTGCCTTTGCTGGTTGTAATTCCGACCATTCCTCCTTTAGTTTTTGAGTCGCGATTGGCGGTTTGTTCAATGGTCTGGTCACAGGCCGTCTGAGCAAATGCATGCTGGCTTCTCTGTGATGTAAAATCTCCTTCCATAAAACTTGTATAAATGGCTGGATGGGTTGTTGCTACATTGGCCATTTCGAGCCAATATACAGGAAGATATCGGGCGTAGTTGATGTGGTCATAGGCAAATATCCATGGCAGCATTGCCCTAACACTTGCAAGGTGCAGATTCCAGTTGGCCTCTCTGATGGATCTGAGGAAGAGTAGAAGGATTTGAACCATGTCGATGTATGTGGACCAATATCTAAATGTCTCCTTTTGGTTTCCGGCTTCTATAAACTGCTGATAGGAGGATGTCAGCTGATGAAACTCATCACTGTCCATATGTGTATTATAGTCCGGTGTCGGGAAGTCTGCAGCCATGGTTTTCATAAAATCCATCGTTCTCTTGGCTTCTTCATCTGTTACAGACTGCAGATACGCATCTAGACGCATTTGTTGCATTGCTTCCATCATAAGCTTGTGGGCACGAACTGATCGATTGTAGTGTTTACCACTTATTACACCATTCACTGATCCAGTAGCAACAACCTCGGATTCTATGAGAAGGTCTTCAAGACCCCCATCCCGGAAGCGCTTGCCTATACATCCAATAAAAGACATAGAAGTATGGAATGCACCAAGGCGAATCACTAGTCTCTTCATGAAGACAGCATTTCTCCATCTAATAAGCTGGGCTTTGGAGTAGATGGCCTGATCCATAACAATGACAAGTGTTTCTAAATCCAGCTTGTCTGCAATCTCAACACTTCTTTGTAGTATTGTCAGGACTGTGCTCATCTCAGTAGGACTTGCGTCAATGACGGGCAGATAACCGATTACAGATTTGGGTGGTACGTCCACACTCGAGAGAAGTTGGTTGTACCCAGTCCATGAGGGTATCAGTGGTTCTTCTGTGGTCCATCGTGTGAGGTGATAGGCGAGGTCTTTCTTCTTGGGGCTCCTTAGTAACGGTGCATACACTGACAGCTCCAAAGATACCCCCGTTGTTGCAAATGATGGAGGTCCTGACTTCTTTACCCCTAAGTAGGTGGCAAGGTTTGGTGGTGGTGGTTGCATTGATCTTTCTCGCGGTCGTTTTACTTTAGCCTTGGGCACATTTGATGGAGAATCTTTGTCGTATGAAGATGGTCTTTGGATTACAATACCATTTGTATTGTGTGTTGTTCCATGGCCAGTTGGTGTTTCTTCTCCGAAGTCATTATTGTCCCAGACCAATGTTGTATGCTTACCTGGCAGTATTGTTGATGGCAGAGCACCTTCACCGTGGCTGAGTTCCTGTTTGGCAATAGCTGTGTCAAGATTCAAGATGACCGAGTGAGAGACGCAGTGACCAAACCCGTTAAGCAAACCGATTAACTGAGCTGAACCTGTCAAATGACGGACTGCCATAGCCAATGACATGTGTTTAGGCGTTTGTTTCTTTCCTTTTGCCTGCAGATAAACAATATCCTGAGCTAATGAAAGGATCTTCTTGTGAATTCCATCTGGTACCTTCACAAATGCATCAGTCTCAGGATTATCAGAAGCCCCAACAATCCAAGCGAGGAAGTTGAATAGGCAGGGGGGTGTCATTTCTTCAGCTGTTTTTGTAGTCGGGTGCTCCGATGTTGGGGGCCATGGCATTTTGGATTGTACAGCTGCTATGGCATTTCTTATCATTAACGCCGGCAAGAAGCCATCTTTCAGGTTAGAATTCTCTTTGTGGTCTGGCGGCGGTGTTGATGCAAGTGGTTCTTCATTGTCAGTGATTTTCTCATCATTAGTACTGATGTCAACACTGGTGGTGTCATCATGAATGGCCTCTTGGCTGACTTTTTTTTCTACTAACAACGTTTCTGTTGCAATGTCATTGACAAAGACAAGATCTCCTTGACATCGCATGCGAGGTGAATGGAAACAGAGCTGTGGGAATGTTTTCTGTAGGCGAATTTTCAGGTTGCCAGTCTTGTAGGTTGTAGCCTCTATCCCATGGCTGATCTTAATCTGATCAATGAATATTCTTGTCAGTCTTGTGAGCCTATAAATCTCTTTCTGGTCAATGATCAGTGACTTCACCGTAGCGCAGAATGCAAGATAGGCCTCTGAATATCGGTGGTCTCCTTTCTCGAGCTCGGTTGGTGTCTGTTTAGTTAAATACCTGGTGTATTCTCTATAGCATCGTGGATGATATCTAACTTCGATTGCCTCACAATCCTGGCTCTCAATTTGAAGGAGAAGAGCAGTGTTGTTGCTGTCCTTTGCTGCTTGCTGTAGGTTCTTTGCCTCGATGGTTGAGCATGTGGCAAGTCTTTCTCTTTCCTCTTGCGTGTATGAGCCTCTACAAAATATCGCTCCTTTGACATATCACACATATTTTTGGTAATACATGCTCAGATCTCGATTTCCCTTTCAACTCCATACTAGAACGCAGAAAACGTTTCTTCTTGGGTCTTTCTTCTATACACAAACAAAAACAAAAAGTAACAAAACAAATAAATTGCATGGAAGGATATCAAATCAACCCTAAATGCAATCATAAGCACTAGTAACTGCTTTAAACTGTCAACACTTTGATTTTTTTTCTATATAATTAAATATGTTCAAATGTTTTGCTTAAAAGCAAAACCCATCAACAATTGGACACTCTCCTATATTGGACCCTAGCCAAAATAATATAGGGTAAATAAGTTAATGTACAAATTTCACTGTTCTTTCTGCTAAATAAATGGTACGTGTATGATTTTTATTACCACAAAATCAAAACCTTATGTAATTTAATGGGCCCAATTTCATAGAGAAGCAGCATCGTGTGCAGTGAAGTTATAAAAAAGAAAAACAGTTATTTCATTTCATACACAGGTATTGATATATATCTACCTAGTGAAAACAGATTCAAAATAGACTACATGTAGTTTCCTTTAGAGTAATAATTTAATGAGTGAAACCATGACTGTGAAAGAGCCTGCTACATGTTCGTTACATGTAGTTAACCTCCTTCCCACTTACTTCATGACCTTGTGCATTGTATGTGTGTATGAGGAACTATGTGTGGGTACAAGTGCTGCATTATTTTACCACATACATGTAAACAAACAGCCGCCATCTTTTGAAAAGTAGGGTTATAAATAATAATGGCTTGCAAAAATTGACAATGTAATAAAATACCTTGGTTGAAGGTCCCCAAAGAACAAAACAAGTCAAATGTTCATGAGTTCTCTGTATTAACCACTCTTGAGGTGGGGTTTCATCAGGAACCACCTGACTCATTGTCGCCTTCTTTGAATTTATTCAGGGTTTTTCCCCTAAAAGCAGTTAAATATTGGACACATACGCACTATTCCATATTCTACACAAGAAGTGTGCGCGCATGTGGTGACAAACTTATCTTCAAGTAAACTTGATGCGAAGCCTAAAATAACGCAATAAAATAAGTACAAAAAACAATTAGAACAGCACCATACGCAGGATGTGATATGGACTGTGCAATGTAGAATGATATCAAGAAAAGTAGGGTTATAAATAATAATGGCTTGCAAAAATTGACAATGTAATAAAATACCTTGGTTGAAGGTCCCCCAAAGAACAAAACAAGTCAAAGGTTCATGAGTTCTCTGTATTAACCACTCTTGAGGTGGGGGTTTCATCAGGAACCACCTGACTCATTGTCGCCTTCTTTGAATTTATTCAGGGTTTTTTCCCCTAAAAAGCAGTTAAATATTGGACACGTACGCACTATTCCATATTCTACACAAGAAGTGTGCGCGCATGTGGTGACAAACTTATCTTCAAGTAAACTTGATGCGAAGCCTAAAATAACGCAATAAAATAAGTACAAAAAACAATTAGAACAGCACCATACGCAGGATGTGATATGGACTGTGCAATGTAGAATGATATCAAGAAAAGTAGGGTTATAAATAATAATGGCTTGCAAAAATTGACAATGTAATAAAATACCTTGGTTGAAGGTCCCCCAAAGAACAAAACAAGTCAAATGTTCATGAGTTCTCTGTATTAACCACTCTTGAGGTGGGGGTTTCATCAGGAACCACCTGACTCATTGTCGCCTTCTTTGAATTTATTCAGGTTTTTTCCCTAAAAGCAGTTAAATATTGGACACGTACGCACTATTCCATATTCTACACAAGATGTGTGCGCGCATGTGGTGACAAACTTATCTTCAAGTAAACTTGATGCGAAGCCTAAAATAACGCAATAAAATAAGTACAAAAAACAATTAGAACAGCACCATACGCAGGATGTGATATGGACTGTGCAATGTAGAATGATATCAAGAAAAGTAGGGTTATAAATAACAATGGCTTGCAAAAATTGACAATGTAATAAAATACCTTGGTTGAAGGTCCCCAAAGAACAAAACAAGTCAAATGTTCATGAGTTCTCTGTATTAACCACTCTTGAGGTGGGGTTTCATCAGGAACCACCTGACTCATTGTCGCCTTCTTTGAATTTATTCAGGTTTTTCCCTAAAAGCAGTTAAATATTGGACACGTACGCACTATTCCATATTCTACACAAGATGTGTGCGCATGTGGTGACAAACTTATCTTCAAGTAAACTTGATGCGAAGCCTAAAATAACGCAATAAAATAAGTACAAAAACAATTAGAACAGCACCATACGCAGGATGTGATATGGACTGTGCAATGTAGAATGATATCAAGAAAAGTAGGGTTATAAATAATAATGGCTTGCAAAAATTGACAATGTAATAAAATACCTTGGTTGAAGGTCCCCAAAGAACAAAACAAGTCAAATGTTCATGAGTTCTCTGTATTAACCACTCTTGAGGTGGGGGTTTCATCAGGAACCACCTGACTCATTGTCGCCTTCTTTGAATTTATTCAGGTTTTTTCCCTAAAAGCAGTTAAATATTGGACACGTACGCACTATTCCATATTCTACACAAGAAGTGTGCGCGCATGTGGTGACAAACTTATCTTCAAGTAAACTTGATGCGAAGCCTAAAATAACGCAATAAAATAAGTACAAAAACAATTAGAACAGCACCATACGCAGGATGTGATATGGACTGTGCAATGTAGAATGATATCAAGAAAAGTAGGGTTATAAATAATAATGGCTTGCAAAAATTGACAATGTAATAAAATACCTTGGTTGAAGGTCCCCAAAGAACAAAACAAGTCAAATGTTCATGAGTTCTCTGTATTAACCACTCTTGAGGTGGGGGTTTCATCAGGAACCACCTGACTCATTGTCGCCTTCTTTGAATTTATTCAGGTTTTTTTCCCCTAAAAGCAGTTAAATATTGGACACGTACGCACTATTCCATATTCTACACAAGATGTGTGCGCGCATGTGGTGACAAACTTATCTTCAAGTAAACTTGATGCGAAGCCTAAAATAACGCAATAAAATAAGTACAAAAAACAATTAGAACAGCACCATACGCAGGATGTGATATGGACTGTGCAATGTAGAATGATATCAAGAAAAGTAGGGTTATAAATAACAATGGCTTGCAAAAATTGACAATGTAATAAAATACCTTGGTTGAAGGTCCCCAAAGAACAAAACAAGTCAAATGTTCATGAGTTCTCTGTATTAACCACTCTTGAGGTGGGGGTTTCATCAGGAACCACCTGACTCATTGTCGCCTTCTTTGAATTTATTCAGGTTTTTTTCCCCTAAAAAGCAGTTAAATATTGGACACGTACGCACTATTCCATATTCTACACAAGATGTGTGCGCGCATGTGGTGACAAACTTATCTTCAAGTAAACTTGATGCGAAGCCTAAAATAACGCAATAAAATAAGTACAAAAACAATTAGAACAGCACCATACGCAGGATGTGATATGGACTGTGCAATGTAGAATGATATCAAGAAAAGTAGGGTTATAAATAATAATGGCTTGCAAAAATTGACAATGTAATAAAATACCTTGGTTGAAGGTCCACCACAGAACAAAACAAGTCAAATGTTCATGAGTTCTCTGTATTAACCACTCTTGAGGTGGGGGTTTCATCAGGAACCACCTGACTCATTGTCGCCTTCTTTGAATTTAAAGCAGTTAAATATTGGACACATACGCGCTACTCCATATTCCACAAAAAGTGTGCGCGCGTGTGGTGACAAACTAAATCTTCAAGTAAACTTGATGTGAAGCTTAAAATGACGCAATAAGTACAATTACAACGGCATTACAACCATGACAACAGCACAATAATACGCAGGATGTGATATATGGACTGTGCAATCATGGCAATGTAGAATCATGATCATGGAGGTAGGAATTGGTAGATTAATATCATACTTACTGTTGTGGCCATCGATCAACCAATTAACATACAGGATTCTCAAGTTTGCATGCAGATAAAATTAAAAAAACAAGAAAAGTAGGGTTATTATTAATTTATTTATAATTATAAATTTTATGGCTTGCAAAAAATTGACAGAATAATGTTGTAATAAAATACCTTGGTTGAAAATTGGACATACCTGTACTAGCAGAACTACTGGCAACCATTTCTCTGCTCTTTGTCATCCGTTGGCTTACTCGCAAAATATGTTGCTTGTCTGTGAATCTCGAGTAACAAATGCGGTGAAATCCGCATCGCTCGGAATTGGCATCGTCGATACAACGCTGTCGCCATGTCTGTCGAATTCTGCAGCATTCTTGTGGCGAAATCTCGCGATTTCGGCCTGATCGCCCTCTAAATGTTGCCATTGCAGAACAAACTCTACAAAACGACCCCATGTCCTACTGTTACATTTCACTACCGTGGATTTTCTGGCCGGGAAAGTACACATAAAACAGCGTTTCTGGAAAAATTCTTCGTCGCTCGATAGAACTTCGTCCGCAGACGAGTCGGCCATTTTGTGCTATCCTGATATTGATAGTAGAGCACTTTTCATTGGTCGGCGCGGACTAACAGGATTTTCGTCGGATTTACGGCTTTTCTGATTGGCTAGCCATTTTAAAGGAGGCTCGTGTATTTTACAAAAGAATATTAAAAATATTGAGACGTTCTTTATAACATTGTGAAATAATGAGCAGGGATCTATCGTGTGAAAAGCCATGGAAAAAAAATTAAGGTTTATTTTTCTCATTATTTTTATGGTGGTCTGACTTCCACCCCTTTCCTGGGTCATCAACTGAAAAGATAAATCCACACAGCCCACTGCCTATTAGTGTGTAAACACGATCTGAAACACCGAGAACCAGTAAGCACTATAAAATAAGCTAACATTAATTTTAAAAATGATTTTTTTTGTTTTTGTTCGTTTGAATTAAAAAGTTGTGTTTATTAATCATCAAGTTCAATACTAATTCGAAACAGTTTTATGCTTATACCATAGCGCAAGCCTGTCACAGCTCTGGCCTATGCAGCGGGTAGTCCCCTCCTGAACTATTTTAGGCCCACTCAGTCTGCAGTTGCTTTTGTTAAAATAATTTACTGCATGAGATTGAGAAGATGAATAAAATAGGACAGTATGGAGATGAAGCAACTGATTTGTAGTTTAAATAAGTACTATCAGTTTAATGTGTAACTTGTAAGTTACGAAAAGCACAAAGTTCATGAAACGTTCCGAAGGGCATTGAGAGTTGTTTATTTATCATACAACTAATCTCTCCGCTCCGATCCGAACAACAAAGGTTTGACACAATTTCTACACGTTGCTTGTCAGTAGCACGTCGTGGATATCGTAACTTGTGCATGCCGTTCCACTTGATTCTTATAAATATTAAAGTGAATCTCAAGTTCCATAAGGATGAGCTTTGGTCTGGAAATTGTCTGGAGTAGCAGGTGGAAGATGAGGAGTTCCAAGAACTGTATGCAGAGAAAATAAGGTAAGAATGATAAAATATAAAGACATCGGGTTTGTTTTTTTAAATTAAAGCAGTACAGTATGACTATGATATGAGTAGTCACTCACTCACACTCACAGTCAGACAGTGTACGTTCTGAATACAATAACATCAATTACATTCCAATGACTGTTTCGTAGTCTTGTTTAAAAATATACATAATCGTAATAATTTTAATAATAATCTGATAATAGTAGTACAGTAGCTTCTTACTATTAATTATACTGTCTATAGTCGAACTCTAATAACCAAGTCTAATCCGTCACACTGTGACACTCATCATGCCCAAACGTTTTGCCCCTGAAACTGGGTCATTTGTTAATTCCCTAACTAAAACCAACTGTGTCACTGTCAGCTCTATGTGGAGTATACAGCCTGTCCTGCCAGATATAATGTAGCATACAAAGCTAAATCAATCACAAATGTTGAAGTGTAATGACCAGGATTCGAGCCCACACCCTGATCACTTATGTATGAGAATTTGAGTCCGGTGCACTAACGTCCCACCCCCCCCCCCCATCCCCCGCTCGCTCAGAACCCTTGACACCTGAATGAGAATTAAAAAATATACACTCATGAATGATTTGAATAGGCCACCAATTACGTCTTTGCCTCTGCTTGCCCCCTCCCCAACCATGTCGTGAAGTGACAAATCAATTGACATGAAGTATTTCAGTGTGCCAGGTCCCAAATGGTTTGTTTTTTTCTCACATTTTTGTTTTGCCCTTTCCTTTTCAAAGAGGATCCGAATTGAGATCGAGGACAAAAACACAAACAAATAAATCAACTTTAAATACATGTAGCTCCCCCCCAAAAAAACCCCAACCCTTTTCACAACTCGCCCCCCCCCCCCCCAATCAAAAAAAAATGTTTGGTTACTGGTACAACAGACTTAATCAGAAAACCTTCCCCTATTTGTTTTCTAAGTTTTATTTGTTTATGATGATGAATTATTGATTAATACTTTTTACTGTAGGCCCAAGCCCCCCCCCCCCCACATATTAAATATTAATGCACTTATCAATTTTAGTCCCGGCCCGGGGGACTTTGGGGAAATACAGTAGCTGGGACATTAGAAGGGGAAGTGCCAAAAAGCAGAGACTTCACCGAGGTCGTACAAATTATGTTCCCCATTTTACCTGAAAATAAGGTAATGGCCCACATGCCATTGCTGGGGTATAGCCAGGGATGTACAAAAAGCAAGTAGTCTCGCCCAGTGGGGCAGTAGTGGAACATGGCAGAGAATATCACACAGGGCCAATTTTACATTCCCCTCTACATGTAGTTTCAGGTCACTCACCTGGGGCCGTGACTACAATTGATGTGCATAAGCCCCAGTTCGCCCAATGTCATGACTGATTTGCTTAGAGATCCATACAAAGTATGAGCAGCTCAAGATCAGCAATCCCAACAGTTTGTGCCATTCCAAGTGTAACACCATTTTGGGGTCTGGGCCAATCATAGTTTGGCCCATTAGTCCAGCTGGAGCCCATACAGGTTTTTTGAAGTGTGGGATATGTATGGGTCACTGAGACGACTTCATAATGGGGATTTAAGTGTACTGAGTGGTGCCTGGAGAGGGTGAATCCCCGTAGGTTGTCCAAATTTCTTTTATTTAAAAGGGACACATTACCTTGGTTTGGGCTAAAAAGCAATCGTTATGAAGTTAATATGGTTGTAAAGATGTATTAAAAGTAGAGATATGCCTCCAAATTGTGGCTTTCCTTTTACTCTGCGAACTAACACGGTCCGAATTGTAGAGCCAATTTATTTATAGTCTAAGTCAAAGTGCTCAATCCGAGGCAACGTGTCCCTTTATAGTCTTGAGTACAACCAAACTCTCTTCCTGGATTGAAAGCTGATCATGTACTTAATCTGATTTCTGTACTAGAGAACATTTTGGTGAAAAGCCCAATCAAGAAGCAGTTTAATTAGTTCTTATTATGGGTTTAATCATAGTAATGAGTGGAAGGATAAGACAAGTGTCAAGGTGCAGCTAATAACTGTTTAAAATATTACAATAAAAAATGTGTCAATTATTGTTTTGTAATGCATTTTTTTAACTTGTTTTTATTTCTATTTGCAGGTTGCTCAAGTTGATATCTGGCAATACATGACCAATATTTATCCCAACAAAGATAACCCTTTTTTCAA